>OU452167.1:18874333-19219333 GCA_911728515.1 Peribatodes rhomboidaria
TTCAAATGGTCTGTCAATAGGGTCGGCATCTGTCGGTCGTATCTGTGGTGCCCCTGGTATTACAGGTATCCACAGGCGATGATAACCGCTTACCATCAGGCGGTCCGTTAGCTTGTTTCCCACCGATGGCATAACAAAACTTGATCGATCGTATTGGCGGATTGCTGCCTCGCTACACACCACTCATCTTTTGATGGAAATGCACTCTAATCCCGTTGTATCTCTAAGCCACGTCGTCACCAGTCCGCTGGCCCTTGTGCGCCCGCTCCCTGCGGCGCACGGTCCGCGCGACTCGCTCGATCTCGTTCCCGAGCTTGGTCTTGTCTTCATTTTTGACGCACACGTAGCGGTGCCGCAGCCCGCAGTCCTGCCCTCTGAAATTTGGAATAGGTGCAATGCAATCAGATTTTTTGGGACCACAATAAAAGAATGAACAAGGTCAAATAGTATAAATGGGCAGAAAATGAAGCCTTATCGTTTGAGCGGTCTCTTACAAATTGTACTTAGTCAATAACGAATGTGGTAGGTAGGTACTAGGTAGGTAGGAAGGTACTATGAAGAGCTCAACACACACGCAGCCCCTGCACACTGCACAGTGCACAGTATATAATTTTCAGCGGTGTGTCAATTCAAGTCATAATAAAGCTTTCAACTCGAAGAAATAACGAAGTGACACATTGATAAACTCAAAATTTTAATTTTAATTTTACCTTCTCGCCTTTGATAAATGATATGTCCAGATAGACCGACAAAACATTGCACTGGCCAAAAAAATAACAGCCAACTGTTAGGTTCTAAATGAATAAAATGATGAGGCAACCCTAGTAAAAGACGTACCCGCCACACAAACTAATAGAAAAAGTTGGCCTGTCACTTTTCGTTCATAAACAGTACGGAACACTCTTTAGACATTTTTAAGACATTTATGTAGGTACTTCTATAGCTCCTTGCCTACTAATGTTATAAAGTCTTGAAATAGTTTTACAGTATTTAATCTTCTTTTCCTTTTAATTTTTTAACTTGGTCAAAAAGAACAAGTCTAACTATTCTCAGGCTATACAGCGTTTATTAATAAGGGTAGGTGTCACGGATGATGCCCGTAGGCTCCGACGAATTGGCGCAAAGATGATACACCATCAGGTTTTTTAGTGCTTAAGACTTCCACATCACCACCCGGCTCCCCCAAGGCGGGGTGGTACCTATAAAAGGTTCTCCTTGGGACAAAAAAAGAGGTGTATCAAATTTAAAAATGAGTAAATATGCAAACCAACCTGTAGACGTAGCTGTTGACGGCGGGGTCGTGCACGAGCGCGAGGCAGCGGCCCTCGCCCACGATGGTGGGCGCGTCCTGCGAGCTCGTGGTGTTCGCCACCGCGCGCGCCGAGTGCGACCAGATCCACAGCAGGCCCGGGTTCAGCCCGCCCGTCCAGAAGTCGGACCCTGGCACGGGAGATATTCACTAGAGCTCGATTCAACCCAGGCTGATGCGAATAGCACTGCGTCTATGCGGTTAGAGAGTGTGTCCGCTCTGTTGTGTTGTGCATCAACCATCACCCTATGAGAAAAATGCTTTCCGCGTTTCAGGATACAAAGAAGTGCATTCCACGTTTCAGATCAAAACTAGGTTCCTCGGGGATGGATATCGTAGCTAGAACAGACGAAACTGCGATAGCCTACGCCACCTTCAAAAGAAGCTGGAATATGTTTTGGTCAGACAGAGAGTGGATTTTCATTTGCATTTTAAAACATTTACAGCCTTAGAAATAAAAAAATGCATAAACATCTGCTAAACCAATGTTCAGTTAGACATTGAGTAGTCAGTAAATAGCGCTACACAAACGTGTAACTATTGTTTGAGCAATAAAGTGTGAATCGGCATTGGGTATTTACACACATGCTTAACACTTTTCTCTTTTTCGTCTGGCAACTTTTGGTAAATTCGTTTAGAAACTTTTTCGTCCAAATAGTTTTTTAGTAATTATTTTTTAAGAAAGCTCCCTAATTTTTAATATTGCACGTACAATTTACGTTTTAGGAAAGGAATATTAATAAACTATGTTGTTTTTTGAAACTCTTGTCCAAAATTCGTCGATATAAACTATTTTAGAGGAAAACATTTTCTTTTGGTTATAGTGGGAGACTAACAACAAATTTCTGAACGGAACAATCAATGTCAACACTACAATGTGTCTAATGTCACACTACCAATTAAAAACGTTTTTATTTTGACAAGAAACATTACACAGTTTCTATCATAGTTACTGAGTCTAGATCAGCTGTTATAGTGAAATCCGCCATCTTGACCCCGTACACACGCGCTAAACAAGGGTACCCGGCCGTGTAACGAATGTTTATTTTCCTTTGATTTTGTTACATCTGTACACGAACTGTACACAACGGTTAAGTCAAAAATATTTTTATTTTTCAGCTTTTGTGTTACACAATGTGTGTACACATGTTTTAAAACTTTATTTCTAAGGCTGTTTGTGTTTATTGTACCTATCACAAAAAAACTAAGTGAAAGCAAACTCTGGCACAAGTTTGGGTCTATGAATCAGCAGTAAGGATTTAGTAGATAAGTCTGCGTTTAACAATGTTATGACTCTTGTTTCCTTACCTTTAAGGTTGTTATCAGCGAGCAGGCCGGTGGTGAAGGCTCGTTTCTCCTCGTCGCCCAGCTCCAGCAGGTGTCCCTTCAGCTTGCGGCACGCGTAGTTCGCGTTCTTCCAGTTGAGAGCCTCGCTCGACACGTGGTAGCAGCCGCCGCCCACGCGAGTGAAGTTGGTCTTGCATGGCTCTGGAATACACGAGGTAGATTAGACAAATCAGTCAAAAAAAATCAGCTGGAATGGGTTTGCATTCATCATGTAATTTATACTGCACTAGCTGCGCACCGCATTTACACTTGCGATTAAAAAGTAACCTACTCGTATGTGCTATTCCAGACAGTAATCTATCCCTGTGCTAAATTCCATCCAGATCTATTCAGCCGTTCTGGCGTGATGGAGTAACAAACATCCATCCATCCATCCATACATACAAACTTTTGCAATTATAATTGTATATAAAAGTAGCCTATGTGTTAATCCAGGGTATAAGCTACCTCTATGCCAAATTTCGTCAAAATCCGTTCAACCGTTTGAGCGTATAACAAATTATAGTCATAGCAGGATATGGTGCGATTATTATGATGTCAAATTTTATAGATTTTTTTTTGGTTTTAACTTCGACGCCTAGGAAATTTTCGTACAGTCTCAAAAAGATGTCTAATTTATATTTTCCACTCACCCGGCTTGGGCTCAGCGCCGACCACGAGGTAGTGCATGTTTTCCTCCATCTTCCGGAGCCTCTTCTCCATTATGTCGACCCTGTAGACGAGCTTCTCGATGGCTCCCAGCAGGTAGAGGTCGGTCTCGGAGACCTGCTTGTGCGGCGGCGGACGCGCCTCGTCCACGCGGTCTGACAGGCCGTGCACGGGGATCGCCTGCTGAGGAGGGGACGGCGGCGGCTGGACCGATCAAAGCACTAGATAAGTAGGTATTGGCTAGTTGTTTTCTTGCAGTAGTAAGCGATTTTTCAGTTTTTCTACATTTATTGGGAGAAAAAAAAATAACAGAATTAACATTTCGTGCAATTGTTTTTCAAAGTAATAGTAACTGCGTCAGATATATTTTGATGTATTTTGGTTATTGATGATTGCCTTACAGTAATATTAAAATGTTAGTAGCTATTGTGAGTCGCGTCATCTTCGCGGCATTCTTCCTGTCTCTCTCTCCCACGCGAACAGGCGTAGTAATGTCCCTGCGCGCTAGTGCAATGCCAAAAGCGACCATAAGTCGATCCTCGAGGAATCGCCCAACACTATCTATACTTCCATTCTACCGAAACAAAACTATCATAGCAGAGAGCTACAGAAAAACGACGAGTGACAACTGAAACTTGAAATAATAACTATGTATTACAATCTTAATGTTGCACGTTGAACTCTTTTGCCTAGGTACAAAAGACATCAACGAAGACCGGAAATTTTCACTTTTGTCGTTCAAAGTTTAAAAGTCTAGAAATATCACGAGCAGACTATGCGGTTTAATTTTTATTTGAAAGGCCTGTTTTCGACTTACATAGCTCGGTTTGAACTGATCCTTGTACGGGTTGGGCGGCCGGTTGACTATCTTGCCGGCCCCGGGAGGCGGGGGCGGCGTCGCTTGCCACTCATCGTACGGCATCGATGCGGAGCCCTGCGTATTTTGGGGCGAAGGCCCCGAAGGTGACGGTCCATTAGTAGGATTTGGCTGGCTCTGCTGCAGCCGGGCTGGAGCCTCCGGAACGTAGTCTGAAGGTCCGTGCTGCTGGCCGCTGTGGTGTGCCGGGTACGGCCCGCGGTGGCTCATGTAGTGCGACCCGTGGCTCCCCGACGGCCCGTGGCTCCCTGCTGGCCCATAGCGAGAGGGCGGCAGAGGCGGTGGCATTAAATCGATGCGATCCGATACGTAGTAGCCTTGCGATGGAGGCAGGGCCATAATTCGACCTAATGAGTAAGTATGTGGTGTTAGATGTGAGTGGGCACAAATAGCATGTCTTGAAAAGACAGAGAAGAGAGTTTATTGCTCTCCGCTAGTGTGTTAACGCATGACTGAAGTCGCCAAAGCCACTGCATGAGCCAGCGTAGACCCAGTTCATGTCGCGCTCGATAATTACTTCAATGATAGAGTATTTATTGCACCTACGCTATATATCACAGAAACTTAGAATTGTGAGAACACATCTTACCATGCCTGGTGCTGGTGACGCGGTCGGCAGTGACCCAGTCCTCGAGCGCGGCGCTCCACGGGCCCTCCTCGGGCAGCAGACGGCACGTGTCGCCGTCCGTGGTGTTCGTGCTGTTCTCTCCGAGCGCACAGCTGACTAGCAGCAGTGCTGCTAAGTATATTATTGGTGACATCTGGAAATCAGAATAGGTAAGTAAATTGCTTTGATTGTAAAAAATACTAAAAGTGTTCGGGTTAAAGTCGAAAAAGATTCGTTTGCACTTTCCACTGGCCTATGGTTAACTTAATGTTTACTTATTCAAATTGGGCGTTGGAAAGTGCACGACCATCCATTGCCTTGTTTTCACTCAAATACTGCTAAGTACAGAACGAGACGTGCTGTACCCGGCTGACCTCCGAGCTATTACGTTGCTGCCCCTAACCTACATCGTTTGATAACAAAGCGGCGTTCTCAGTCACGGCGCATCATCTGTTACGCGATCCATTGAGCACGCACGCCGCGGGCGCAGTAACCGGTCACCGGTTGCGCAACGGAGAAAGTGCTGGTAAACAAGGACCTGAGGTTGCGCTCGACTTGCCTTCATGCATCCGCTTCTTATGAAGTCATCATTAATGTGGTTTTCCCACTATTCATATTGCGGATTGTAAAAGTTTGACGTTTCGAAATCAATGGGTGCTTTCGCTATTTTGCAATGATGAATACAGCTCATTAGACGAGAAGAACAAATAGCTTTAATATACCTACTACTTAATAATAAGTTAGTAAATTAATTTAATTAGGTAGGTATGTAATAAGTTTAAATTTCTAGATCAAAATATTCCTAAACGCATAGAAAGTAGTTCTGCGGGCGACGCACTAATAGCACAGACACGGGGATAAGAATCTAACTAAACCAACATAAAATACAAATTAAGTGTATTTAATCTAAACTGATCCACTATCGTATTACCGCCAGTATAGTCGTTCGTAATAAGGCACTTAGGGTCGGCAATTTCAGGAAAAAAATATGGCACGTTTATCTACGTATTTCTAACCGACATAGTTACGGAATTCAAATAAGTAAACTAAAAACACATAAGGAATTTTGATAAATAAGCAAATTAATCAAACTTTAAAATTGTGCAGTAGTACCTAATTAAGGAACTCTAGACAACACACTTTAATTAAGAAAAGCACTGGCTATCAAGTTCAGGCTAAAACTATCGTTAACGTTTTGGTTATCTATTTCAACTTCCTACTGGAGAGCTTTTCTCGTAATATAGCAGAAGCTACACCTGATTAAAAATATATCTAATCACAAAAACACAAGAACACATACCTTGAAAGTCGGTTTACATCTGGTCGCGTGTTAGACACTTTTACCGCGGTTCGCTTTCTAGCACGTCTGCACTGGTCTCCGGCTACAAGTAATCTGCAGAGCTGGCGGGAGAAACTCGTGGGGTGGTTCATATCATTCACTATACACGTTTATAGGTGTTATATTTTATTGCTAGTGTTTTATGTTCATATTTTTGGTAATCATCACGTTATGACGTGCTAGAAATAAGAACGAAAGCGCGGATTCGTTCTTATTTCTAGACCACGCGTGGTCTAGAAGCTACTAGAAGCATAATTCTCTGTGAGGTTCATATTAAAATTGCGTGAATAGCTGCTGTACTTTTATCCACTTAATGGTTCCGCGACCCTCTGAATTTTCTAAACAAATTGCGCTTGTCTAATTTCTTGGAAACTATTCGTCAATTGTGATGAAATTTGGCATGTAGGCATGTTTGTCTATAAATGTACTATATCACCTTCCCAAACAAACCAATAACATAAGTTTTTTTTTTAAAAGGCCCTCAAGAGAAAATAGAGCTTTAAAAATATGCGCATTTCTAAGGGGTCACTTTTGACTGATTTATTTAATTGATAGACAAAGCAAATCAAAAATTAATCAATAACACATGGGAATTCTTAATTATTTGTATGACTAGCTTCTGCCCGCGGCTTCGCCCGCGTGGCTTACAGAAAATGTATGACGTTTTTATCTTCAGAAATAAATATTATAAGCGGTCACACTCGCTCTCAATTAAATACACAAACTGACAATATCCCAAGCAGAGCAATATGGACGAAGTTCTTTAGTTAACTGGAATGAGAAAAGTAGTAGTAGTAGTATGGTACCAACAGAACTTTAAGCGTGTGTGAAATGGTAAAATTAGGTTAATGATTCACTTAAGAATATAGTAAAATGTACTACTGTGACAGGATTGTAAAATTTTATTTATTTACTACCTATAAAACAGGATCATTTGCGGGTGTTTGCCCTACACACTACACTACATACATCTAATGACTCATGTAGGTGTGTTGTGTAGTGTGTATGACAAAACAGCCGCGGACGATCCGACCTAAAAAATCTGACTTGCCCCCTCCTACGCCAGAAGCTGGGTACGCCCGTGATCAGACAGACATAATTATAAATTTCATCTCCTAGCTCATCTACCTGATCTTTATTGGCAGAAAATCTCTTCTCTTGCCGTTTGTAACCTTCTGACAGGCTTGGACTTAATTCTTGTATTTTTCCCTTACTGATAAAGTAGGTTTGAAATCTGATTGAATGTCAGCAATATAGTTCACACATTTTACACGGAGATTCATGTGGAAAAAGCAATGATAGCTTCGTATTTAATGTCATCTGCTACATGACTGGAGCCCGGTGTATGGCGATAGGCTCGCTACTTATTACATCTTGGACTGAATATCGTCCGGCGAAGTGAGGGTGTTGTAATACACCTCTTAGGGTAAATGCGTGACGTTTTACCTACTATACGTAGCTACTACCGTTATCTAGATCTGTGCCAAATTCCAAGTTGCTGGCTATTAGTTTCCAAGATAATCAGCTCACAGACATACAGACAGACAGACATTGGAGTTTCATGATAAAGTTCCTTTCACCATTTTAGTACAGAACCCTAAGAATGATAACAGCGTCGTTTGTAGTGGGTTAATAACTTTCTCAACAAAGTTTTCGGAGTAAAAAGAAGCCCTATTAGACTCTGTCGGTGGATGATGATGATGATGATTTTGGAAAAACTGTGATACACGTGTCTCATAATTTTAATTGAAGAGTATTTGTACCAATTTTTGAGTCAATCGACCCAGAGAATAAAAAGTTTCATAGAAATTTGAACCCCCCATTTCCCCCCCTTAGGGGTAGTATTTCGAAAAACCCTTTCTTAGTGGATGCCTACACTGTACAAAGAACATATCCTCCAAATTTCATGTTTCTAGGACCAGCGGTTTAGGCTGTGCGTTGATATATCAGTCAGTCAGTCAGTCAGTCAGTCAGGACTTTGAATTTTATTTAGATAGATTAGATAAGTGCGAAATTAGGTAATAAAAAAATATTAAATTTGCAATTTTCCACTCTGTAGATAACTTTAAAGGCTCGGCAGACCTTTACGTGTTCTCTTCGCTTGTCGTTTCTTCTAGACGAAATGGCAATAAAAAAGCTTTAGCCAAAGCGAAGTTAGTCTAAAGTGTTCGCTGGACCCTTAAGCACGTTAGTTAGTAGGGTACCAATTTTCTGTAAATTATTTTTTAAAGTGTTTACTTTTTGAAATTCAACAAGCTTTCATCACCTAGACTACACAACGGTATGTCGGTATTTTACACTACATTTTCTACTCTTATCTAAGGGGAAAATGTGTTTTTGATAAAAACCTGCATCTACATCACCTAGATCTACTTTCGAAAACTGAGCTCGATACATGCCAAATGCCTCCATGAAACCAAACCACGTAATTAGAGATCAGAGCCATAGCCACGTAGCTAGCTACGTGGATTTAACTTTCATATCATTTACAGTAATTTCCTTGATAATACGAATAAAAGGGACACAAACTCATCCGCCTAAATCACGTAACGTGATGCCCTTGGTGACTCAGTTGGTAGTGAACCTGCCTTCTGAACTTGGGGGCGTGCGTGGATCCGATTCCCATATCTAGGACAATTCATGTGATGAATTCTGTTTGTTCTATATCTGGATTATCATATTTATTTATGTATGTATTTAAAAATATAAATGTATGTACATATATCAGTCTCTGGCAGCCATATAGTACAAGCTTTGCTTAGTTTGGGATCAGACGACCGTGTGTGGAAAAAGGTCCCGAATATTGTATTATTTATTTAACCTTGTTACTATACTACCTTTGAACCCAACTTTATCTTTACTTTCCTCTCCTAAATGACATTTCTTTCCTCTATTTTATTGTAGACAAGACAAAGCGTGAAAACTAAGATGTTGTATTGCCTAAGAATTGTAGGCAGTACGCCTCTTGATGCTGCGCAAGCGCTGAATCATCACGTGTCTCCCGGATCACAGTATCTATTGTATAACGCTACTTTCATTTCAAGGTCACGCTAAAGCAGGCCGTTGTAATTTACTTACCACAAACCGATAACTATCTGTTTAGTGTGGCGACACCATCGTATTGTCCTAACAGAACTCAAAACCCGCTGTAACTTCTCATCAATATTTTGGCCACACTACGCCCACATGTTATATGGATGTACTAAATGTACTCGAAATTAATCTTTCACTTACATCCGCCTAAAGAGAGTTCTCATAAAGATTTCGAGATATTGTAATGGTCGCCATAACCGTCTGTTACGAGGAGAAATTGAGTTTGTAACAAGTTTGACTGCGTTTGAGTTGCCGAGCCTGATAAGAGGATTTCTCCTGTCTATCGAATACATAATATGCTGATTATTGCGAAAGCAAAGCATCAATCACGTTTTGATAAATGCCTTCTATGGATTTAACTTAACAACTCTTGGGTAATTATTCACAGGTATTTCAGGCCATGAAGCGATGATAGCCTAGCTGGAGAAGGCCCGTCTCTCAAGCCAGAAGGAGTGGGTTCAAACGCAGCCGACGGCACGCACCAATTTGTTCATTGTGTAACATAATGTGCGTATTGTATGTCATCAGCTACATGACTGGAGCCCGGTGCTTGGCGACAGGCTCGCCCTCTGTCACACTCGGGACTGGCGTGGCGTGACTGGAACGGTGTGACGAAATGTATATGTACCTATGTATTTCAGGCCGGTCACAGTTGCCAACAGTTGCTGTCATTATATAAAGCACAGGTATTCGGTAAAGCATGTAGGCCTCGTAGGCCGCAACACTTATCATCAGGCGTGTTGGCGAATGGCGGCCAAACGCAAGCCTACCAAGCTTTAAAAAAGCCTAGCCAAGGGACCAAATTATTACCAATTAGTGTATTAAGTAATATGTACGTCTCTAATTACATAACATAACATCGGGTCATGTCATAACATGACCTATAAATAAAGTAACATTAATTCAAAACAATAATCAATAATGTAACTCACGTTGCAAAACGCATAGTTAGCAGTCGTACTGCTACCACAACTGTGCTGTTACCTACTTTCCTACATACGGACAATCATAACATGACGTCAGTATATTTATTATTTGTAGGATTACATTTTGCTTACCTACCATTAATACTTTCTAATGTGTCCCACGTGCGTCTATCGATATTCTGTAAAATCCAAATCAAATAAAACGATGTCAGTAACTAATAACATTTTAATAACAATTATTTTACAACCAGTTAAATATTATCTATACATTTACTCACTTAACTTACAATAGTATAAATACAGAAGATCCAACTCTCTAACTCTTGGGGCTCTGCGCGTGATTACAACTCTATTGAATTCGACCAAAATAAAATGAATGGACGGGCCCTGTTGATCGTGTTCAGTCAAAACCATCAAAACATATACTTCAATGATTAATAAAAGCATGCAAGCACGCATATAGTACATTTATTTAAAAAAAGGGAATACAATTTTTTTTATCCGTTATGGGTAGTTATTTATTTAATTCCACGACAATATATTATACAATACAATGCAATATATCTTTATTGCACTAAACTACATGAAAATCTTAAAAACTAAAATACATTTTTCGGCAGTACAAGGGCGACCTTATCGCCTAAAGCGATATTATATGCCTGAAATAAACCTAACATAATAACAACTCACAAATAATAAACAGAGCTCTCGTCAGTTTCCGCGAATAAAGTGCCCAGAAGGCTGGCAACGTACCTCGTTGAATATCACTGCTAATTCTCTGACCGAGGTAAGCACCAGTCTTTTGGGCACTTAGCCCGCAAATACTGACTTGAGCTCTGAATACAAATTACTATAAAAAATACCTCTACAGACGTGTCGCGCTGTTTACATCCTGAAAAGGAGTGTGACCGTTGATCACCTTTAAAAAATGTGCTTCTTGTGGGCCCGTCCCTTCATTTCATTTTGGTCAAAGACTACTTCCTTTTTTTTGTTTCGATAAAAACTACAAAGTTGTTTTATTTACATTTACAAAGTTATCTTTGAGAGTTTTTTTAGAACAACTTAAGTATGCGTAATATATTAATAAACATATTACGTTATGTCAAACTTAATTCAAAAATTCGATTTACTTAACAATATTTTGGTAAATGTTAAAAATCTTAACACAGCCTACACTTACGAGCATTAAGTACTTTCTTATAATAAATCTATTTATACAGTAACATTGGTCTCGTATCTCAGATATTGTCAATGATACATCCGTAAATCAGAATATCCAGGAAGACAGAATAGAACATTGAAATCGAATAGTCTATCATACGAGTAACTACTACAAAACAAAATGAAAATAGTTATTAGAAAATCATTATGAACCTTTATTTTAAATTCTTTATAATAGAAGAAAGAGGAATTCGAAACTTCTAATTCATCCAGTTTTAACTAGGCATTACTAACTACTGTCCTGCTGGGAAGGTAATTTCAATTAAAAGTTTTTTTTTAAGTCGATTGGTAATAGTCACAGACATCGTAAATTATGACATTTTTAGGCCTGAAATTTATTGGCTGGACGTAAGACGAGGATGCGGCGCTGACAAGATTCAGGCGCGTTTGAAAACGAGTATGAAAGCGACGAAAGTTGTAAATTACATACAAACGACGCGCGAAAGTACGTTCAGTCTTTAATTACTTTTTACTTTAGTCTTTTTTTTAGTTTTCACGCCTGAATAGTGTCCTCGCCTTACGTCGAGTCTGTATAATATGATTTAGGTTTATTTAGTACGCAAATATGCCCCTTAATCTCTTGTCTGTTCATCTGGGTCGAGCGTACCTACGTTTGGCCTATAGGGGGCATCTGCCTAACACTGATCTCTAATTTAAAGTTCAAAATTTAGGGTTTTCAAGTAAAATAAAGTAGGTACATTATTTCTGTCTTCTCCGCCCTTAAAAAAACGCCCATGTCGGTAGGTCGTGTGGGTTCTTTATCCGAACAGGCGGTAGAGTCATTTTTGTACGTATGACGTTCACAAGCGTATATTAGATCCCCTATCGAGAGAAGGCATTCGATTCGATACAATTCGGGTGTTATCGTAGTTCACCGGAAGACCGCGGGCCGCACGTACCGGGAGCTCAGCTTCCGCGGGTTGACGGTCGCGTACTCGGCGCCGGGCCCCGCGCCCCGCGCCCCGCCCCGCGCCCCGCCCCACGTCGCCGGGGAGAACTGCACGCACTTGCCGCGGGGGGGCTTGCCTTTCGCCTTCTGGGGGCCCCACGTCAGCGACATCTGCTTCTTCTTCGCTCTTTCCCAATTCGGAATATTGTTGTTCTCCTCGTGAACGTGGTTCTTCAGGATACCGTTGCCTCTGAAGCTGTCGTCCGCCAGGTTAGTCGGATACGCGGAGAATCTAGGAGGTGTCGGCACAAAGTATTCCACGTTCCACGTGGAGGAAGGTCGGTATTCGCCCGGCTCGGTGTCGGCCAGAGGCGCGGAGGGGAGAGATCTCGTCGGGAACGGCTGGACGTAGGTGCGAGGCGGGGAGGGAAGGGAACGAAGGACAGGTTGTTTTTTGGAAGGTTTGTTGGTGTCGAGCGGGAGCAGGCGGGCGGGGCGCAGCGCGAGCGGGACGGAGGCGGGCGGCGGCGCGCGCGCGAGCGAGAGCGCGGCGGGCGGCGCTAGAAGTACACGGTGAGGTTCATGTGCTCGTGCGCGGCGCGGGGCGAGGCGTCGGCTGCGCCCGCGCTGTCCTGCACAAACTGCACGTTAGCGGCGCACCGTCGCACTCACCGCTCAGTAGGTAGGTGAAGTTTGAAAATGTTGGTCAGCATTACGAGACCCAGTGATTCGAATGAAGCTTTACGGAACAGAGATGAGATTCCCTAAAACTAAATTGTAAACTTAGGTTTTCTTTTCCGATGACCGGGATTGCTATCGTGCGCGAGAAACAATAACCAAAATATTTTTGCTAAGCGAATAATAATTGGTGCAATAAATGTGTACAGACCCTCATACCCTGTCAATCAAACGATTTAATGAACTTTTATCTCAATCCACAATACAGCCTCGAATTGATCTTAATAAGGTGAGATGGGACAGAGGTCAATGAATTCTTGCTACAACCCGTCCGAACTATTGTCAGCTAGTAGTGATCTCCTGCCTACCATTGATATAGAGCTTCATGTAGTTCCCCCTACCTTGTCGGCGGCGTCGTCCCAGGAGAGTTTCTTGACCCTCGCGGGGATGGTGGCGCTGGGCCACGCCACGCCGGAGCGGCCCGCGCCCGCCTGCAGGTGGTCCGACATCAGCGCCGCGCCGGGCCCGGGGGGCGGGGGCGCGGGGGGCGCGGGCGCCGCCTTGCTGCGGCCCGCGCGCCCCGACTGACGCCCGCCGGCTGCGGACGACGGAATATGGTATACTACACGGTTGTGGGGGTAGTTTTGGATTTTTGGGCTTACTGTCATTTCGAACGATTTTGGAACACTAAAGTTAAGTAAACTTCAGTGTTTCAAGATCTCGTGTTGAGTGAGTATGTGTCCCAAAGTCTACAGGGATCGAGTTAGTAATAAAATTTAATTCTTTATTTTTTACTTATACTATTATGTATAGGTACGTTTAGAAACTTTTTGAATACAGTCATAATGGAAATCGTGATCGAAATCGAAAGGCGTCGTTTCATTAAAATACGAGCGGTGCGGGTTATCGACCAAAAGGATTTATTTATTTATTGCATTAGCTTCAGTGCCCTTATTAGTGGTTTTTATTTCTTTGCTACACTTCTCGCGTCACTCATGTTCTGGTGGGCAGGCGCGCCTGAGAAGGACGAGAGAGGAGCCGGTCTCACCGCCGCCGCCGGTTCCGGGGTCCCGCAGGTCGAGGCTGCTGCTGGAGTTGGCGAGGATGGTGCTGGCGCCCGCCGACACGCTCTGCAGCGAGCCCGAGCCGGGCGGCGGGCTGCGCGGGGCCGGCGGCTTGCTGGGCGCGGGGCCGCCCGCCGGGGGGTGCGGGGACGACTTGCAGCGCCTGGCGGGGGAAATTACATTGTCGCTGCAGACTTGACTGATTCAAGCTTCATGGCGGCTGTGAAGTGTGCCACTAGCGAAACTTCATCTCCTTGCGTCTCTGACGCCCGCGCATCCCTTCGTTTTCGGTACTTCGCAACGCTTCGCGCCTAACTTCACGGCCACCATTAAATTTGAATCGATCGTAGGTCGGTACGTATTGCAAGTATAAAGACACGCGAGCCGCGGATGTGATCGACTGACCTGCGTCTCAAGTACACCAGCAGGCCGCACAGCAGCAGCGCCAGCGCGGCGCCGCCCGCGCCCAGCGCCGCCAGCACCGACACGCGCGCCGCCTGCGAGCGACGCAGTAGCCGCGGGCTCACGTGCACTATCACCGGCACTGACGTCTGCGCACGACAATAGGTTTGGTTAGGGTACTACAGTAAGCCGGAGCAAAGTGCGCGTGATGACATTGTCCCAAATCTGCGCTCGATAATTCTGAGAGTTGTTACTTGAACTAATATCTAGTGTAATTCCGCTTTAACGTCGCATTAAGTACATCAAGGAATTTGATTTTTTTATTCGATTTTTAAAATTTACTATAAAATTATACAAATTGATATTTCAATCTAATTTTAAACGTTATACAATTTGATATTTCAACCAATGACATAGCCAACTATAGGCCTATCTCAATCTTGTCAGCGGTAGGGAAATTATTCGAGTCGATGGTCCAAAAAGTACTATATTCCCACTTCAAACCTCTGTTCAGTTCACATCAACACGGATTCTTACCAGGACGGTCCACAGCATCTAATCTATTTGGATATGTGAATGACATAATTGACGCTGTTGAGAGAGGTGGTGAAGTCCATGCAATATACACTGATTTTTCCAAAGCGTTTGATATTGTCAACCACAAAGCTTTAATCCAAAAAATTGGACATGCTGGTATTTGCGGTTCATTACTTCGATGGTGCGAGTCTTACCTAAATAATCGCTCACAGCTGGTCATCGTCCGTGGTTTTATGTCCCCAATAAATAAAATTCCTTCGGGCGTGCCACAGGGATCGCATCTTGGCCCCTTGTTCTTCCTCCTCTTTATAAATGATCTATGTTCTACAATAACTTCTAGTTATAAAATGTTCGCTGAGGATTTGAAAATTTACAGAGTAGTATGCTCCAGAGCTGACATTATTAGTTTGCAAAACGATCTCGACCTTATAAATCAGTGGTGTCAAAAAAATATGATCATCTTGAACCCGTCAAAGTGTCACCACATAAAATTTAGTCGAAAAAAGAACCCGCTCTTTGCTACATATCATATTAACGGAGAGCTACTTAAAGAAGTGACATCAACTCCAGACCTGGGAGTTATTGTTGATCAAAAGTTAGATTTTAGAGAGCATATCGATCATATCGTTAAAAAGGGGTCGAGACTGGCAGGCTTTGTATTAAGACAAACAAAATCATTCAAAAACCCTGAAATCCCTATTATCCTATTTAACTGTTACGTTCGTAGCCTTGTGGAATATTGTAGTTCGATCTGGAACCCTTTTTACGCTGTCCATGACAAAAGAATAGAAACCCTCCAAAAGAGATTTTTCTATCATGCCAACAATAAATGTCTTAATCTCAAAAGTTATGAATCTAGACTTGATCACTATAGAGTATAGAGCTACTCCGCTTAGCCTCAGGCGCAAGTCAGCTGACATAGTTTTTCTTTATAAGCTCATCCACGGCAAAATTGATAGCTCCGATTCACTTACAAAGAATCAACTTTACCATTCCTCGCACTGTTAACCCGCGCCGCGATGGGAAATCGCTGACCAAGTATATTTGCCGTACCAGGTATGCTCAAAACTCACCCATAAACCGCTTGTGCAACACTTACAACAGCGTTTGCCACAAACTTGACATTTTCAATACGTCAGTCAACAAAATAAAGAAACATATGTTTGTCAAATCGGATCAGTCAAGTCAACCTTCACATTTGTAATTTTTAAATATTAGTTATTTGTCTCAGCCTTCATTAGTATTAGCTACATTTTTTTTTTAATTTTTAGTTTATTCATAATGTTAAGTTTAATATTATTGTACATGCTGTGTTTGCACTTAGAAGGCTGTTCAGCCACATGGTTATATTAAGTATGTGTCAGTATTTTTATTGAAATGGGCTGTTGCAGCCAGTTTGCAAACCAATAATAAAAAAAAAATGATGATCAGCTGCTGAAGTAGAGGCCATTTTTATTTTGCAAAAGCGAGCGGTCCGCGCTATCTACGGGACGGAAGCAAATCATTGAGAGATTTATTCAAAGAAATAAATATGTTAAGTTTACCTCAAAACGGAGAAACTCATATCCATCGTCAAATAAACTCTCGGTTTGCCTCTCGCAAATTCATACCTACCAATTCCCATCCTACTTTCCTCACTTACTCTCCCACCACTTTCACACATCCTTACACACTTCACACACACACATACACTCACACACACATACACTCAAACACACTCACAATCACCCTGTTTATCTTTCAAATTGTCAGTCCTATTTTATTTTATTTCATTTTACTTCAAATTTGTCTTTAAATTTCTAAATTTTACTTTGTTTTAGTCTGCCACTAATTTTGTGTAAAGACGATCAAGTGGACGCCCGCGATACTGGGTTTTCCAAGTGCGGGGTCCACAGTGTTTGTAAATTGTGCAAATGGTTTGATAATAAATATATTTGTATTTGTATTTGTACCTTCTTTGTATATCTTTGAAAATATTATGTACGTTCGCAAAAATAAATGTAAAACAGGGCTCATTGAGGGAAAATTCAAATCACATGTAAAAACTACATTAATGAAAAGAGGGTATTATAAGGTTAAGAATTATTTAGAAGACAAAGATGTCTGGAGCCTTCCAATTCCGCCAAGTAGCCACTAGTATTTTTAGATATTACCTAGTTGTAAGCCAAAATTTGTAAGACTGTTATTTATTTATTATTTGAAAAAGTAATGCCCCCCAGTTTCTTGCCTGTTCTTCTGAGTAGAGGCTCTTTATCCGAACAAGGCGGTCGAGTCTATTTAAATAACTTTAAATAACTTTGACGTTCATAAGTGTATCGCTGATACCTTAAGTTGACTAAAATTATTTTGACTTTGACTTTGACGTTGTAGCAGCGATCCCGCTCGCAGGCGTCCTGTCGGAATTATTTAATATTTGTATACGGGAAGGGATCTATCCAGAAGTTCTGAAGGCTGCCAAAGTTTCACCTATTTTCAAGGGCAAAGGCTAAAGGGAGGACATGGACAATTATAGGCCAGTTTCCATTATCTCAGCGGTTGCTAAGATTTTCGAAAATGGCCTTCGCTCACGCCTTATGACTTCTCCTTCTTCTTATGACCTCTTTGAGACTGAGCAGCTATCAGGCCGACAGCACGCGGACCGGGCAGGGCGGCCCCGACTGCTCTGACTCGAGAACTCGTCTGGCGAATCGTTGACGCTCGCGAGAGGAAGCAGCATGTCGCTGTGACCTATCAAAAGCATTCGATGTCGCCGGCCGCGCCGTGCTCGCCGGGAACTTGCACCACTATGGGTTAGGCGATGCGCGAGCGCTGGCCACGAGCCAGTACAGACTGCAGGGACCCTATTCGGAGATTTGAGATTTTCATCTCACATTTTTTCGTCCTTGTTGCTCTCGTTTGAAACGTCATAGGTGTGAGAGCGACCAAAATAAAATCTCATCTCACGCGCAGGAATAGCCCCACAGGACAGAGCTCAGATTGTGGTCCGGGCGGAGGCAAAGTGCGATCGGCAAAGATTTTCGAAAATGGCTTTAACTCACGCTTTATGCCTTATGACTTTATTGTTACCGTACTATTTAATGTATACCCAATAGTACCTACTAGTATTACTATAAATATTAAAATACCTTGACATGTAAATAATACTTACGAAATAAATGAATATGAATATGACCAACTTTTACTATTGGGCCAACCCGGAAATCGAAACAAAAACACAGCTTTTCCATAGAAAAAGTTTGTTGATTGTCAATTTTTGTTTGGAACAGCTGTTCATTATGTCTCAATTTTAGGGTAGGTCCTATAGTAAAAGTTGATCATAATGATGGGTACAATAGCTTAGAATATGTCCGTCGTTTAAAAATACACGGTCAATAAAAAAATTCTCACTGCATAATTAGGCGCAAAAATTAGTTTAAGGAAGGCTTAATCAGAAAAAGTTCATTAAACTCTTCTCTCAATCCATCCAAAGTGTAAACCTTTATTTAGGTGGTTGTCAGACCGCCGTCGATGAGCGAGTAATTGGCGGTGATGGTCGCCAACTCCCCGACCGAGCGTTTAACACACCTACATATATTTCTCGCTTATCTCTTGTAGCCGGCGGTCGGATTACTGCCTCAAGGGTCTATTTCGCCATGCGATCTAACCAGGTAGCGTAGTGTAATAGGAGAAAGACACCGGCCTCCCATAGAAGCGCGTGGGGGTCAGACAGACTATCAAGCGTAGTAGCCCCTTCAGTAGGTGTCGAGTAGTGGCGCCATCTAGTTCCAGTGCTGACCTGCCGGGGCGGCGCGCCGTCGTCTGCCGCGGTGGCCACCACGTGCAGCACGGACGAGTTGAGCGCCGGCAGCGCCTCCTGCCGCAGGAACATCGCGCCCGAGGGGCTCATGTAGAACATTCTGGAATATACACCGAAAAATACATATGAGTCAAGTGTGAAAAAAACACATTACTCGTCACAGCGAAACTTCGTTTTTTTCATAAACATTTTATCGTATTCGCGTGTGGTGAATAAAAGAGTAAGTGGGTTGGTACTGTGGGTGTGTGGGTATGTAGGTACGTGTGGGGGGCGAGTCAGTGTAGTCTGTTTTGTGACTGCGTATTTGAGACCTCATTTCCACCTGCAATTAAAAATTTCCCGAGAAATATCCGACAGTAGTTTGCAAGCTTATACTCTACTCCGTAGCAAGTGCTGTTGCATAGAACTTGTAGCTATAGGCTGACTGTCGGACTTTTCCCGCGGGAGTTTTCTTGCAGGTAGAAGCGTGGTCCAAACCTTACTCGGCGTCAGCCCCTCTCAGCGTGACAGTGACCGTGTCCGCCTTGTCCCCGTCGAACACGTCCAGCGTGCCCACGGGCAGCAGCCCGCCCGCCCCCGCGCCCCCCGCGCCCGCCCCCGCGCCCCCCGCGCCGTCGTCCGGCGGCTCCACTCGGAACTCGTACTGCGGGTAGCGGAAGCGCGGCTCCCACTCGTTCACGTCTAGTACTGTTATGTTTATGGACGCTGTATCGTTCTGGAAAATGGAAAAATAAATGTATTTACATTTATTTTGCGATTTTATAGGCGATGTTGTTCTGGTCGTATTCAATTGAGAGCCAAAGAGGTTAATGATCAACAAAAAAAAATTAAACTTAAAAAAATTAATTTTGTGGAAGTTTATCAACGAAACACAAACTGACTCGACTGCCTCAGTGGCCAAATTGGTAATGAACCTGTCCTTTGACCTCGATGACTTGGGTTTGATTCTCACCTAGGACAAATACCTAGGGAGACAAACTGGTCCAGGAGGCCGCGCTCCGACGCGAAGAACTGCCGCGGCGGCCGACACACACAATACTGACCTCAGCTCCGTCGCTGACCATGACCTGGTAGTGGTAGTGGCTGCGAGCCTCGTGGTCGAGCGCGCGCCGCACCACCACGTCCCCGGCCGGGCTGATCGCGAACTGCTCCAGGAACCCGCGCTCCGACACGAAGAACTGCAGCGGCGCCTGACACACACAGATGCACTATTGAAAAACTGAACCAACGCAGTGGATAACGGCTCAATCGCCCTCAATTGAGGCTAGATCGGATCTTTTCCTGGCTCGGACCAGGAATACTCGGACCATGTTTTTGGTCCATGATAAAACTAGTGTCTCTAACTAGTGGATTCCAATGAAAACTGCCGTTTGTCTATAGCCAGCACCAAGCTTAGTTTGGGCCGAGATGTGTATTTTTTAGAACATAATTTTGCAGTTATGATACGAGTAAATACATATTAGTCTTTGCCTATAATATCGCGACAATCTGGTAAAACTAATTGGGACTATTAAAAAAATCGAGTTGTTGTTGAGTTGCCATTGTTTTGCATCTGCACGGAAGAGAAATGAATCAAAACGACAACAATCTGCACGCTACGACGTAGCATGTTATAGGATAAATTTTTAGGGCAAGAACTTTCAGATACTACGGCGTAGCACTTGTTCCACACGTAGCGTCTCTACGTAAAACGTCAGAGGGAGAGGACTTCTTGTAATTTTTGACTTAATTTTTCTTTAGGATTGGGATAGGATTAGGATATGAGATAAATATGACTTATTCTATAGTTAATTGAATCAGGCGTTCTTCTGCAGAAAATAATTTTCGAAACTAATTCTTAACTAAGGAAATTTCTAGAGGATTTTCGTTTTAACAATGAGAGTAGAAAAACACCAGATATTTGTTTAAAAACAGTATTGTAACTTATTCTGATTCTTTTCGCGCGACACCGTCAGCGTGGCCAGCGCGTAGCGGTCCTTACCCGGTCTGTAGCAGCAGCGGGCGGCACAGTGTGCAGCGTGAGCAGCACGGAGCCGGGCGCGGCGGCCTCGCTGACGGCGGCCGCGTACTGCGCGCGCGAGAAGCGCACGCCGCGCGCCGCGCCCGCGCGCGCGCGCGACACCGTCAGCGTGGCCAGCGCGTAGCGGTCCTTACCCGGTCTGTAGCAGCAGCGGGCGGCACAGTGTGCAGCGTGAGCAGCACGGAGCCGGGCGCGGCGGCCTCGCTGACGGCGGCCGCGTACTGCGCGCGCGAGAAGCGCACGCCGCGCGCCGCGCCCGCGCGCGCGCGCGACACCGTCAGCGTGGCCAGCGCGTAGCGGTCCGGGTTGTCCACCTGCACCGCCTGACAAATATGGACCAATTCTATTACATTTTCATTCATTTATTTCAGATAACTTGAGATCCATCCGGTTATAATAAGCGATTGCAGCAATCTATTTCAAATAAACCCATTAATTTAAATAAACAAATCAATTACTTAATAATTTTAAAAAATTGTGAAGATATTAGTTTTTTATTTAAATGTCGTTAATGGAATCAAAACAATTACAAATTACTCGTACTAATACAAACACAGAAAAAACAAACACGATACGACAAACAGATCACCCCAAAACAAAATAAGTGCCTTAATAAAAAAAAAAAAAAAAAATCAATACTCCATAGGACATTAAAAGAGGCCAGATCGAATGCTTTGGAAATATCGAGGAGGCAGGCGTACACTGGCATTTTCCTTTCCGTGTAGTAGTTGACGGTGGGCTTAAGGCACAGTATCGCACTCTCAGTTATACTCTTCAGATAACTGCGGACGAATACCGAATTGGTTGTCGTGGAGATTCACGTACTTGTTCAACTGTGCATTGAGCAGACCATCAAAAACTTTCGCCGCTATGGTAGCGAGAGAATAATATGCCTGTTATTATTTGTATCGGCTAGGTCACCCGTCTTATTTTTAACTACCGACACTACCACAATTTTCATGAACTCAGCCGGCAAATAGCAGTGGCTCACACATCGGGAGCACTCTCATGGAGGGAGCACGCTCACACATTGCTAAAACACGCATGACGTGGGGCCCGGCATGCAGGAGGTGCTCAATGCGAAATGGTGATCTTTTGTGGCCATTGTATGGGTATGGGTCGTGATCTACTGGTTTGTGCTATCCATTATTGAGTGGTCTATCTCCCCGGTGGACGAGTAGTGCAGCGGCAGATATCTCTCTCTCTCTAGCTCACCTTGATGACGACAGTGGCCGGCTGCGCGAGCGCCAGCAGGCGGTCGGTGGCGGCCAGCCGGCCCGAGTCCCGGTCGACCGCCACCAGCAGCTTGTTGTCTCCGGTGGACGAGTAGTGCAGCGGCAGATATCTCTCTCTCTCTAGCTCACCTTGATGACGACAGTGGCCGGCTGCGCGAGCGCCAGCAGGCGGTCGGTGGCGGCCAGCCGGCCCGAGTCCCGGTCGACCGCCACCAGCAGCTTGTTGTCTCCGGTGGACGAGTAGTGCAGCGGCAGATATCTCTCTCTCTCTAGCTCACCTTGATGACGACAGTGGCCGGCTGCGCGAGCGCCAGCAGGCGGTCGGTGGCGGCCAGCCGGCCCGAGTCCCGGTCGACCGCCACCAGCAGCTTGTTATCTCCGGTGGACGAGTAGTGCAGCGGCGCGTTGATGCCCGTGTCCTGGTCGGCGGCAGATATCGGCCCCGGGGACGTCTCCAGGATCGTGCCCTGGGGGATGTCAAATACTATTTAAATTTCGATTGCAGAATCTACTAGCAGTTTACTTCGAACTGAGACATCGTGACCCCTATATATGTTAGCCGATTAAACTCATATTTGAACTTGAAAACTGTATTGGAATGAATGAACTACTTGCTTGAAAATGTTTACCGATGATCTGATTAACCGTACTCAAATGATTACCAGACCAAAAACCGCTTAGTCTCATCGGACTTTAGGCCTCGCTATGGCCCAATCAACCAGCTGCACATCGAGCTGGCTAATGAATCCGTAGTACCTTCTGCGCATCCTCCGGCAGCACCGCCGTGTAGTGCTCGTGAGTGAACTTGGGGTTCTGGTCGTCGGCGTCCAGCACCTCCACGTGCAGCTGCGTGTCGTTGTGCAGCGGCGGCGAGCCCTGGTCCTCGGCGCGCAGGGTCAGCGTGAAGTTGTGCAGCGCCTCGTAGTCCAGCGGCCGCGCCACCACCAGCACGCTGTCCAGCTCGTTCGCGAACGAGAAGTACTCCTGCAAGACAGGTTGGGGGGTGAGGTAGTGGGTAGGGTAGGTAGGGTTCAAAGTGTGCTGTGTTATGTGTGGCTGTTGGTTCTGTGTTATGATTTTAATTTTGCTTAAAACTGAAAACCTTCGCAGAAAAAAAGAAGGCTAGACTAGGCTAGACTAGAGACTGTAGCTATTCGAAGGAAGATCAAGATAAGAAAGTAAAACTTGTAGAGACTAAAAAATGTAAATAATGACCCTGATAATCGTAGCTAAAACACTCTCAGCCCACAAACAGTCACCTTTTAGACAAAAAAAATCAAAATCATTTTTTCCTTTTTGGAGTTACGATACCATTACACTACAGACATAAAGATACACACTTTATACACGTAACACTTATAAAACTCCTCGTTTTGCGTCACGGGTTAACAAATAGGTAAAAGCATGGTATTATAATACTTCGTCAGGTATAGCGAGTCCAACCGAAATAAGTCATAACAACAAGTTCGAAAGAGGCGATGACGATGCCGAGGGGCGTCATCAGGTGTCGGGCCCCGAAACGCTGGAGCTCGTGCGGTGAGAATACTGACGCTGTTCGGGCCGGGCAGCACGGAGTACCGCACGGTGGCGTGCGGGCCGGGCTGGTCCGCGTCCGCGGCGCGCGCCGCCGCCAGCACGCGCGAGCCCACGGCCGTCAGCTCCGACAGCCGCACGCGGTACGGCGCGCCCACCCACGCCGGCGCGTTGTCGTTCACGTCCCACACGCGCACCGACACCGGGATCACGAAGCTCTGGGACAAACAGGACCACTTTATCAACACCGTGCTGGAATACAATCTGGATGCTCCGTCACCGGGATTATGAGGCTCTCGGACAAATATGGACGAGCTTATTACAACTGAGCTGGAAAAGAAGCTACGAACTGTGGTCCGAGAGGCCTCTCCAGCTGACCCTGCGTTTATATCAGATATGTGTAAGGATGCGAAGCGAGGGATGTGTTTGTCGAGAACAAATAGAATCACTTCATCTGAAGGAAGTAAAAATTTTGAAGGGATTGTATTTCAATAACTTTGATATTATTCTGACGATAAATGCCAATACATTTTTTTTCACTATCCTATAAATGATTTATTGTCTGAAATATTTTTTGAGCAATGGATAATATTAGTAATTCTTCTCTCTCATGTTCTGGGACGTAACTGACCGGGTCGGTGGTGAGTCGGCGGTCGCAGCGCACGTTGACGTACACGTTGGAGGGCCCGCGGCGCTCCTCGCGGTCCAGCGCGCGCAGCAGCGTGAGGTTCTTGGTGCCGGGCACGATGCCCACCGCCGCGCCCTTCTCCTGCACGCGCAGCGTGATGTCGCCTCGGTCATCATCAGGGTTGCCGTTTACGCTCAAAGTCCCTGGTATCAGACAACGAGTATAAAATAAATCCTGATTACCATTCCGAATTCGAATTGTGTTCGTGTTGTTAGGAAATATTATAAAGAACTACTAGCATTTGTTGAGCCAGATCTCAAGATGCAATCTCAGATCTACTTAGCGAAGATAGAAGAGACTCTAACAATCAAGTGACAATGATCACGTAGAACGACAATAGTTTAGCTTCCCTGACGTGGCTGCACTGAAGCCAATGGCGGAATGATAGCTTAACTTGCGAAGTACCTGATAGGGAGTAAGTATTTTGTGTAACTTACCAATGACGCTACCAACAGGTGAATCCTCGCTGATAAAAAAGCTCTCCACGGCACCGCCGTTCATCAGGTAGCACCGGCTATCCTGGATAGCTGCACCAGAAAACGACATTTCATTAATGTCATCATCATCAACGGACAATATGGTCAAGTGTAATGTTGAGTTTACCGCGCAGGGTTTCAAAAGCTTTACTTTAGGCACTACCATCGACATGAAGAAAATAATTGGGCTCTTCTATTTTATCAATTACGGACGGATATACGTCATACGTCAAAGTCTAAGCTATGTGCTAAGCTACGTGTATAATATTTCAATAAAATACCTGCCTCTTTGCACATTCACGTCTAAGTGAGCTGCATGAAATTAAAAACAAACACTTAATTTCACCAAACTACGTTGATTTAATCATATCCAATATCCATTACAGTGGCTACGACTACGTTCAGTCTAATAAATTAAAATGTAATGAGGTTATAAGGACAGGGACACCCATACAATATTACAATATGAACTCCACAAAATGTGGAGCGATCTAAAGAAATATGTGTGTCTAGAAGCCATATCGACGATTGATGGAATCGAGTGCTCGCACGATTACTGTAGTCGGTAATGTGTGTTGTGGTAGAGCAGGGTGGCTCTGTACTCTATTAGTGCAAGTGCTTTCTGGGGTTGTCTACAATTTAGGATGATAAATTACTTTATTCCATTTCAAAAAAAAAAACTTACTCAACACCAAGTAATTTAAATAAAATAAGTTAAATTCAGCACGTAACATTTACCAAACATTTTCGTGTATGAATGTCGTTTTTTTGAAGCTGAAGATTTTTTTCACGACTGTTGATAGATAGACATTTTTTCCCAGCTTTCAGTACTTTAAATTCTAATCTCCAGCGTTTTTGTTTTGATAGCAGCCCTAGAGTTTGAAATATCTATCCAGGACACGGGGCGAGGAGCGAGGGTGGTCACTTCCGACTAGTTCCGACACATCGACCGGCCCGCGCAGGGAAATGGAACGTTTACCGCATTTACATCAAATTACGCTTACTTTTAATGCTGATTACTTTTTAATTTTCAGTTAGTCGAAGTATTTCTTAATGAGCTTCGGTGGCGTGCCTACTGCTGACCGGCTGAGAATGTGATGTACTAGAATGATGTTGGATAGTTAACGCTAAATTCATAACTGTGCGATTTTTTTTAGTTTTTCTGATGTAGTAGAAATATAAATGTAGAGTAACAACATTTCAATTGGATGCACAATTTTAAGGAATGTGTTATGAATTTATACTACGATTAAAATACTAACTTTAATTAATCTTATCCCACCAATATTGAATATTTTCATGTCTCACTCCGGTAACATTTTCAATGTCAGTAGTTAAGTATACTTTCTAATACTACTCCTTCATTACACGAAATAAAATGTGAATTTATAAACTTTAATTAAAATAGATATTCTGAAGATTACTTCTATTTTTTACCCTGCTAAGTAAAAAGGAGGGTCTTGTTTTTTCTGGTTCCAGTAATTGTTGGCGAAATCGTGAGGTGTTGATCTTTAACCTTCGGCTTTCCTGTTTCCGCTCTCAAACCATCATAATAATAATCATCACGACAAGCCTCCATCTCTAACAAACGAACACGACACGACTTCACCTCTACACTCCATATGATCATAAATCATACGCATGTTTCTACGTAAGCGGCGAATTAAAATAATAACAGTGAATTATTCAAAAGAATTCTCTAATTCCAGTGAAAGTGATATACGAAAAGCAAAACTAAATCAAGGTGAGTCACACACCTCTACAGAGTGAAAATCAAATTAACGTTATCAGATGCTCAGTGCGGACAGCTGCATGTACGCGTAACAACTAGATGAATGCAGCGGTGGAAACTGTGATGGTATCGTTAAACGATGACAATGAACGCATCCACTGACCTACAGCCACTCGACACAAACGTCATTCAAAAAGCACTATGCAAAATGCGAATACTTTTCACGAATAGTGTCTGTACACAGTAAGTCCTACTTGCAGGTCATTCCTCCTTAGTACGTACAGGCGTCTTCATTTGTGAAAGAATGCGCAAATACTTTGCCAATCGATACTACGTAGGTTTTCTGGGAACTTTGACCTGGGTCAGCGGAGCGGTGGTCACAATACATGAAGGCGCATGATAAGTGCTTGTCCGGTCGGGGCGAATGCAGATCAGATGTCGGTGACAGTACAAGTGATGTGATGGCGGAGTGCGTACTGACCTCGGGACCGGATGGAGAGCGCTATAGCAGCGACCGTGGGCGGCGGACCCGCCGTGCTAGCCGGGCTAGCGGGGCCGTCCTCGCGCCACGGCTCGCGGGCTGACCACCATAACAATCACATCAGCGCTTACACTACCTCCCGATTCCAACCTCCGTTATAATTGTCATAGTGGGGGCAGTGAGCAGACTTCAAAAAATGTAGCATAATGTCTTAACAAGTTCAAGGTTTTGTTAATTTTCTTCGATTATCTGATAACGAAATTCATTGCCATGAACCCTTCTACCGATTCACCAGCAGTTGTAGTAGTGTGTAGTCAATCCTTACATTGTACATCAAAAAACTTAAGATGGTAAGTACTGTCTTTCAAAGCAAGGCGCGAGGCGTGTAGTTCGGTATACTTTTTAATTTGATTGACTAATAAATAGCTAAATAAATGTGTCAATAACGGTGTGTAATGAATCGTTTTCACGGCAGGTGGTCAGAGACAAGCGGCAAGTAGGGCACACCGCACCGGAAGGTCTCGCAACAAACCCCTGCTTCCGGCGTGACTCCGCGGCCCGAGGCTCGAGCGGCGGGTTCACAGCCACCTATCTAGGCCGCGACGACACTGTTTAGTCTAGTCCACGGATATTAAGGAAATTGATACGCAAATAATGTCATTAACACTAACCCAATTTCTTATTCTGAGGCATCCAATTGCCGGTCCAGGTATACCGTTAAGTTTTTCTCGTATACAGAACTATGTAAGTTCAATCCTAATCCTAACCTTTCCCAACTAAAATTATTAATGCTCAAGTGAGTGAGTTTGTTTGTTTGTCACGCTTTCACGCCTTAACTACTCAACCGATCGTCATTAAATTTGCATACACATTGTCAAGGGTACAGAAACTTTAGGTACATAGGGTACCTTTAATCTCCAAAAAAAATAAAAACTTTTCCTGTGGCACGGCGGGTAGAACCGCGGAGAGCAGCTAGTTTCTAAAAAGTATCATAGTATGGAGATTTTATGAAGCCGCTCGAGAATATGAAACTAGGACTCACAACATGGCCCGATGACTGGATAGAACAATGGGTAAAATGCGTCATTTATTCAATACTGTTTGGTGCACACTCGTTTTGGCCAATCAATCAATCAATCTCAGTAGCAAAAAGTTTTGTTAAGTTTTTTGTAATAAGTTTTATGTTTTAGAGCTAAGTGCGAGAAAGGCGGACGTTCTTCATAATCTCCTCAAACGCCGGAGACGACTCCAATCGAATTACAGATCTATCTGATCTAACGACGAGTTTCCGATCTGATTCGTTCCCTCATTATTGTGTTAAGTGAATATAAGTATAGGCATTACGAGATGATGGATGGTTTCAACTTTCGCTTAGTTAATGTAGCTGTATTATTTATTTACTTTACATTTACGCAGTAATTGCACTATTATTGATTCTATGGCAGAACTAAGTAGGTAAGCAAATGCTAAGTTTGATAAATTTGTCACCGTGCGCCTTAGCATGAAAACTAGGCAACTTCTCTTACCAGTTCACATTTCTTGATAGCAATTTTCATAACACATTCTATTTTTATAGCGACAGGCTCCTCCTGTCACATTTGGGACTATGGTCCAGCGAAATGTGGTTGTTGTAATACACCTCTACCAGCATCTTTGGGGAAAGGCGAAATGTATGTAATTTGACTGCCTCGGTGGCTCAGTTGGTAGTGAACCTGCCTTCTGAGCTTGGGGGTCTGGGTTCGATTCCCACCTAGGGCAAACATTAATGTGATGAACATTTGTGTTTGTTCTATGTCTGGGTGTTATTATCTATTTAAGTATGTATTTAAAAATATCTAAGTATGTATATCAGTCTCTGGCAGCCATAGTACAAGCTTTGCTTAGTTTGGGGTCAGGCGACCGTGTGTGGAAGTGTCCTGAATTTATTTAAAAAAAAAAAAAAAAAACCAGAACTATCATGAGAAATTAAAATGTCTGGCTAAAGCTTGCTCTGCTCATGTAAAATTACTGCGTCTCAAAATACGTACGTTCCTTAAAGGTCACAGATCTAACCGTGGGACACAGCCAGTACCATTAATAAACAGTGATGTAGTTTCCCTTTCATTAGAAACTGAGTAACGAACATGATTAGTGAGGTTGAAGAGCAATTACCAAATGTTATTTAAACTCTGCCTTCCTATACGGTTTGAGTTTTCCGGTCGCAACAAATCAATCGAGCATTCAAGCTGATAGATTGATCGCTGACTAATTAGGAGCGCCGATTGACTTCACAAGTACAAATGATTGATTATCATTTTTAACCGACTCCAAAAAGGGAGAAGGTTCTCAATTCGACTGCGTGTAATTTTTTGTATATATTTTACTCGATTACTCGAAGACGCCTGAATCGAACTGGAAAATTCTTTTGTTTTGTTTCTTTTGTAATTCTTTTAAAGCGTATACTTTGCTTGTTTTATTACAGGCATTGCATGCGCCATTACATGTTTTATAGAAATCGGTCGGGTGGTTTTTCATGCTTACAGATTGGTCCCATTGTCAAAATCCAATTCTGATGAGAAGTGGGTTTTTTAATTTAAAAGATTATTACTTGTTTATTATTGTGTTCAATTATACATAATTAATTTGGAAATTCTTTTGCAAACATATTTGATTGTAGCAGTAAGGTTACAATATAAGACAAGTGCACCGGCGAGGGGTCGCGCGCCGCCATGCGTGCTTCCGCCTCGGCCAGATGGACGCCGCAATACACTAGAATACTTGCTAGTTGACTCTGTCCACAGAACAGATACCGAATACACGTTAGCTTCTATGACGCAGACCACGGACAACGCACTAGTTACTAAAGAACTTGATGTAAATATTTTCTGTGCCGTGGGTTTAGTCCTATACGAGTACATCATACAATAGAGCCTGCGGTGGCCACCACATCCGCATCATCACAAAACTCTATTTTTCTTCTTGGCTTTTATGCAGCCATCTGCTTCAAAAGATGTAATTCAACTGTACGTTTTCTAAGTAGTAAAATTTTTCATTATCAGCAAGAATTTCGAAGCAATCAAACGGTAATCTAATACCTCTTTATAGGAGAGAGTGTGTCCAAGTTCCCGGCAAAAATTTGAATTGATCCAATTATTTGCAACGCTTTTGTAATTTGTGCTGCAAATGATGTAACGGTGTGATCCATTGAGCAGACGGTACGCAGATCTGCAGATTGGTCGCATGTCGGGGTTCACTGGATTCAATCTTGGGATCGACATGCTACAGTTGCTATAAACTTGAAGAAAATGCCGTTACCATAATGAATGGTTGCCCTACATTGCAGTGCTGGCAGAAAATTATTAATAAAAACGTAATGGAACTCTACGTAACAGGTAACGTCCAACAGGTCTACTATGTTATATATCAAATTTCCTAATAAGGGTTAGTTACATAAGAATTCGATTAATTTAACAGGAGTAATCATCATAATCATCTTGAGTTAGTGATTAGTAAAAATTACTTATCTTATTTTATAATTTAACATCCGATATGTAAAAAGCGAATCTGACAAATAGTTTACCACTTACTTTAACTAAAGACTAAAATTATTGTAGAGTCAAAGGTTTGGCAGGGAACCCCCATTTTTTTCATAATACGAGTAATCATCTAACCGTAGCATTCTAAGAACTACGAGTTAGTATACCACACAACCAAAACACAAAAGTTCTATTGTGTAAGATGAACATAAGGAAATGAATTCATCAATTTGTTAGCAAAGAAGAGGAAGAGGTTGAGTGTTAAATTAATAACGACTGTTGAGAAAACAATGGATTTCCGATGTGCTAAATAACTTTAAGAGTCCGTATGGGTTGGGATTCTTGAAATTCTGATCATAATACACATACGAGTAGTTAGTTAGTATACGAGTAGAGAGGTAATACTAGTAGTTCGACTCGAACGGAGGCCTCACAAATATCTACAACCCCTCGTTTGATTTAGTTCGTATGTGTACTTAAAAATCCAATTGAAATAAACTACATGTCTGCAAAATTTCATGAAGACCGGATCAACGATACCCAAGTTATCGTAGACTCTGAGAACTCGCTTTGCTTGTTCAATTATGTTGATGATTTAGTTACTTTCAAGTATCTAAAAAACGTTTAGCCAACGCATGGATTTTTTAAACCAGAATGTTCGTTGTGTTAAAGTTGTGTCTTCTCTGATTAAGTGCTAAATTGATTTGATTTTTACGATTGCTAAATAAGGACTTAAGTAATAATTATATTTATATAAACACACAAGACTGTAAGTAGTCAGTCTTTTGTGTTTTTGAAGATATCATTAGTTATCTGACAACGGACTTTAAACTACCTTTTGTCTGATACATGTATGTTTATTCAAGTACAAGTTAGTTTCCTATGTTTCAGTTACGGCAAACTTTACTGTTTTCGATGTAAGTACGCAGATAACTTTGTAACATGCTGCATATTGCGTCATGACTAACACAAAGTTACATGGAAACGTAACTGGTACAGTAGCGCCTTTGTCACCATTTAGCCATAACATTTGAACGTAACCAGCTAAATGGGAGGAAACAGAGACCCGCCGCCTCCTGCCGCAAACAATGGAGGCCGACAACGAACTTACAAAACTACATCAAGAACCAACTGTTACATAACCGAGGGCACCATGACTAGCAAATAGTCTGTGGCTAAACAATTTTCCGAGTATTTAGGAAACGATGACGACAAACGTCAGAAGCGTGAAAAATAACTCTAATTATGAATACTCGATGCAACTGCTTCTCTATTACAGCAGCCGGTATTGCACATCGGAAACCGTCGGTTGGAACCGGCAGAGCTGTAATTATTTGGATTCATTTGTACAAAAGTCGCGGGTATTTCGATAAATGCAGGATTTCGCGCCCGCGCAATACCATCGGTAGATTTTTTATTTCCGCCCACACTTCACAAGTTTTTCTTCTGCATTATGCTCTTATGAAAGCGGAAATATTGCGGTAGTACTATTTATTAATTGCATTAATTAAAAATAAAGAAATCGCGATGGATTTTATAAAGATTGCGCAATCGTGATGAATATGCTTGTGTTCTGTCATGTCGTGTGCGAACAATCACCTGATGAATCAGGGTGTAAGAGTTCAAAGCAAGTGGTCACGCGACAGGTCCGTATTTCATTAAATATGAATGAAAATATCGTACATTTTTAATTATATTCGGATTTACCCCAACGTAGAGGGGACGTCTAGTATAGCCAGTTGGTATAGCATATTTATAAAACCTGGATTGTACAACGTGTTGTTTTGCATTTCCGCGGAGCACGAATAAACTATAAGGCAACCTTGAAATTTAAAAAAAAAGGAGCTATTCCGTACATTTTGTCGACGATCAACGAGTTTTTTGTACGGAACAGCAATTTTTTCTCTCGATTTCAAGGTTGCCCCAGTTTATTCGTGCTCTACTAGTGGAGTATAACTACCTCTACAAATTCCGCAGAAATGCAAAGCAACACGTTGTACAATTCGGGTTTTAAACATATGCTATAACCTATTGGTTAAAGAAGTTGTCCCTTAGACGTTAGGGTAAATGCGAAAATGATTAAAATTGTATGACATTTTCATTCGAATGTACTAAAGTTTTTAAAGCTTTTAGGTCGGTGTAAAAACCTATAATCTTGCGAACAATAAGTGTTGTAAGTGTTGGTCCTTAGTTTTCCATTTTCGCTGTCCGCTGTTCAACGGACATGTGGCGTGCATGCTACGCTATGCTAATTCCCTATGGACACGTGCTGGGCCAATCGCAATAGTGACTCGTGCTGGAACTAATTAGAAGCCAGGCTCCTCGGCACCGCCTCAAGAGCCAGGCGACTATGGTTGTCGCCGGTCGGTGACCTGCGACTGGTGCCTCAGATTATACTCGCACCAACTCAAGGTAACCAAGCGCTTGAAGCCATTTTACAGAAATTCTATGGAAGCAGCAATTACATAAAATGTATACCTATGGGTTTTAGGTACAAACTATGCCAACAATTTTTGACATCAAGTCAACAGGTGATTCAGTAATAGGTAATACTGTGTTCCGTAACTTTATCCTACACCAATCATTAAGTAGACTAGAACCTATGAAATAAAGCCAACTCATTAGCAACGCAATAGGTAGTTATCAGATGACACAACAATTCAGGAAAAAATAGTTGGCTGCCTTATCAAGCAATGTAGGCACTATAAATCAGCACTCAGTCTTATGCGGGGTTCTATTTGCGTGTTTTTCATAGGAAGATATGAGACTATTTTCTGCATTCAGCTATTCTTCAAGTAACCAAGGAAGTTTATAAGTAACAGTTAAAATGCAAACGAGCCAGGCCGAGTGACCTGGTAGCGGCCGGCTCGGCGAACGACCCTCAGCGAGTCAAACAACCCTAGTGAGCCGTTTGTTTACACCTCACACTTTAACAGCTCGTACCTTGTCGCTATAAGCATTTCAAGGATCCCCTCCAGAAAAAGAAGCAGCTAAAAAGTTCTTACAGCCATAAGGTTTCAAAATGTTCAATCTGTTTGGTAGAGCTGTGTAGTTCAACTCGGATTTATTTGCTGACACAATTAACTTAATTGCTCTATTGCTTTATTTTGACGCCGTAATCGTTTTAATTTTTTTGAACTCTAGTTTCACGATAGCGTAGGTGAGCGATACTGGGTCAGCATCGTCATTTATACATGTGAACTATTTTATACAATGTCGATATCGAAAAGAAATTAAGAACAATTTCGGTGGCCTACTACACTAATGTGAGGTGTAAATGTAGAGCACCATTATCTTTGCCAGCCTTTTTTATTTATTTAACACACATCATACAAATATAATGTAAGTTTATTTAAATAATATAATTTAATGCACTCACATTTATTTTATGTACCATGAGTTTCGATGGTTACGTAAACTTTTTTCTTTATAGTTTGGCTCTACATGCTAAGTTTACGGTAACTGTCAAAACTCGTTGTAAGGTTACTGGCTTTTGGCTAAAGAGCTGTCTTTTAGTATGTATATTCGAGATGCTCTAGTCTTGTGTTAAACCCGTAGCTACAGGTGTGACCCGCTATAGTGACAGTATTATCGATTCACTGTTAATACTGTCACTATATCCTGTTGTCGTCACTCACTGCGCAATCCTAAATCCCGCCTTTTTAGTACCTACTTATTATTACTGCGCCTATATGCAGCCACATGCTCTATGCTCAGCATTACATCATTCAAACAGCATTTAGCAGTTTTAACATTATAAGTTCATTCCTGCCGACCCAAATATCTAAGCTTTTTTTTTGCAGCCATCAGCTCTTTTCCGTTCTACTACTCCGTGCCTCGAAGTAACAAATCACTTCTTACGCGAGGGGTAGCGACCCCACATTATGAATAGCTAATTTCTTTAAGCGGATTTCCTTACCGCTGACCTGGAAACGACTGCTGACTGCTGGTGATGAATAATACGATACTACCCTCTTATTATGAACACCGCGAACACTTCAACAAGTTATAAGTTAAACGTTGAGTTGAAAAAGCTTTGTTGTGTTGCCAATTAAATGCAATTGTAAATATGGTTTACCAGTAAAGTTGGTGATATAAGTTATGCAGTAGTAAGGTTGTATTAAGAGTAGAACAAGAAATATAAATATCCATTATTTTTATCTAAGTTTAAAAGATATTTTCAGCTCAGTAGTTAACATTTCATCTTTTATTCTTGTAATTTTTCAATTACCTTTTTTCCTTACCAATTCAAGTACACCAAAACTCTACATTTATCTTTACACCTTTGCCTATATGCCTACAGTCAATATGAAATTGTGACTCACATTCATTGTTGTTTCTCAAACCATTAAAGTCACTAATGCTTTATTGAAACGCGTGTGAAACGATTACTGAGCTCTAGATCTAAAAGCAATAGATACGTGGGCACGCGATCAATCTGATAGTTCAAATCAATTGGAGTATTGCATCGGGCTATTACTGAAACAGTTACCAATTCTGAGTACAGACAAGAGAACAAAATCTCTTGTTCGTCCCAGATTAACCAACAGTTACTATTGCCTGAGTAGATGAAACTGGACACCATTACCGATTCGGACACGCGATATGTGACGGTAATATGGTCCAGTCTCGGGAAGGCCTTTCCTCTCGAGTTTCCATTTCGAAACAACCAATGCCTGTCGATTCGCTACACTTTTGCTTGAGTTCAAATACTTTGAGTTCAGTGCAGAATTATTTGGTCAAAGCACGAAACGAATTTGTAAACAATAGAAACGGTGTCTTTTTCAGTGTTTTTCGAAATGTATGTCATCTGGTGCTTGACCTGACTTGTCTGAATCGTGAAACCGCTAGATTGTAGTCCTGTCTATATTCAAAGAGATTATAAACAGAGATAAATAGATGCAAACCCACTATGACCGACTCAGAGCGTAAGATCATCCTAAAGCGCTGTCAGCTAAAATAAGCTGACAATGAAGTTTTTACCTCAAATATGGGTTGATCGTACCTAATTTTATTAATCTTGCTTGAACTATCGCAGTGTTCTTTCAATCTAAGTAGGTAATTCAATTTTACGAATTCGTAAGCTATTAACGGTGCTGTCATTATCTTTAACGCCTTTCTCGAGAAATCGTCAGGATAGTGATGGGAAAGTTGGGTGAGTGTTGTGTAATGTGAACTGACCTTGCGCATGCAGCTCCGTGGTGGTAGCCAGCATGAGCAGCGCCAGCGCGAGCGCCGGGGCGGGCATGCTGCCGCTACCGGGGCGGCACCATGCCTCGCGGCAGTCGCGTCTGCCGCCCTGCAACACACGCACACAATGATAATGACCCACTAAATCAACACTCAGTTGATCTCAGGATGGGTACTACTTGTGAGAGAAGCTAGTGATTTCTAGCGCTATCGGGGCTGCGGTAGTGTACGAAAGCGTTCCCGTAGCCCCGACATTAGGCGCTGAGGTGGAACATCCCATGGTTTTTAGTGGGTGTGCCGTCAATGCCGTCACTAAGACGGTGCGGTGGTGGTACCTATAAAAGGTTTATCCTGCCAAAAAAATTACTAGCTGTGAGAGTGCTTGGTACAATCCAAGCACTCTCATACGTTGAATAGTTTAGTTGCCATTTAGAGTAGTTTAACTGGTGATAACTTCTCCAAATTATAAGACCGCTGGAAAGTCTCTGACTTAGTCTCAAGATTTAGGTTCTTGAATATAGCAAAACTTCTTACCCGAAACACTAAATATTCCATCGAAACCGCTACGCACATGGAAATTAAAGTTGCCCTACACCTAGTCAATTAAAAAACGGTGCATGGGTAATTTATTTAAATTCCATAATGTGTTGAGATATTCACTCGTAAGCGTTTTGCAAGTTAGCGAGCGTTGCCGAGTTAATTGCATGATTTCTAAAGTTGAAATGACAAACATTTTCCAGACAAAGATCGCCATTAGAAGATGCGCAGTAGGTGGTAATCACTCCCATGATGACGGCCTCCTTAGGCGTGACAACTGCCTTTCTCGTTCAAGAGATACTTAATGATAAGGCACACGCAACTCACGATTTATAAATCTCTTAATTCTAGTAACATCCTTTTAAAATACAATCTTCAAGTAGTGGCATACCGTTTTCGTAGATACTCTGCTACAGCATGTCGCACTTCAAGAAATCTTATCTGGCTGAAGCGCGAAGTTCTTGTTTGGAATCTGAAAAAGACAAAAAACTTTAACTTTAGAAACTAACGAGTGGGCTTCAAATACAACTATATGTATGTTTTTTGCAAGAAAGTACATTTAAATGGACAGCTACTTTGTATCTAAGCCGTTCTTCACCGTGCATTGTTTGCTGAATTCAACATTGTGCAAAGCGTATTTCCTCACACGCTTAGACGAAAGATAAACATGATAATTAGCTTTAGTGTTATTAAGCCAGATCTAGTTGCTGCAATGGGTCGTCCAGCTTACGAAGGCATTGCCCGGCTCGGGCAGACGAGTCGACAACCTCACTATATTTAGAAAGCGTAAAAAACATCAAAATGGCAACGCAACGATTGCTGCCTCATTTCGCTTTCTTCCACGTAGACTGCTTTACATGTGAGCATTGTCTTACACCCGTCCGTTAGCGATGTGGTTACGTTCTCGAAACGAGACGTTATGTTCATCAACTGTTTGATTGCAATCGAGAGCGAATAATTGACGAGATTGGATTCTACGGGTTTAATTTTCGAGTCATAGATCAGTTATTGAAAACTGTTTAACAGTTGATTGTGATCAAAGTCAAAGTCAAAGTCAAAGTCAAAATGTTTTTATTCAATTTAGGTATCAAAGATACACTTATGAACGTCAAAGTTATTTAAATAGACTCGACCGCCTTGTTCGGATAAAAAGCCTCTACTCAGAAGAACAGGCAAGAAACTGAGGGGCATTATTTTTTCAAATAATAAATAAATTAGTCTCACAAATTTTGGCTTACAACTAGGTAATATCTATAAATATTAGTGGCTACTTGGCGGAAGTGGAAGGCTCCAGACATCTTTATCTTCTAAATAATTCTTAACCTTATAATATCCTCTTTTCATTAATGTAGTTTTTACATGTGATTTGAATTTTCCCTCGGTGAGCCCTGTTATATTTTTCGGGATTTTATTGTAAAAACTAACGCAGTTGCCTAAAAATGACTTTCTTGACTTAGTCAGTCTAAATCTCTGTACAGCTATCCTATCCTTATTTCTAGTGTTATAATTGTGATAGTCCCTGTTCAATTTAAATTTATGTAGATTTTTGCGAACGTGCATAATATTTTCAAAGATATATAAAGAAGGTAAAGTTAAAATATTTATTTCTTTAAATAAATCTCTCAATGATTCACGGGGACCCATTCCGTAGATAGCGCGGACCGCTCGCTTTTGCAAAATAAAAATGGCCTCCACTTCAGCAGCTGATCCCCACAGCAAAATGCCATATGACATTATGCTGTGGAAGTAAGCAAAGTAAACCATCCGAGCTGTAGCTATATCCGTCAGTTGCCTAATCTTGCGAACCGCATAAGCAGCAGAACTAAGTCTCCCAGACAGAGCACTAATATGTGGACCCCATTGCAGTTTGGAATCAATGCTTATACCCAGGAACACCGTCGCCTTGTCTATGTTAAGTTTATCGCCCTCAAGCATTACGTTTGGTTCTATATATCTAACATTAGGCATGGAAAACTTTAAACACTTAGTTTTTTTTGCATTTAGTAACAAATTGTTCGCAGCGAACCATCTCGAAATAATAGTCAGTACGTTGTTCACATGCACAAGTTCACTATCTTTCCTATCTGTTCTAAAAATAAGAGATGTATCATCAGCAAATAGAACTATGTCTGTAAGGTCCTTAACCATATACGGCAAATCATTTATATACGCCAAAAATAAGAACGGGCCTAAGATAGAACCTTGTGGTACTCCCATTGTAACTAAAGATCCGGAAGATGTGACGCCATTAATTCCCACTTTTTGTTGTCTATCAGTTAAATATGACTCGACAAGATCTAGAGCGATTCCACGAATTCCGTAGTGGTGTAATTTACGGATCAAGGTGCGGTGTTCTACACAATCAAACGCTTTGGAAAGATCACAAAAGACACCGATGGCATCCTGTGAACTCTCCCAAGCTTCCATCACATGCGTAACTAATCGAACTCCCGCATCTGTTGTTGATCTACTTTTCGTGAAACCGAACTGATTTTCGTTTAATATACTGTGTATGTTAAAGTGACACAACAGTTGATTAAGTATAATCTTTTCAAATATTTTACTCAAAGCCGGAAGCACAGAGATGGGTCTGTAATTCGAGGGATCTGACTTACTACCCGATTTGAAGATAGGGGTAATTTTGCTGTTTTTCATTAAATCGGGAAATGTGCCTCTGTCAATACACATGTTAAATATGACCATGAGGTGTGGTGCAATAGTTTCTATTAAAGACTCTAACACTTTTACTGATAATCCCCATAAATCTTCACTAGATTTAACTCTTAAGCTTTTGAAAGTTTTGATAATTTCAGAGATGGAAGTGTATCTGAACCGAAAGTCTGGTATATCCCGCGAGAAGTGTTCTTTTAGAAAAGCACCTGCATCATCTGGAGACGAGTTAAGCGTTTTGGTGGCATCAAAGGGTATGCTAGAGAAGAAATGTTCAAAAGAGTTGGCTACCGATTTTGCATCAGAAACCGGCTGATTCTCAACTACCAGCGTAAATTCTGAATCCCTCGACTTACTTTTTCCCGTCTCTGTGTTGATGGTCTTCCAGACAGCTTTTATTTTATTATCGGATTTTTGAATTTTATCTTTTATAAACAAAGTCGACGATCGACGTCTTCTCCTTGCTAGGGCCACAGCAACATTCAAACAAGTCTATGAGAACATCGACATGGCTAAATTATTAGTACCAAAGCAATCTAGGTAAAAAAACATTCCATGAATAAACACATTATTTTCAACCCAATAATTATTTGCGGCATTCGACACCGTGTGCAACAATTATCACTTTATAAAAAGCTTAACGAGCTGATAAACAAGGTGACTCTATGACTTTGATTATTGGCAGCGTGGGAATGGAACAATGAAGCGTATTGTAGACATATTGAAGATCTATAAGGTTTGGACGGACTGGGCCAGTAGGTTGACGGTTCGGTGTTTGGAATTTCCAACATTCACACATCAATGTTTGGATATTTCTTCTCTACAGAGTAGGTATTTATTTATTTATTTTTTAGAAAATCACCAGCTAAAACATCTGTTCTTATGGTTAACGTTTCACATCTGAGAGCTAATGACAGATTTTCACGATAAGCTTTTTTTTGTGTTTCTGTCTTTCCTTCTGTATGTCTGTATATCTGTTGCAGTCAAATAGTAGAATCCGCCGTATTACAAAACGGCTTACCCATTTTACAAAACGGAGCCGTTTTGCATTACGGCGAATTGACGTTCAGCCGTTTTGTATTACGGCTGAACGAATGCCCGCCGCATTGAATGCACGCTCTACGTTCTTTTATGTGGCTAGCCGTAGTATAATTGGGCGGGTTATGACACGCCGCTTTTACAATTAGTTCCTACTCGCAGCGCTATAATATTTGACACAACAACAACAATGGCGTTGAATATGGAATTTGGTTCTAGTAAAGATAAAACGTGTTAAACGAGTGTGAAAAGACTGATTTTACTTGCAATTGTGAAGATTCAATTAATTTTAATTCAAAACAGTGACAAAACCTTGGATGAAAGCGCTAGTTCAAGAGGTTATGTTATGCTTGTCAAATCTTATATTATGTAGAAGTCTGAAATTCGGTGGAATTCATTGGTTGGTCTTTAAATGAAAAAACTTTAACCTACTGTTATTCAACTCTGTTCTGCCACTGATAAAGCCTCTATTCGGGCTCCGGCCAGAATCTTTGCAGTCGCCCCTGAGTGTAGCTGTGGCAAACTCGGTCTTCGTTACGTTACGGCCACTCGGCTACATGCAGATTGCTCCACTTAGGACCTCCCTTGCGTTTCTGACTCCCGCACTTTTTAAAAACACTCTAGATGTGTCAGCCACAGGATGAAGTTTAGTGGAGTCGGGGTGCTCTGATTCGGATCTGACACAAATTTCGAACCTAACTACTTCAAGTCGATGTGCTTTGCTTTGGATTTGTGACTCAATTTGACGTGCCGTTAGTTAGTATAGTCACCCCAATTGGAAATGGAAGCCGTTTTGTAAAACGGCGGATTATTCTCTTTGGCTGCGATATATCCGTTGACTTATCCTAACCATGCAACGGATTTTAATGCGATTTTCACCATCAATTTGAAAAAAAAATCGGGGAAGTTTTACAGCCGTGCAAAGCTGGATCGGAGCGTCATAGCTATTGGTACACATTATATTATTAGTTATTGTTTTATGATGTAATTTAAATTGTGACTGTTTAGAAGGTCGAGTGACAATATTTATTACTTTTGACGATTTAAAATTTTTGCAACTCAATTTTCTGATTGTGATAATTATGTCTTATTATGACATAGTATACATAACTACACACATCAGTGTAAGCTAATAACCTGTCTCAACATTCGGCGTAACCACGCGTGAGTAGCCGTGGTGTAGCCGGTCAGGTATCGAAGGGCGTCACGGAACACTGGCGGACCAATACGACATTCAATTGGAGCCAGGACACTGTCGGTAGGTTTGACTGATGTCTTTTAGATTGCAGGCAAGATAACGTTTATTTAGAAATGTTTGTTTTAAAACATTCATCAAAATTTTCTAGCTCTGCAAGCTCTGTGAGCGAAAACGTAAGTATAAAAATTACATCTCCGCCATTTTGTAAAACTTCCAAAAGCTGAATCGACAAAATAATCCATTATCTTAGTGGAACCTGCCTACAAAATTTCACAAAAATCTGTTGAAAAATGCAATTTGTAGAGGAGGACAGCCAGACAGATGCCCGCCGGACAAAAATACGAAAGTTTTCTGTCGAAGCTTAGGCAGAGACGTTTTGCTCGCCAACTCTCGCTTGGTCAACAAGACTTTACTCTACACTACGCGCTTACCAATCACCACAGGACTAGCTAATTCCATCACTTTGGGTAAGTCATGTTTATTCACTCATTTTCACTTTTGAACAAAGTTAACGAAAGCTGTTCGTTCTTTCGCGATATTTCGAAGGTAGAGTGGCAGAGCGCTGTGTGACCGCGTTCCGCACTGGCGAGAGACGCTACGGCCGCGGGAACTCGTTCGGAACGCAGTTACGGTAATGCCTCTACGATATGACTTGTAATAAGCCTATGGCAGCTGATGCAAGCTGCAAGATGAGCGACTCCAGTGAGGCCAGACTTGACCGGGAAGGATGCAAGTGCAATGGGATTAGGACGCAACAAGGAGGTTATGAGGACACTACTAAGGACCATAACTGACCATAATAACATATAAATAAGTGACCATACTAAGGAAAAATGTATGAATAATACTACCACCCATTTAAAAAGTCACAACAAAATTAAAAAATATATTAAAGTTAAGAAAATCATAAAAAAATGTCAAAAACAACTGAAAAAAAGGTGTTATTTTAGTAAAAATGTAGATTTAATTAAAGATAAATTGTCATTAGAAGAGCAACTAAAAAACTGTATGGAAGAACTAGACATTACTAGGCGATTATATGATAATGATACACTGCAACTTCGCTCTGACCTGCTCCAGAAAGAAAATACATTACAAGATATCTTTTCTGGATACAAGTCTGCTCAAATTCATCTAAGCGAGCACTACAAGACTGCAATTGAGCTAGTAGACCTGGTTAATAGTAATGTAGAGAGTGTGACCCTACACTCTGAGAACAACCTCATGACGGGTTCTAACCACCCTCAAAAAGATACCTCAACCCTTACTACTAGTTCTACTAGTTCACCTAAATTAATCCTAGAGGCGGAGCAGAGTGAGGTACAGTGTATTAACCAAATCTTAGTTTTTTCAGACAGAATAGGTGTAGGCTTGGGTTCCTTATTGAGCAACAGTGTTAGTTGTTCTGTGGTAAACCACTGCATGCCAGGAGCATCATATGCTCAAATTGAAAAGAAAATATTAAGCTGTAAAATAGATAGTAGTACAATTGTTGTGGTTTACCTGGGGCAAAGTTTAGGTACAGACAGGAAAGAAGTGATTGCAAGAATAACTTGTCTGTTGAAATTAAATGCATTCAAAGTAATGTTATGTGCATTTCCATACTCAGACTCTTTGACTAGAAGTCAAAATAACCACATCCATTCTTTGAATGCATTAATGTTTAACATAGTTTCCCGTCATAGTGATAAGCTGCTATTTTTTGATAGTAATCAATTTATTTATAATTTTAAGTTAACACAGGACAGCATGTATTGTCCTAAGAAATGCAGACACTTGATTGCTACATTGTTAGCCTACAATATTGATTCAGTTATAGGAAATATAACGAAGTACAAAGATAAGGTCACAGTTTTTAGTAAATGTACTAATAACATAACTGTGACCAATAGTTTAAACTTTTAAGTGAGACAACAGAGAAGTGTGTGGACATTTCACTTTTTTATCAAAACATAAACCGCTTCTCTGGCAAAATTTTAGAAATAGAACTTTTATTAGATAAGTATAATTTTGATATTTTATGTTTCACTGAAACTTGGTTAAAATCAAATAAAATGCTATTTAATGTTACAAATTTTCAGGTGGCCAGTGCGTTTAACAGAGTATCCGCTGAAGGAGGAGGCTGTATTATTCTTTTTAAAAATAACATGAAATATAAGGAGCGCTCTGACATAAGGGGCTATTCTGTTGAACGTGTCTGTGAAATTGCTTGTGCGGAAATGGACAGGCACATAATATTATGTGTTTATCGACCACCAGCATCTAACTTCAATCATTTTATGTCAACAATGGAGTGCGTACTAAAGAAACTTTCTAAATCAAATAGATCTATTTTGGTTTGCGGAGACTTCAATACAGATATTTTAGTCAATTCTACGGATAAAATTAATCTAATTTCTTTATTTAAAGCATTTAATTTAAACTATCTTTTCTGCGAGCCAACTAGAGTAACGGAGACCTCATCTACTTGCATAGACAATATTTTCTCAAGTTGTAAAACAAAAGATTTATCACTTTTTAACGGAGTCAGGTCAGATCACAAGGGCCTTGCAATTAAATTTGAAATTGATAAAATAAAGAAACCATCTTTAGTTGAGTGTAGACCATTAACGAAAGGTAGGTTAAAACGACTAAATAATTGCATAGAGTCGAAACTTATTTTAACTGATTTTTCTGTCAATAACCCTAATGACAGTTATGAAAAATTATTTAAAATAGTTAGCAATGAATTTAATGAAATTTGTCCAAAGAAGAAGATTCAATTCAACCAAAAAATACAGTTTAGTGACTGGGCGACCAGAGGTATACGAAAAAGTAGAGATGTTATGTATGATTTATATAACAAGAAATCTCTGACATCTAGTAAGGATTTTCATGACTATGTTAGAAAATACTCGAAAACTTTTAAGTCGGTTTGCATTCGCGCTAAAGCTTTGTTTATAAAAGATAAAATTCAAAAATCCGATAATAAAATAAAAGCTGTCTGGAAGACCATCAACACAGAGACGGGAAAAAGTAAGTCGAGGGATTCAGAATTTACGCTGGTAGTTGAGAATCAGCCGGTTTCTGATGCAAAATCGGTAGCCAACTCTTTTGAACATTTCTTCTCTAGCATACCCTTTGATGCCACCAAAACGCTTAACTCGTCTCCAGATGATGCAGGCGCTTTTCTAAAAGAACACTTCTCGCGGGATATACCAGACTTTCGGTTCAGATACACTTCCATCTCTGAAATTATCAAAACTTTCAAAAGCTTAAGAGTTAAATCTAGTGAAGATTTATGGGGATTATCAGTAAAAGTGTTAGAGTCTTTAATAGAAACTATTGCACCACACCTCATGGTCATATTTAACATGTGTATTGACAGAGGCACATTTCCCGATTTAATGAAAAACAGCAAAATTACCCCTATCTTCAAATCGGGTAGTAAGTCAGATCCCTCGAATTACAGACCCATCTCTGTGCTTCCGGCTTTGAGTAAAATATTTGAAAAGATTATACTTAATCAACTGTTGTGTCACTTTAACATACACAGTATATTAAACGAAAATCAGTTCGGTTTCACGAAAAGTAGATCAACAACAGATGCGGGAGTTCGATTAGTTACGCATGTGATGGAAGCTTGGGAGAGTTCACAGGATGCCATCGGTGTCTTTTGTGATCTTTCCAAAGCGTTTGATTGTGTAGAACACCGCACCTTGATCCGTAAATTACACCACTACGGAATTCGTGGAATCGCTCTAGATCTTGTCGAGTCATATTTAACTGATAGACAACAAAAAGTGGGAATTAATGGCGTCACATCTTCCGGATCTTTAGTTACAATGGGAGTACCACAAGGTTCTATCTTAGGCCCGTTCTTATTTTTGGCGTATATAAATGATTTGCCGTATATGGTTAAGGACCTTACAGACATAGTTCTATTTGCTGATGATACATCTCTTATTTTTAGAACAGATAGGAAAGATAGTGAACTTGTGCATGTGAACAACGTACTGACTATTATTTCGAGATGGTTCGCTGCGAACAATTTGTTACTAAATGCAAAAAAAACTAAGTGTTTAAAGTTTTCCATGCCTAATGTTAGATATATAGAACCAAACGTAATGCTTGAGGGCGATAAACTTAACATAGACAAGGCGACGGTGTTCCTGGGTATAAGCATTGATTCCAAACTGCAATGGGGTCCACATATTAGTGCTCTGTCTGGGAGACTTAGTTCTGCTGCTTATGCGGTTCGCAAGATTAGGCAACTGACGGATATAGCTACAGCTCGGATGGTTTACTTTGCTTACTTCCACAGCATAATGTCATATGGCATTTTGCTGTGGGGATCAGCTGCTGAAGTGGAGGCCATTTTTATTTTGCAAAAGCGAGCGGTCCGCGCTATCTACGGAATGGGTCCCCGTGAATCATTGAGAGATTTATTTAAAGAAATAAATATTTTAACTTTACCTTCTTTATATATCTTTGAAAATATTATGCACGTTCGCAAAAATCTACATAAATTTAAATTGAACAGTGACTATCACAATTATAACACTAGAAATAAGGATAGGATAGCTGTACAGAGATTTAGACTGACTAAGTCAAGAAAGTCATTTTTAGGCAACTGCGTTAGTTTTTACAATAAAATCCCGAAAAATATAACAGGGCTCACCGAGGGAAAATTCAAATCACATGTAAAAACTACATTAATGAAAAGAGGATATTATAAGGTTAAGAATTATTTAGAAGATAAAGATGTCTGGAGCCTTCCACTTCCGCCAAGTAGCCACTAATATTTATAGATATTACCTAGTTGTAAGCCAAAATTTGTGAGAATAATTTATTTATTATTTGAAAAAATAATGCCCCTCAGTTTCTTGCCTGTTCTTCTGAGTAGAGGCTTTTTATCCGAACAAGGCGGTCGAGTCTATTTAAATAACTTTGACGTTCATAAGTGTATCTTTGATACCTAAATTGAATAAAAACATTTTGACTTTGACTTTGACTTTGACTATACGCGATAGTTTTTACCCGCCAATTGTCTTACGTGCCGCAGGTCTGAGAAAAGCAACTCTATTGTGCGTGCATAAGATCGATCTTTTTTGATTTTTGAAATTCAAGATTATTTTCCGGACAACCTATATGCAACGCGGCATTGCGTAAACAAGGTTAGGGACGAATTTTGGAAATTTAATTTTTGCGAAAACGCGCGCTATGATGCCGACTGATGGGCTAAATCAGCAATGACACATTAAAACATACGATAGGGTTCCTGGAGAGTCGACAGAGTGTCTAAAAGCTCCTTAGGCATGTTGTCAGGTTAATTTTTGCAGTTTCTTCTGAAACGGAACATTGATTATGTTGCTTTAGTTTTCATCCAAAATCAACGCAGAGCTACCTACGTACTTATGACGTATCTACCTATGATATACCTACTTACCTATAATGTATCTACTCGTACCTACCTATGACTTACCTACAAGTGTTTCCTAGAACAGAGGTGCTGTTGGCGCGTGCCTAACTGGGTCTCTCCGTTGCAAAGCGTCATGGTTCCGCTCCGCACAGCTTTCAACCGAGCCGTATCATCAGCCTTTATGGCTTCTCCATGTAAATAATACATTCTGCCGCGGTGCATAGACTGCTAACTACACTACTTATGCACTTAGTAAATATTGAACGAAGCATATGAACATACTTGCCAGAGCTTTCGTTAAGCGACCTTATGAAAACCAGTACGCTGCAGATATGTTAAACACCGTTCTAAAAGATGTTACACGTACTTTCTAGTTTTTTCTATTGGATCTTCCAAATGTTTTTCCTTTTATATGTATATTAGCTGCGCCCCGCGATTTCATCCGCATCTGGCGTAAAAGTGTATTAATCATCCATCCATCCATCCATCCAGCCATTCTTACAAACTTTCGCGTTTATAATATTATTAGGATATGTATAAGGAGAGCACCATGTTAAATGTTTTCTCTGTAGAATTGCAAAAGATTGTTAAATATCGATATTTGGTTCGAAAACTCGAAGCGGTGCAGGTGCGCTGTAACTGGTGTAAGCTTTCGGCAAATCATTCTGGTGGGAAATTTGACACCTCACCGTAGAGTGTAAGTAAGAAGCATCTTAGGACACTTTCGCTCCTTGCATCATAATTTTCGATCAGTAACAATTTAGCTAATAATTATTTACCAGGGCGCACTGCGTTTTTTTTAACTGAAAATGGTTTTCAAATGTAAATTTACAAATATTCACCACAAACATTTTTAGTTTTTATGCTTATGTCGTTTTAATGCTGCGTCTTGCGGTGTTAAAAATGTGTGTAGTTAAAGTGGTTTTCCAGACTATAACCTATCTCTGTGCCAAATTTCAGCCAGATACCTTTCGCCGTTCTGGCGTGATTGAGTAACAAACATCTATCCACCCAAACTTTCGAATGTATAATATTAGTGTGAATGTGAAGTGTGACAATGTGATTCTAAAACCAAAAATAATATTTATATTTACCTCTATGTACTTAATAAACAGTTTAAAATAGAGATACAAGTTTACGGTGGTTTCAGTTTTTATATTTTTTGGAGGTAAATCTTAATTAGTGTGACTAGTAGTTTTTTTTGATTGTAAGTAGGTCGGAATGTGTACCTTGGATATTTTATTAATTCCTTGTAATTGATTGATAATAAAACTTTGTCATCCGTGCCATTGTGTACATTAGTCATGCAGGTGGTGCATGTGAGGGTGCATCGCAGCGGAGCGGAAGTGGGGATGAGTGAGGGACGCGGTGTCCTGCCGCCCCAGTATATCGTATGCCCCACTGATTATCTACCTCTAACGCACTTAACGGTTTTTATAACCCCAAAAAAAAAACATCCTAAGACGTCTGCCTGCTAGAACTACCAATGGGTATTTAGACTATGTAGGTAGAATTGCAGTAAACATTATTCGGTGATTTGGTGTTCGGTGTTTGGAACCCTTTTATAAAAATTGCCTAAATTTTTTTAAAATAAGAATCATACTGAATAACAAAGTATTAAAAATAATACTTTCTTTAAGTTGTAGTTGGTTTTAGTCCATAATTTGCAACTTACTAGCACTGTCCCAAGAAATTTCGAACTTTAAAATCCAGGCACTGCACAAGGGTTTTTATCACAATTATTTCGGCTAATGATTCGATACGAAACAAAAGTCTTCCAGCCACTTCTAGGTAACAAGTCAGTCACAAAATAATATTGTGAAGAGTTCACACAGTGTACACGTTCCGCGTGAGTTGTAGTGGTCGTTTAAAGTCGCGGAGCGGCGCGGCGTCTCGCGGGGTTGCCTCGGGCTCGACTGCAGCGGAGCTTGACCGCACGAGCTTGCCTCATAAGCCCCTGTGCTTCTACTAAGTGGAGGTGGCTTGCCCAGTCCAGTCCTCGCAAAACACAAGGTTGGTCTGATGGTCTGACCAGTTGTGACCACTGGGACCGAGGAAAAGACGCAAGGCGCATGCAAGATCCAAACGAGATGGAAACGAGATATTATTTCGATTGTCGATGTGGTTTACCTTTGTCATGTTATCTTTTTAATGTGACCTAGGAAGGTAGAACCATTTAACACATGAATCTCCAAAACAACAACATCACAACAACAAACAAAACACCTAAATCGGTATAACTCTCACGAAAAGTTTTTCAAACTAAATGGCGCTGTCAATTTTACCGCCAAGTCCGCCAACGGCCAAAATTTGGCTAAGAACGAAAGTGTTATAATATCTGTAAATATTCTAAGTAGGTAATAGGCACGTAATACGCTACTGGCTTGGTGCAGTAGATTGCTAGTGCTACCGAATAAGATGGTTGAGTTTTTTTTTCAACCTATTATCCATAACTACTAACAGGGTCCTTACCATGACATGTTATTGCGATGATTTTTAGGTTTAGCCGCCGACCATGAACCTTACAGAGCGGCGATACGATTCGCGGTCTTGCAGTGTCAATTGTCAAATACTGAACATAAAGATCATGGTGATGAAAGATAAAATGAATCCCTCCCGTTTTCCCATTTCCGTAAAGCCGTGGATACATTTCTGAAACTTTAAATCGAGTTTTCTAGAGAACACGAAAAATGGGATTTCCTAATGTTTGTATAATTTGCCTACACTAGTGTACGTTACGAACCGGTAAAGATTAATAATCCACAATTATTACGCTTGTTAACTTCGAGTGTTAACTCGAAGAAAAATGGTAAAATAGTACAAAATCACGACACCATCTTTTTGGTTCCCGCCAAAAACCTCATAAATACTCTGTAAAACATTGGGCAAACATTTAAATAGCCGGGAAATTTATTGTCAATGTCATTTTATAATATATTGTCATTGTCTCTGTCAAAAATCTGTCAAATGCAGTGAATTTGAAGCTTGAGTTGCGTGCATTTTGTGATTTGTTCACAAAATAATTTTTGTTGATTTTGTCTTCCTCAGAAATGCTAAATATTATTTTACATTATGTGATAAACGCGTATCCACCTTTACACAAAACGCCGTCTTCCACTAAACACAGTATTCGTTGAAACGAACAAAGTATCCCTAGAAACGGTTGAAATGTCTCAATCGAGTGCAATGAACTCCGTGGGTCCCACGGAGGAGAGCCAAGGAGGGCAGGAAGATAGCGTCGTAAAGCTGGAAGTGACTGTGAAGGAAGAGGCGCTGGAATGCGTAGTGTGCGGTACCAAAACTCGCGAATGCCTCGACATCTACACGACGCGTACGCCGTCCGGCGCCTCTCTGCATAATTTCCTGGCCAAATACACGCAAGTCGATCTCTCATTCACAGATTCCTGCTCGAAACAATCATGCAAGGCTTGCTACGACTTGATCAACGTGCTGGAACGAGCAGAGCTCGAGTACGTAAAACTAAAAGAGGCTTTTGAAGCGATAATCAGCAAGAACCCTCTGTTTGAGTTGTCGGTTGTGTCAGCACCGGTCGGTCTGTCGACCGTGAAGCATGAGCTCGACGCGCCCGAAGACTCTGAGGACGAACCGCTGGCGCGACGGAAATCCAGCAGATCCACTAAAATGGTCAAGAAAAAAAAGAAACTTACAGGGAAACCGAAGCGAAAAAAAAGCAGCGACAAAAATAGGTAAGTACCTACACTGTATTGTATTTGAGTTGTTTACTTTGGTTCTAGAATCCTTTATGCTTGCTAAATCCAACAATTAACCAAAGGTTCATCTAGAAAATACATAAATGAATGCCCTCTCTGGAGGACACACTTTATACAACATACCCTGCTCTCAAGACATATGCTTAGAGTACATGATAACTGATTACAAATAAAAATGGAACAGAAAAAAATTGGTATTAAAAACAAGCAATTTACTTACATTTCAACTCTAGTTGTGGAGTGAAATTTGAAAGCTTTCTATGAACTATTAATTTCAGATGGGAATGTGAAGAGTGTGGTGTGATTGGGGATGACGGTGGTCCCATTGCTCTTGCTGCTCACAAGATAGCCATGCACACAGAAATTAACCCTGTTAAACTAGAGGATGGGTAAGTAGAGCAACATTACTTTAAAATATACTTATTTATGGAACTTATTCCTTTTTGTTTAGAATATTTACTTGTCAGTGATTAATTTCAAATACTTCTCATGATTCAAAAAGACAATGTTATTCTGGGAGTTGGCACCCAACAATGTCACTCATTGTATCTCTCGAACTTGTGGTAAATTACTATTTCTGTTCTTGCGTTCCTCGTACATGGTTTTGGCATTAAATTCTTCCTGCTTTGTTGTTGATGATACTTAGTTTAATTCTAATTTAAATCTCCACTAAAAAGCATGACCATTCTTGTTTACTTCTTTATCTTTCAATTTGAAATCTTATTAGGTACTTTTAAGTAAGTATACAGTATATTGCCTATTAAAACCTAAAATTGAAATCCTTATTTTCTGATTGAAATCTTTCAGGTCCCAAAGTCCTTTCGACAATGGCAATGATTTACTAGAGGTAGCATTTGGACATTTCGACGATGATGATGATGATGACAGCAATTTCAACCCAGATGACTTCAATGAAACTAATGATGTAGATAAAAAGAAATCAAGAAAGAAACCAATGGAAAGAAAGAAAGCTAAAGTTATGCACCCCTGTGACCAGTGTAGTTCTAGATATTCCTCCCTAGGTCAGTATTGTTTTACATAACATATTGTCATGCCTTTCTCTCGAAAGGGCTGGCAGAGGTGTATAACATCCACACTTCGATAGACATTGAATATTGTCAGGGATCCAGTTATGTACCAGATGACATTAAAAACGCTTGTAATGTTATTAACAAATTGGTGCTTTCAGCTGGGATCAAACTCGCTTCCTGCCTCAACATCTCGCCCTCCCTTACTTACTCTTTCGAGCTGTATTGTTTTAACTATAGTATTTTGCATCCTGTAGTCACAATTGTTATACAAACCATAAAAGCATATCGACATCCAAAACATAAAAGCAATGTTAAAAAAACTCAGTTTGGCTAATAAAAGTCTTTGAAACCACCACCTTAGTAGACAAAAAAAAAGCAATTATAGATAAGATATTTCTCAGCATTTTATTATTATGTATTTAGTATATTATTTTATATTATATTATTGTATTTAGTATATTTAGTATATTATTATGTATTTATTAAGTGAGGGTTTGTATGTTTCGTAATGATTTTTTAATTTTTCAACCCTTTTTATTACCTGTTTATAAAGTCGGACTTTATAAAAAGGTAGTCCTAGGTTTAATTTACATCCAGACTGATGTTTGATAAAAGATTTATGTATGTTTTCAGAGTCTTAGTATTAGGGTATCCCCCACACAGGAAAACCTAATGGAGAGCTATGAGTGTAAAACATTGTTTTTACCATCTGCGTAACACGGCTGGGAAACACACACACACACACAAAGAAACAAACGAAGAAACTTTCTCCATAAAAATATAGGATATATATATATATATATATATATATATATATATATATATATATATATATATAATATATATATCTATATATATATATATATATATATATATATATAGTAGGATTAGGATATTGACTCATTCCAAAACTTAGGTAGTACTATTACTAACAGCATACATCTTAAAATTGCGTGTTCCAGCTCGGTTAGAGGCGCACAAGGCTAAGCACGACGGTTCGAAGCCCCCCTATATCTGTGAAGTGTGTGGAGCGCACTACAAGCACAAGAGGGCCTGCGACATACACATCGCGCTACACAAAGGTATGCGTATTGCGTACTAGTTTACCAGGAGTTTTAAAAGTTAATGAAATAATTTTCGGTATCATTTGGCTCCATACAATACTTACCAAGCAATTGTTTTTAAATTGTTAAAATTGCCTCAAATTGACACTTTTTGTATGTTAGAAGTGTCACAAGTAGACAGTTCATTACCAATTTAAAAACAATTGGTTAGTAGAATCAAGGCCCTGGTGTTGTTTACACAAGTTGGGCTCTGTTAATGCCTGATGTTAAATTTGCATAATTACAAAGCATGACACTTTTTAGATTCAAAGGTCCTTAGTTTAAAGTCTGCTTGGAACTTGCAATGTTTATTTGTTCCTGATGAGGTTTGCTTATAACGAGATGTAATCTGATAAGTGAATTATTGTTTTAATAAATCATAGCTACTAATTGCAGGTATAAGCGACTGGAAATGTGAAGAGTGCAACAAACTGTTCCCTTCCAAGAACGCACTGCAGAGGCATAACAACATCCACACGGGGAAACTCAACTATCAGGTGATGGCGTCATTGTTTTGTTCACTTTTACAGTATGGCTGTGTACTACCTTTAAATTCATATGTCCACCAAATGCCTATACTCTAAAGTGAAGTAAATTCTAATACATTCAATTAAGACAAAGATAAGTGTGCCAAATTAAAGACATTGAACCCGAATATCTCCCGACAGAGCTTCCATTTAGTACTTGAATACAGCGAAAATAACAAAATCTTCCACAAACTCGGACTGAGGATAACGGATAGTCTGGTGGATAACTTTCGACGTAGGGTGTTCAACTGATCCGAGTCCCTGCAGTAGGATGGAGAAGATTGTAACGATGAAATCTTATCTAATATTTTAAAAGCAAAACTGAGTTTGTTTTTTATGCTTGCACACTCTAACCACTCTAACTACTGCAGAAATAATGACGAAATTTTGCATGCACATTTGCATCTGGGGTATAGAAAAAGACAAAAGTACCTATCATGCCAAAAAAATTGTTCCTGTGGGACCGCGGGCAAAACCTAGAAAATACCAAAATAAAAATGAGATGGTTTTTATAAATCATCGCGTGTGTTTCAGTGTGACCTGTGCGGCAAGTCGTTCATCCACACGTCGTCGTTCAAGATGCACAAGCTGTCGCACTCGGGCGTGAAGCCGCACTCGTGCCGCGTGTGCGGGCTCGCGCTCATGACGCGCTCGCACCTCAAGCGGCACGAGCGCATCCACTCGGGCGAGAAGAGGCACGAGTGCACCGCCTGCGGGAAGCGCTTCTCGGAGCGGTACAACCTCGCCGCGCACATGAAGGTAGGCGCCACCTGAGTGTCGCTCCACGCTTGTCCACGCAGATCCTAATTATTAGGCCGCATGTTATAATTTTATGCTTCAAGATTTTTAAGTAAACTAGCACACAAAACATAGTTAAACGCATTCAGTTTGAAACAAGAAACTGACTTTAACGTCCTGAATTTTTTTTTAAACCAAATGAGCTTCGGACCGGTGTATATTAGGCGAGCTGTTGCAAGTGTGTTGCGTGTCCGGTCGCAGTCGCACGAGCCCGCGGCGGCGGCCCCGGCGGGCGAGCGGCGCCGGCCCATGTTCCGCTGCCAGTTCTGCCCGGAGCGCTTCGAGCGGCGCTACATGCTGGAGCGGCACACGTCGGCGGCGCACGGCCGCACGCTGGAGCGGCCGCCGCCCACGCCGCGCAACACCATGAGCAAGCTGCTCAAGCAGCGCGCGCAGCGACCCGCCGCCGGCAAGACCAGCCCCGAGCCCGCGCCCGCGCCGCCCGCCTCCAAGCTCCTCGCGCAGCTCAGTGAGTACCGACACTGGCCCAGCCCCGAGCCCGCGCCCGCGCCGCCCGCCTCCAAGCTCCTCGCGCAGCTCAGTGAGTACCGACACTAGCCCAGCCCCGAGCCCGCGCCCGCGCCGCCCGCCTCCAAGCTCCTCGCGCAGCTCAGTGAGTACCGACACTAGCCCAGCCCCGAGCCCGCGCCCGCGCCGCCCGCCTCCAAGCTCCTCGCGCAGCTCAGTGAGTACCGACACTGGCCCAGCCCCGAGCCCGCGCCCGCGCCGCCCGGTGAGCACCGACAGCAGCCCACTCACATGTTGTGTTGTTGCAGCGTCGACGGCGTCCATAATAACGTCGGGCTCGTGGTCGGGCGCGTACGCGGCGGAGTTCGGTCTGCGGCACGACTACCCGCACTGACGCCGCGCCGGCTGCCCCGCCGCGCGCCGGCCCGCGCTGCTCCGTACGTACGCTCACCGACTACACGAGTGCACTTGCAATAATAGGCGCGCAACCTTCCCCACACTTGTAACTGCCCCAGACTTGAACACGGAACACCGCGCGTGTGGTTGGTCCGACTGTACACCGCGCCGACCACACGGCATGGCGGCCGCGGTTTTCGACTTGGGGGAGAGACAGAAGCGATTGTGTACTCTCGGAACGCAAGACCTTGTTTTCTTTTGAAAGAAAGAAAAAAAGTTTATTTGTGACCTTTAAAATTAAAAACATTAAGGGAATTGTACAATCTACAAGGTCACAAAACGGCCCCAACTCAGCATAATGCCGGCTTTTAACCGGCGCTGTTCTTTTGAATCATGCTAAGGCCTATATAATTTACTAGCTGTGCCCCGCGGTTTCACCCGCGGTTAAAAAGTATCCTATGTGCTAGTCTAGACTATAATTTATCTCTGTGTTAAATTTCATCACAATCCGTTCAGCCGTTCTGGCGTAAAAGAGTCACAAACATCCATCCATCCATTCTTACAAACTTTCGCGTTTATAATATTAGTAGGAAGTAGGATGTTGTCAGCGAAAATCGAGTCGAATGGAATCGAATCGAAATCGTGATTTTGACCTGTGTTTTGTACTAGCTGTTGCTCGTGACTTCGTACGCGTAGATAAGAATACTGGTCCCTTCTTGTCCTAGCTTCGCTCTCAAAGCCTCTCCTTGTTTTAGTATTATTACTCATAGGAAAAGCTTAACAACACAATATTTTTAGGCATGGCCTGTGGCATCATCACACTTCCGTTTTTCAGTTGCTTTTTTTTTAATATAGCAAGTGACCCTCAAGCGGTTAGCGACCCGGCTTTTTTGTTATTCTTTTTCATTTAGCACTTTACGATCTTGGCTCCCTTACCGATGTAAGTGGCAGCACTTTTTTATGTGCGGTTCTAGCGCAACATAAAGTTTCCGGCTGAAGGATATTGTATCCATGGCCATGAAATCGTTATTAAAAAAAAATGTTTACGCGCCTTCGATAAAATTGTAAACATCAAACCAAACTCTAAATGGAAGGGGGACTCAGGAGTTTTTGGCGGGAACCAAAAAGGTGTTGTCGTAATTTTGTATTATTTTCTAAATCGTGTGATTCTTCGAGTGATAGTGTAATAATAGTGGATTATTAACCTTTATCGGTTTACGTGCACAAGTGTGGGCACATGATACAAACATTGCGAAATGTGACTTTTCGTGTTCTCTACAAAACTCCACTTAAGGTTCAGTAAAGTATTTAACTTTACTGAAATGGGAAAAGGAGAGGGATTCATCATCGTCTTCATCACCTTATTATCATCACTCCATCATTTGTAAATAACTATATTAACTTGACACTGGTAAATGCACAAGACGTGCGACGCCAAATTACACTGGATGGGGCAGCAAAAGAAAAAGGGGGACTCACCTGTCTTTCTTCATATTTCGCCAAAAAATCCTGCAGGATCCACAATTATCACCAAAAAACCACTGGGCAACCGTGGGGAACACTTTTACATAATATTCAAGCTCACTGAGTTTTCACTACCTGTGGTGCGAGCATGGACATTTAAACTGACGTTCCAAATCGAACAAATCGGTAATTTCCATAAACATTTGTCAGTTTAACTTCCCATGCTTGCAGCACTGGAGTGTTAGCATCGGTCTTAGTCTTAGTCGATCGGTAAACACAAATCGACAAGACCAAAAAAATCACGATTTTGTCTATTTGAAACGACAGTTTACCGATCAAAAATCGGTGCTAGCACCCCGGATATACCTACCTATCTCCGTCCTAAGAGATATAGATATGCTTGGCGTAGACCTCAGATCAACCTAGAGAATAAGATGGTGCACGGCGTATGCTTTAGGTGAAGCCAAAAACCACCCAAAAACTACTCTACTGTCGTATATGTACACAACACGCACACATTGACGCGAAAAAATAAATACATAGTGCTTTATAAAAGTGTGGCCAAGGCTACATTTTGAGGTTCTTTTTAAACTTAACTTAACTGTGCAGTTTTTCTACAAGTCAATTTTGAAAAAGCCGTAACATTAAACTCTTACAAATATGTGCAGTTTTGGAATATTAAATCTACTAAGGTTGTGTATTGGAACGGAAATGGTTAACGTAGAGTTTGGGAATTAATATTTGTTTTCGTGCAATTGTAAATGTTTTTCATGGCCACTTTACCACGTACCACACAAGTTTATTAAAGTGGCTTCAGCGAGATATAACGCAGTGTTCCATCTTTTCCTCTAGGTTGATCTGAGGCGTAGACAGTAGAAAAACGCACAACATTTGTTCACAATAATCTGTATCGCAAAGTAAGCGTCTATGGCAGGGGTCGCGGGAGCTCGGTCAGCCTCTGTACGCAAACTTTGCCTCCAACAGCGGCTTTACTTTAGGAAGTCCAGAGCCCGACCGGCGGATGTCCGGGCGGCGACTCGCCAGCCCGCTAGGACTCCTCCACTCAGCTCTGCTACTAATCCGACTCTTCGTAAATCCAAGCGGTGGAACACGTTTACCGAGTCAAGGGCCTGTTCGGTACTGAGGGACGGTTACACTGTGCCGGCCGAAGGGCAGTGCTAGAACAATAGATGCCATGTGTAGGACGGCATCTAGTTTTTTACTATTGCACAATACAATGAAAAAACATGGTCCCAGGACTTTCCAAACATCTGGAGAGCTTGAACCGGCCAAAGAGCGCTCCAAAACAATGAAGTGGCTACCTGCTCTAGGTCTTCTTGTGTAGACAGGTTCGGTTTCTAGCTCTTTTAGCGTTGAGTAATATTTATTAAAATACGTCGATTTACTTTTATTTTTCTTATGATTGTATTTAAAAAACTATTACGCTACTTACGCCCAAAAAGTTAATTTACAAAGAAAGGTGAAACATTTACACTACTAGCCGTTACCCGCGACTTCGTGCGCCAAAAGTATCAAAAACCTTCCTCGTGATATTCTGTAACTAATTATCAAATTTCATTTAGATCCGTTCAGCCGTTTGGCCGTGAAAAGCCTACAATCAGACAGAGTATTAACTACTAAATGATAAATTATTTAAATTCAAAATTGCAGACTCTCCTAATTGCTCTTGTGGTTTGGATATTGGTTCGGTAAATCATATATTTTTTAGCTGCCCTCTTCGTAGTAAATCACCCCTTTATTCTACCATCACTAAGTGTAAACTTCCGCTTCCAATACACATTTCTTCTCTGCTCTCATTCCCAAACAAAAAAATCATTTTTTCATTAGCTAATTTCATTCAGTCCAATAACATACGTCTATAATTTTTCTTTCTTTTTCCTTTCATTTCTTCTATCTATATTATATACATTTTCTTTCATTATATCTACCCCACCAGGATTATTTCTCTTCTTTTCTTTTTATATTAATAATACTATCACCTCCCTCACTGTTGATGGCAAAAATGCCCCAAAACCCAAAGGGGCAGAAGCCACTTAAAAAAAAAAAAAAAAAACTACTAAATGCACGATTTAAACTTGTATTTTTGTTTTATAGATGAAACTTAAGAAGCCGTCATGTCCACGGGGCCGGCAACACGCCACGCGGCCACACGCGACACGACGCGACCACACGCGACGCGACCGACGAGAGCCGGGCTCAACTCGTCACATTATCACAATTTACGTTGTAAATAGTCTCCTTAAGAGTAACATTATATCTAAATATTATGTAAAAAAATTCGATAAATGTTTTATACAACAAAATATTGTAAATATAGATAAATATATTCACAGATTGATAAGCGATATGTAATGATAATTGTAATTATCGAATCTAGCACTGAAATAGGTATTCGCATAGAGGTATGATATTATTGTTATATTTAATACGATATTTTTGTACTAACTACGCACGTTTATTAATTGTTATTTATAGTTTGATTAGCGAAAACTTTATTATTGTATAAATGTTGTGATGTCACGACTTATTTTATTTTATAAACACATCGATAGAGAAATGAATACAGTGTAATGTAACAGAGCAAGAGTATTTATTACTATTTACTAGTGGTCAGTATCGCTCATGATGGAAGTAAAATGCGATGGTGGTGTCTCCACACAGCTTATTATTTTTATTTCCTCAAGTACTTACATCCTTACGTCCCTTAACGTACGTGGGAAAATTGGAGCGGATGGTAGGCCTATTAGTTACATCATGGCTACATCCCTATTCCTTGGTGATCTGACAATGTCCAATTGTCATTTTCATGATAATGTCAGAGTGATACTAAATGTCATAACATAATCATCAGTCAGAAGTAGACGAGTGAACAGTCGCCACTTACCACTACCCAAAATTGTACAAACTTATTCTCCGCAGTACCTCTTAGATTATATCTGTCCCTACTACAATGAGCGCAAAATATCAAGATGATGAAGTAATAGTTCGTCAAGCGAAGAGAGAAGACATGGTTGCAGTTGCCGAAATGATACAGGTTATGTTTTCTAAAATGTTGGTTACCACTTATATGTATAACTATGATAATATTCAATTTGAAATTAAAAAATAAAATAAAATCAATGTTACAGGAGCTTGCCGATTTTGAAAAGATGCCAGAAGGACCAAAACTTACAGTAAAAGGTATTGTAGCAGTGTTTACTTATTAATAAATTGATCACACAAATATTCTAAAACTCCGGCGACTTCTCGCGAACTCCTGGCTGTCTTTACTTAGTTCCATAAGATTTTCATAGGTGTCGCTATTGATTTCAATCTCCCTAAAAACTTCTCGGCATCGTCGCTAGATGTCACTATTCGTTGTTTTCAGCGCTGCGCCCTGTTCATTTCTTTGGCGAGCTGGCGCCAATCCTAATATTCTAAACGCAAAAGTTTGTGTGAATGGAATTGGATGGATGGATGTTTGTTACTGTTTCACGCCAGAACGGCTGAACGGATCTGGATAAAATTTGGCACAGAGATAGACAGTATATAGATAGATAGGTAGTCTAGACTAGCACATAGGATACTTTTTAGCCGCGGGTGAAACCGCGGAGCGCAGCTAGTACAATAATAATTGTGCAGGCAAAATAACTTCGACATGTTCGGTGCAGCGTGTAGGTATGTAGGTAGTTCTTTGTAATTATTACGTTCGTTTGTATTTGTTGTTCATGTTAGAACGATTTGTGTTGCCGTGCGATCTTATATTTTTCCATAGGTATTTTAATCGTGAGAATCTATGATTAGGTTTCAGCGACCGTGTGTGGAAGTGTCCCGAATTTAATTATTTATTTATTAGTTATCGACGGAGCGAGCATTAGTGACGAAGCGTCTATGCTTCAGCTCCAACAAAAATGCTTTCGTATGTCCGGATCTCTATCTTTCTCTACCGGTCGCATTTCTTAACCGTTTCTATAGAAATTTGGATTATTTTTTTAAAATCATATCTACTTACGCAAATTTGAAAAATTCCCGAGAACTGACTCGGCAAAAATTTATAAATATCGAACCTGCTCACAATATTTCACGAGAATCGGTTGAGAAATGCGACCTGTAGAGGAGACAGACGTCGGTCGCGAGGCCTATAGCTCACAGAGCCACTAGTAATTAGTTAGTCATCATTATTTTTAACCCCCGATTTTGATTTTTTTTTTTTGTTTGAAAGGTGAATTAGTCGGGAGTGTGCGTGTGCGTGTGTGTGTGCGTGTGTGTGTGTGAGAGCTATGTTTGATGAAAATCTATGTCGGTTTTTTTAAATTTATAATTTACACTTGTTGTTAAAGCTTTGTGTTGCCGTGCGATCTTATCATTTTTATGTTTTGAATTGCTTAAGCTGTCGCTAATCTTGATAATCTATGACTATTATTAAAATTTCTAGAGAATCTATGATAAGCATTCAGTTGTCTTAAGTTATTTTTAGCTTTTCATTTTCCTCAAAACTCCTTACTTACTATCGAAATCGATATTAAGTATCGAAAGTAACTCTGTCTGTTTGTAGACTTTTCACGGGCAAACTGCTGAAGGGAACTTGTTGAAATTTGATAATTAGTTTTGTGCAGGTACAATATATCACTAGGAAGGTTTTTGGCTACTGTATTGTATGTCTGTGGTTTTTGGATACTATTTTCTGAATAAACGCGAACGAAGTCGCTGCTACAGCCCGATTCAAACTTAATGGCGGCGGTGAAGTAAAGCGCAAAACGCGTTTTTTCCAAAACGAGAATGATTTTCGAAATTGTACGTTGGTTGGGTAAACTTTAGTTGGTTGTTTTTTCTACCACATGTATGTTTTGGCACCAGGTCATCATAATTCTTCATATAAAACTAGGCTCAAACAAAATACTTGTTTTTGGTGGTTTCGTGTAATACGGGGCCTTAAGCTTAAATCAGCCTATAGCTAGTCACACTAATTATAATTATTAATATCATACATGCGAAAGTTTGGATGGAGGGATCTGTACGAGCTATGCACACGTACATTATCCTACTATATACATATATGTATATCCTACTAATATAATAAACGTGAAAGTTTGTATGTATGGATGTATGGATGTTTGTTACTTTTTCACGCCAAAACGGCTGAACAGATCTGAATGAAATTTGGCACAGAGATAGATTGTAGTCTAGAATAGCACATAGGATACTTTTTAACCGCGGCGCGGGTGAAACCGCGGGGCGCAGCTAGTTTATTATATTACTTAGCTAGTATTTAGCATACTCGTAGCTAACATTGCCCTAGTTACCACTTTTGTGTGACAAATGCAATAAACCAGTGTAATTCCAACATTCGCCGGGTTCGGTTGATTTATTATCTTCGAAGTCACTCACCCCTAGCTAGCTAGCTACCCTTATCAGCTACCCCAGCTCAGCTTAGCTTACTGTTCGGTCCAGTACCGTAACAGGATCGATGGATAGATGATGTATGGATGTTTGTTACTAAATCACGCCAGAATTGCTAATTGGATCTGGATGAAATGCACAGAGATAGATTATAGGCAGAAATAGCTCATAGGATATTTTTTAACTGTGGGCGGGTGGTGTGGTTAATGGGCGCAGCTAGGTAGCAAATAAAAATTGTCACTTGAACTAATATCTAGTGTAATTCCGCTTTAACGTCGCATTAAGTACATCAAGGAATATGAATTTTCTATTCTATTCTTAATTTAGTTTTTTTTTTTAAATTAATTAATTTAATGACATTTACTAGAAGACTATACAAATTGATATTTGAATTTAATTTAAACGTTATACAATTTGATATTTCAACCAACGAATTTAACAGACCTAATTTAATGAAATGTACTAAAAAACTTTATTCAATTTGATATATAAAGCTAATTCAATAAGAAATTTAACAGAAATAATGTTATGAAATTTACAACAAAATTTTATCGAAAAATTAATAAGTAAGTACTTACAATTAAAAAATGGCACAATAAAAAAGCAATAAAAAATAAAATAAAAAAACCCCTATTCTTCGAGCACTTCGTCGACACGTGTTTCGCCTCTCCACGAGGCATCTTCAGGACGCGACGTGTTGACTCGCCGAGCGCGTGGCCGAGAATGAGTCCGCTCAGTCCGCTCAGCTACCGACGCGGTAGCTGTCGACGAAGTGCTCGAAGCGGACAAATGCGACGTTTAAGCGGAATTACACTAGATATTAGTTCAAGTAACAATTTTGAAGATGAACTTCCGCAAAGTAACGCCTGATTCAATCTAGGTAGTAAATAAATAAATATGCTGCAGACTTGGAGCGCGATTGCTTCGAGCGGCAGCCGCCCTTGTTCCAGTGCAAGGTGGCGCAGACGGCGGCGGGCACGCAGGGCTACGCGCTGTACTTCCCCACGTACTCGACGTGGCGCGGCCGCAGCACGCAGCTGGAGGACCTGTACGTGCGGCCGCCCGCGCGCCGCCGCGGTGTCGGGGGGAGGCTCTTCGACGCCGTCGCTAAGGTACAACTTCTACAATCTAGACTCTTCGACGCCGTCGCTAAGGTACAACTTCTACAATCTAGACTCTTCGACGCCGTCGCTAAGGTACTAACTTCTACTATCTAGAAAAAGAAAAAGCGATGGCAGCCTAGTTGGGAGAAGGCCCGTCTCTCAAGCCAGAGGGAGCGGGTTCGTACCCAGCTGACGGCACGCATCAATTTGTTAATTGTGAGAACATATTTTGTGCGTATTGTATGTTATCTGTTACATGGCTGGAACCCAGTGTATGGCGACAGGCTCGTCCCCTGTCACATTTGGGACTGAATATCGTCCGGCGAAGTGTGGGTGTTGTATAACACCTCTGCCAGCCCCTTCGGGGGGAAAGGCGTGACGATGGTATATGTAATGTTATCTTCTATCTTTGTAAATTTCTTTAGTACCCATTATCTTCCAAACGGCCGGATGGATCTAGTCAGTTAAGGTATCGTTAAATTCGTCTTAAAACCCTAAGTATCCTCAGATAGGTGTGCGCAGACAGTCGGGTTTTAGTTCAGATCCACGTGTTCTATTTTGAGGTTTGTGGCGTGTTTATTCGCAGGAAGCGGCGGCGTCCGGCTCCCGGCTGGACTTCCACGTGCTGGCGTGGAACCCGGCGCGCGCCTTCTACGACGGGCGCGGAGCCGTCGACCTCACGCGCACGGAGCAGTGGCACTACTACCGCCTGCACGGGGACAGCCTGCGCCGGCGCGCGGCCCGGGCCCGGTAGCCGGCCGGGGGAGGTGCGGCCTGCACGGGGACAGCCTGCGCCGGCGCGCGGCCCGGGCCCGGTAGCCGGCCGGGGGAGGTGCGGCCTGCACGGGGACAGCCTGCGCCGGCGCGCGGCCCGGGCCCGGTAGCCGGCCGGGGGAGGTGCGGCCTGCACGGGGACAGCCTGCGCCGGCGCGCGGCCCGGGCCCGGTAGCCGGCCGGGGGAGGTGCGGCCTGCACGGGGACAGCCTGCGCCGGCGCGCGGCCCGGGCCCGGTAGCCGGCCGGGGGAGGTGCGGCCTGCACGGGGACAGCCTGCGCCGGCGCGCGGCCCGGGCCCGGTAGCCGGCCGGGGGAGGTGCGGCCTGCACGGGGACAGCCTGCGCCGGCGCGCGGCCCGGGCCCGGTAGCCGGCCGGGGGAGGTGCGGCCTGCACGGGGACAGCCTGCGCCGGCGCGCGGCCCGGGCCCGGTAGCCGGCCGGGGGAGGTGCGCGCTTAGCGATGACCGGCTTTTACAATGACACTTGCCCGCGACTTCGTTCGCGTTTATTTAGAAAATAGTATCCAAAAACCTTCCTCGTGAAATACTGTAACGAATTGTCAAATTTTTATAAGATCTGTTCAGCCGTTTAGCCGTGAAAAGCCTGCAAACAGACAGACAGACTTTGTCATTTTACTTTCGATTTTATAATAATTATTATTATGGGTGTATGAAAAAAATATAAATGAAACCTAGTAATTGGTACATACTATGTAGTTCCTACATACTTCCTACATTTAATTTTTCAAACATTCATTTTCTTCGACTGCACTGTCCTGCAACTCGTTCACCTTACATTAGTGTGGCTTTGACACGCGTGCAGTGTGGTTGTGTACAGAGCGGGAAACTATCCTCTAGTCCAGTGCTCCCCAAACTCTTTCGTATCATACACATACTTAGCTTTTGTTATTAAATATTTGCTATTGCATTTTTTTTTCACGGATCCCTTCTAGGTCGTTAGACCACTTTTGGAATCATTTTTGTAGCCTCTTGGTGTTTTAATAGTTTGGTAAGACGATATAACGAATGTTTGGCGCTGCAGCAAACCTGCAGGCAGACCACGGCGGCGCGCGGTAGGCGATAGCTTCTCTAGCACGTAGGACTTATTATATCAATAACACTATGACACAATATACTCGTATATGTGGCGAGCTCGCGTAGCAGGCGTCGTAGCGCTCCGGTACTACGAGACGCTGCTGTTTTTTTTCCAAGTGTAGCACTACCTTACCTTACGATTCCCGATTGTAAATATTCGGGACATTTTGTACACTCGGTCGTCTGGCCCCAAACTAAGTAAAGCTTGTACTATGGCTACCAGAGGCTGATATAATTCCATATACTTATGTTTAAACATTATATTATAGGTACTTAAACCCAGACATAGGACAAACAGATATGTTCATCAAACATGAATGTTTGCCCTAGGCGGGAATCGAACCCACGACCCCAAGCTCAGAAGGCAGGTTCACTACCAACTGAGCCACCGAGGCAGTCGAGTGTAACACGAAGGATGGCAGTTTCTGGCAAAATATATGCCCAGTTAATGCTCTTTGGCTGTAACTCGCGAGATTTTTCATTTTAACTGGAGTCTGTGTTCACAGATGATACAAAAATACCTGCGCTACACCTGAACTGGGCAACTGAACAAAGGCGGCAACATCCGATTAAAAAACACGCGTATTGTGCTGAAAATGTATATTTTATAAGATTCTTTTCTCTTTGTACATTATTACTGTGACTCCTCCTCCTCCTGCTGCTTAAGCTAGTGTCTAAAATGTTGCTTTTCATTTCAATACTTACCTTGATACTATATAAGTACACATTATATTAATTAGTGTGACTTGCTTAGACATTGTAACAGAGATCATAATTATTCAATTATCTTTATATTATATATTTTTGTATTGCCAGACTTTAAGATGTTTTCTTTAATGAAGTAATGCAGAGCGTGTCCGTTTTTCGAGGGCAACAGATACTGTCCCCGTCTGAAGGTGCTTCCAGACGGGCCATACTTTAATATAGTCAAACATTTCTAGCATGGCTAATGGATGAGGGCTGGGCTTCACTCGGCAATATTACAGTATTGCAGCATCACATTGCCCCGTCTAGAAGCACCCTAAGGACGGTCGCTCTCAATGACAGTAAAATTACGAGTATGGCCGCTTTAATCTACACAAACAATCCGACGTCCTTTGTGAACTTTGGAGTCCTTTGTTAACAGTAAATATTTTTATTGCCGTTTGTAAAGTTTTTAATAAAGTTTAAAAAGAAAGTAGGTACATATTTAAAATCTGACAATAAATTAGTTTTTTTTTTTGCTTTTGCTGTTTTCTAACTTAGAAAACATAAACACACTGACATGTTGTGTGTTATATGTGTTGCTGTGAATAGGTAGATACTTAATGCATAATTATATTTTTATTATCGTCTAACTGTGGAGGTACAATTCAGAAAATTTGTACAACTTAGGAAAAATAGGTAAAGTGTTTGTTTCAATTCAAATAAACATTTCAATTAATTAAACCTATGTTTTATTCTAATAGATTTATTTACAACTATGAGAGGTAAATGCCATTCGACTTAGGTCTAATTTCACAAGTTCACGTTAATTTTAAATATAAGTACAGTTTTCTAGGTTTGCTGAAATTGTGCACTATTCAAGTTAGATGAAATACACTTTTTTTTTAATTAAACAATTCTAGAAACATTTTGGCAAACGATTAGTTAAACAACGAAATGGTATAATTTTAAACTGAACTACGAGTAAAATAATACAATAAAATCTTTTGAACAAAAGTTATATTCCTCGGATTTATTTTTTTGAGATATTGTAGGATATTTGGAAACCTATCTATCTCCTTCGCTTTAATTTACATTCATTACAAAAGGTGCAAGTAAAGTCTTGTTACAAACTAAGTAAATAACAGTAGGTAGGCGTATTCATATCATACCTACCCAAACACTCTTTATTTATGTACAACCATCGTTAAATTTTATTTTGAGAAACACAAGTTAGGTGGCATTCTGTGAATACTGTTTAAACTTATCTACTTACATTATCAGCTATATTTACACATAGCACGTCGATACCTATTCTCTAACTTAGTCTACATTAACAGGCCGTGTTGCACTGTCTCTAGCTATCATATTTTTTTCTAAAGTCACAATATAACAAAATTAACCCTCGTATGCAGAACATTACCTACACTGAAATAACAGATCGGTTAATTTTACCAAAATTATTTTATAGTATAACAATAATACTCTACCAGGTACAGCAGAGTCAAAAATGGTCACGTGGGTAACACGCAGTGACGTTAATCGATGCCTAAGCCAGACCGGAATAAGTCATTTACAAGTTCGAAAGACACGATGACAAGTGACGTAGTTAGGTGTCAACTTCCGGAAAGCTAGACCTTGTTTTTTATCATGCCTACAGGTAGGTACTGTGACCGCTCGAACGCACAGGATACCATAAATGTATGGCAGCTGTTATTTCAATTTTCTGAGAAAGATGGTATCATTTACTTAAGTAATGTTTGTGAATACGGGGGTTAGTTCGAATAGAGCCGGAGATAATGCAACTCAGCCGATAGTGCGTACACGTGCTAAGGTTCGTAAGACTAGCAATACAATGAGATTAGTTCGAGCCTACAAGTCTTTTGCACATACATAGTTACCTACCTTGAAACGAGCGCCCTCACATGCCCTACATTTATCTATGGGTTCCGTATTCTTTTAAAAAATATTTATGGAACCTTTTATCTTTTTTCAATAATGTACGTAGGCATTTTTATTGTTTCAGCAAAAAAAAACTTATGTTTTTCTTTAGGAAGCAATATAATCATAGTCATTGTTTGTAGCACAAATGGTAGTAATCCATGTAATTTGTCTTTTTTATGAATAAGACAAAATCAATATTTAGTTTATCACTCTTAATGTTCTGTTGGTAGCGAACCCCTTATTATGTCTCTGAATGGTAGCGACCTACCGTGTTTGTTCAGGCAAGAACTGCACCGTGAACACGACGCGGACGGTTGTCTGAGTTAATTATTTCCTAACAAGATTGCGGCTAACTACGTGGCTCGATGTTTTGCGTAAATATTCACAAATCGAACCGAATGCTTAATTAATTTTACTCATTTATTATGCAAGGCAAATTATTTTATTGCCTACCTATCTGCGTGACTGCCGACGCGGCGTCGTATATTCACAAGCTAGACGGTAGCAAGGTTTTTCTACGTTAAATAGGCACGATGAATTACAGAAATATTTAATACATACTAATAAATACAAAATAGACTCATAAATCTTAATTTATAGGACACGTTTGCAAAAGAGCGCTGTTTACGATAATACTTTTCGATTGCGTTTCGCGCTCCGTTCGGAACCCTCAAGGTTCGGTGCATACTGCCGGTATTCACTATAGTTCGTGACGGTCTCGAGAGCTACGAAATATTTCACTCACATCATAACTGTTGAGTTCCTGAAGTCGAGCGTTGATCACAGCGTGGAATTATCCAAGAGCCTGCCTGTGGCCACTGCTCAGCGTGGCGACAGAGAGGCGCAGCCGGCCGGGGGTGGTCTCTCAGTGGCAGCGGCTGCGAGAGGCCCTGCCAGCGAGCGGCGGCCTCCCGGCGGCAGAGGCCGGGGGAGGCCCTGGCAGCCGGGCAGCAGTCTCGTGAGTCGGGCGCGCGGCCGTCGCGCCGGCGCCGCTACGTGGATGCCATGAGTTTGGCGTGCGCCGTCACGTTGCGCTGGTGGAGGAAGCCGCTGCCTTCTTCTTCTTCGCCGCCACCCAGGCCGTACTGGAATAAAACCAATTGCAATTTTTTATTTAAACGCGTTTCGTTGACATGGTATGCAGGTATAGAACAGAAAACCGTTGTATTTGGAGCAGTCAAATACGGCATCAGCAAATTTTCGCGTAAATGATACATGTAGGTAGGTGGCGTTGATGACTATAGGCCATGACTAGGCATGTTAATATCTATGTTTGTCAAATACGTTTTAAGTTGAACATTGGAAGTGAACATGTGCACAGTATCGGTGGATAGTCCGCGGGCAGGAGCGAGAGGGTCAGGCGGCACGCTCACCTGCAGCGCGTGCAAGTAGTGCTGCTGCGAGTGGTAGTGGCTGGAGGCGGCGTGCGGCGCGTGCTCCGCGTGCTGGTAGGGCTCGTAGGCTGCGGCCGGCGCCGGCTCGCTCTTGATGTTGAACAGCGAGGGGCTGTGCAGGAACGAGGGCGCCTGCAGTGCGGCGCCGGCGCCCGCGCCGTACTGCGCGGGCGGGTCGCGCCGCGCCGCGCCGTGCGCGTGCGGCGTCGGCGTCAGCGGCAGCGCCAGCTCCGTGCCCGACATGCTCGACTTGCTGTCTGCAGTGGGAGACAATAGGCATGACAATCAAACAAAACTGCGCGGAAATATTATGAGAAATTAACTGCAACCACAAACTTAAAAAACACTGGATAACTTAGGGAGAGAGAAACTGCGTATTTGCGTAAAGTAAAAACAGACGAGTCATTCTAAGCCAACTAAAGCGCGTGAACTTATCAAACTTTTAAGAGCTATAAGTTAGACCGGTAAACATTATTATGTTTAATTTTAATTTTTAATGTGAACTATGTTCTTTCACTTTCATTAACCATTATTTAATTTTAGTTTAACTTATTCCCTATTTTGTTGTGATGATTTACACTTAACTATGGACTTTGTCTGAAATAAATGATATTTGAATTTGAATTATTAATTTTACTAAGAACAATCACGTTACTATTCTTTTAATAATACATCTAGCCGTTAGCTTCACGAATCTTTAGTGGATTGTCACTCTAAGGCCCGTATGCTGAAACGCGCCCAGTCATTAATCTCGATTTTAGACTGGTTATAAAAATATATGTATGGTAAAACCTGTTTTAAATCGAGGTTCATGACTGAGCGTCAGTTTAACATACGGCCCTAAATGTACACAGTGTTTGTCGTACCGTCGATCCCGGGTGAGCTGTGCCCGTCTTTCTTGCCGGAGTCCTGGGGCGGCTTGGTGCCGTTGCCGGCCTTCTTGGGCTTGCGCTTACGCGTCTGGATGCCGTCCTTTCGCATCGCGAGTGGCCTGCAACATGACAGTAAACATCCGTTTCAACTAAACTAAAGAATGGAAATATGAAATCTCACAAGATACCCAAAATTTGAAGCTTAATTAAGTAGGTAAGTATTAAATGTATTATAATATTATGTACGTACTACGTTATAAGAAATCTAATGAAGGTGTTTTTTTAGATTGTACAAATACTTGTAAAACATATTATTAAAACATAAATTTTGATGATGATGGAAAAACCGGACAAGTGCGAGTCGCACTGGCGCACGAAGGGTTCCGTACCATTCATCTATCAAAACAACAAAAAAAACACTTTTGTATTATAGAATCCCATTAAAAATTTATTTCATATTGTTTCTTAGTATTTGTTGCTAAAGTGACAACAAAAATACATTATCTCTGAAAATTTCGCTTGTCTGAACTATCACGGTTCATTAGAGACAGCCAGACCAACGGAGAGACTGACGAACAGACGGACGGACAGCGTAGTCATAGTAATTGGGTCCCCAAAAGGTTTTATTTTTTGGGTATGGAACCCTAAAAAGGCCACAATTAGCTACTCGTATGTAAATCTACTAGAGAAAATTTTTTAGATGAAAACCTTAAGTAATGTCTACAAGACTGCTACGAGAGAATGTAATATATATGTTGAGCGTCGTATCTTACCTGTTGATGCCGTGCAGCTTGTAGTAGAGGCCGCAGGCGTTGCAGACGGGCTCGCCGTCGTTGTTCCGCCGCCACAGCGTGGTGTTGCGCGAGCCGCAGTTGGTGCAGCACTGACCGTGCCGCCGCGCCGCCGACTGCAGCCAACAACACGCGTTACAATACTACCTTACTTCAAGCTGAAGTGCGCTTAGGAGTGCCAATAGACATTAGTGGCTTATGTTGCTTCTAAAACTTTTAATTACAAGAGACATGCATAAAGAAAAGGTTTAGTTCTTCCATAGTAAAGTTCTCCCGAAACCATAGACTGCAAAGTGAGAATAGTAGAATTTGTATCAAGTTTTTGATCGCCAAACGACATCCATTTGACAGTGAAAGATTGATAGAAAAGTAAGCAGCTAATAGAGTAAGAAAACCGCGAGTAGTAAGACTTAGGTATACACAACGATGTTCTACATAACCATCACCAGACTACCAGACTAGTTATCTATCCGCCATCTTGTATCAGTTGGACAAAAGATTGAAATTGCGCGCATGCGCGGACCAAACCGGCATTGTCCAATAACGGCTGGATGCGCCGGGGCGGGGCCGCGCGCCATTGGCCGCCGTCCGCCGGCCCACGCGCAGATAGCCGGCCACAGTGCATACTATCGCGGCTATCTACGCCTCCCGCGTGCGACGATTATCTGCGCGAACCGGTAACGGGACCTCAACCAGAAGCGGGCTCTAGGAACTAGTCTAGGGTGCGAGCGGGTGCTGAAGCACGAAGTGGGGAGCGGTAGCGTGTAGTCTCATCACCCGCCAAGCCAAGAAGAGAAACGCGTGCGATAGAGTAGAGTCGGGAGGGAGAGGGACACATGCACTAGTCTACACGCCACCGACTCACCTTCTTCATGCCCCGGGCCATGCCTTCCACACTCATCCATCTCTGCACGGAGCCGTCCTTATAGAAGCGCGTGAGCAGGTCCGCGTCGGCACCTGGTCGCAAAGAGAGCGCGTTACTAGGGCGGCGGAGTACTCACCAGCCGTTTGCTCGGCTTCACGAGCGGCCGGTTCACGCCGTTGATCTTGTGGTACAGTCCGCACGCGTTGCACAGGTAGTGGCCGGTGGCGTCGCGCCGCCACAGCGGCGTGTTGTTGGCGCCGCAGTTCACGCACTCGCGGCCCTCCTCGAACGCCTCCAGGGCACCATCTGTTGCCAAACACCCGTCATATGCTGCCCACTACCACTATTCTACTGTCTCTGCCAGCCCTGTATCTTACACTCAGCTCCAACACAGACATGCGGCTGTGTGCACTCGATGTGCGTCCATAAACCGTGTTTAATTTAGATTAATCAAACTACGCATGTAATTTGCTAAATCATCGAAATAGGGAGCTATGGCCAAATAAAAGAAAAGTACTTAGTACTACTACTATCACTAAAAGCTAGCTGTGAAACATTGGTATTTTGGGTCCATAGTAGAATTATTGGTAGATGAATAAAAATCGTTATCATAAGCTTTTTCTAATTGTTACTTACTCAGATAAAATGTATCAACAAATTAACTAGAGTTTAAACTCTGGAAATAATGATCATCAGCGTGCCGATGCTACGTAGATATTACGACCTTTGTTCGTTGCAGCTTTTATAAAAGATTGTCGCGGTCCCCGAGTCACATAAGACAAGAGCTCGTTATAGCTCGGCCGAGCTCATTATAGCTCGGCAAACGAAGCTAATACTGTATAGAGACTTTTATGCGTTTTAAAGTACATATGTAGGATGATAAACTAGAGTACTAAGAGCAAATATCACTTTATTTTATAATTATTCAATAACTAATACAGTTGCTTTCAACAAAGTAAGTATGTAAGTACGAGTAAAATGACTGGTATGGCTCGGCTCCGGCATGCTCCTACCTTACGGAGTTATCAACAGCGCTGATAAGGCGCTTGCCATCTGTCGGTAACCTCCATCCATTTAATTACTGTGCGAGCAGGATACCACTAATTGACATCAATGTTACGTAAATACAAAGATAAATGTAATGAAAATATCCTCAATTGTATTGTATTCAGTTATATGTTATAAAACACGAGTATTACTTATGATTATTGTTTTAGTTAAATACGTGATTTACCGAAGTTTGTTTACTGCTTAAAATTAAAGTAAGCTTTCTAAACCTAAATTACTATCAAAGACCTGTATTGCTTCGATACGAAAAGTAATTTAAACCAAGAATACACAAATACAGAAAAAAAACACGAATAGAACGGTACTTCGTCAATGGATAGAGTAAACAGTACAAATATAAAGTTTTAAATAGCAAAGACCAGGGCTTCGATTCTACTAAGCAATCTGATTAAATTTAAATTAATGTGGTGACTACAAAAATTGGAATCGAAAAACTGTAGTGTAATGAAAAAGATGACGTTTTACTACAACGCAATAATGTTCTTCGTCGGACAGCGGGTGATGAATAACAATAATCACTCATCTCTAGGATAGAACCTATTTACCACAATTTGATTGACGTCAATTGCTTTTCAGATTATGTTGATTCATGGAGTACTGAATAAATGGGCTAAACTGTGAACAAGGAAAATGAATAATTCGCTAAACAATCCTTCGTATTGATGGTTTATTTTGAACAATACTTTTCAAGGAAAGTGATAAGTTTTGATAAGGAAAACTATATAAGTAAGTTAAGCACAGATAACTATCCATACTTGTTTTATCTAACTTTAATATCAAAAACAGTAATTACCTACTAATTGAATGATTAACAATCAGCCTTAAATAAATAAGTTCACAATTATGATCTATATTTCAATTTTTGAGTTAGATACGCATTGGTGAATTAATATCTTTCCCAGATTCGTATAATTAGGTAACTGATATTTTTCATACCTGGATAATAGTTATATTACCAAGATAAGCCATTGTCAAATACGTAGACAAAAAATGCTTTAATTGGTAAGAAAGGAAACTAAAAGAAGGCATGCTAGTCTATCAGTTACAAACCATGATTGATATTGATAAGTATCATACCAAGTGGCCGGAGCACTCAGATCCACCGCCAAACTCCACCGGTGGAGCCAAAATTATGACTGACCTAGTCGGCTACCACGAGGTGCAACTGGGCTATGTATAGGATTGTACCTACTACAACCCCCCGCTGTGGCCCGCCATGGTGCCTTATGACTGAGCTAGATGTCAAACTTCGCGTGTGAACTCCAACTTTAATCTAAGAAAACACAATAGACTTGTAAATAGCAGAAACAATGCTCACCGTAGGCGGGCGGGCGCTGCAGCGGGTCGTAGGGCGCGCACCACGAGCCCATCACCATGTTCTGCGAGTAGAGGCCGCCCGGCACGCCGCCCACGCCGCCCACCCCGCCCACGCCTGCGCCACCTGCACACAAGACAACACAAACATGACACACAATCGAACTAACTGTCACACACACGCAAGACACAAACCCCTCTACTAATAAACGTGGTACCTATAGCTTCGAAATAGTTAAATAGTGTTTTAGTTTTATCGATCGAGTTAAATTTTAAAAGGAAAAAAAGACTTAACACTGTAAAACTACTTCGAAGCTATACAACGTTTATTAGTTAAGGTTAAAACATTTACTATCAATTTTATATTCAGAGACGATTAAAACTGAAACAGTTCTGTTGGTAGTTTACAGAGTTAAACAATTACATCCTGTGGGTATTTGGAAGAGAGGCGCAAGATAAAGGGCAACATCCCAGACTCTACATATAGGATAAGATTTTCTTGAAAAGTATGAAGAGTCTTGAGAAGTATGAAAGTCTTTGTATTACACGAACTATACACGATTACGAACGATAAACGCAATCTTATTGTCCCTAACTTGCAAATCTTTGTATGAAAATGAGCCGATATCTAGGTTGCGGTTAGCAGTCCAGTACTATTGTGTTGATTCAATGGTAATATTTTATTGATTGTGATTAGCAAATAACAAGGTCATCACTTATTTTCCTTTAGTATATATTTTATTTAAAAAGATATAATTTAGTTAAGCCTTATTTAAGTACTATTGTAATTATTTTATGTTTTTAATAAAGAGTTGTTGTTGTTGTTGTTTTATTTCGTACAAAAAGAACCAGTCATGAATCGTTGTAATAATTGTACCACAATTATAATAAGTATTACACGTTAAGTAAGTGTACTTAGTCAATATCGTACACACAAGTCTCCATATTTATCGCAGTTTCAAAATAGATTACTTGACTCTACCGGTTGGGTACGGTCCGTCTAGTCAACGATTTCAATACAATGATGCAAACATCTGTCTACTTGCTGTACAGTAATCATAATTACTATCTAAACAATAACAATACAATTTAAATAAAAAAACAAAAATGAGTATTTAGTAGACTGGTGAAAGAGGGCAGGACCCACCTGCCAGCAGCGCCATGCTCTGCATCTGCAGCCAGTTAGACAAGGTATCCATCGTTAGCCGTGAGCGTGACACTTGTATTAGTTATTTTAACAATAGATATGATAGCGAGATGTGTGCGACCCGTCGGTCAGAGGTCAGGGCGAGCACTGGCGGCGGCGGCGGCGGCCGCGGCGGCGGGCCGGCCTTATCGCCGCTGATTCACGCGCTCCACCGCTCCCGTCGAGATTACCCGATGGATAAACAGGTGATTTCACTAATATATATGCTAAATGGGAATTCCATTCCACAAGGAAACATTTCAAATCGGTTTCAAACTAATGAAAACTGTTGTATTGTAAGTAACTACGGGTATCTTGTAAACAACTGAGTTGCTCGAACGATAAGCTGCATAAAAAGATCGCAGTTTCCTATTTTTTGATACAAAAAACGTCTACGACTCGATAGAAATAATCGCCATTACTAAATAGACCGCACCTCAAGTCGAACACCATTTGCATCAACTTGCTTTCTTTCATCAAGATTAGTTATTTAGTCGTAGAATAAAGAAAGACAATGAAGTTATTTAATTTTAAAAAAGGATTAGCCGAATGGCTATTGCAAAAATTATTCATTCATTTAAAATTTAAGAGCGTTGTTGCTCTTGTGCGCCAAGCCTGGCGGTCCTCTGCTAGTGTGTTCACCTCGTTAAGCGATATGACATCTGTCTTCACCTTTATTTGATCTCTAGATGTTCTTCTCGGTCTCCCCGTCCTCTCCTTCCATATACCTTTCCCTCTATGATAGTCTACATTAGTCTGTCATGTCGTACGAGGCGGCCAAACATCTTGCCCCTGTGGTTTTCAATGTTTGCTAAGAGACTTTTTTTGCATACAAATTATTTATGCGAATACCCAGTAAAAGACTAGACAAAAACTAAGAAAGAAAATTAACAAATTACATTAATTACAATGAATAAGAACAGTTTTCGTAGCGCCGATGTATGACGCCGGAAACACATTCAATTCAATTAGCGTCCGATCGTTAAAGGTAGCTCGAGGGGCGGCTTTTTATTAGCATAGTTTTTCTCGTATTTTTTTAGTCCTTGTTGTTAGAAAATAAGTAATTACCTACTGTTTCACGCTCTACAATATTTTAAAGTCTATAATAACATTTAAGTGTCGTTAGTTCTTATAAAAAGTTCTACTTGGAAATAGGGTTGGCCTTTGCCCAACATTGGGACAGCACAGGCTCATAATAACAATTATAAATAGTTCTTATAACTCAGGTCACGATAAACACAATAAATATCAAAAATTCGGAAGTTCGGATGGATGGATGTATGGATGTTTGTTACTCAATCACGCTAGAACGGCTGAACGAATCGGGATGAAAGTTGGCACAGGGATAGGTTATAATCGGGCATAGAATAGGCTACTTTTTAATCGCAGTAAAGTATCACGGGGAAAAGAATCATTCACAAGGAGAAAAAGCTGGTTAGAGCCTTTTGTCATTTGCTAGGATACTCGCGCGCCGCGATAATTCGAGTGTGAATCTAGCCTCCGTGTACGCCCGTGGCTCGTGCCGTTCGCGGCTGCGTTGTCCTGTTTACACGGATTCCCTTTGCAGTTGGAATCTCCATCACTACTCATTCTAACTCGACAGATTTCAGATGTTACATTCTTAAAATAAACTATCGGTTTAAATTAGCTAGTAAACACTTTAACACTATTTTGCACCGTATCAAATTCCAATTTTGTTCCATTGGGGTGTGTTGTTTTGGTCTAATGTATCGTTGTGATCATTAATTATGCTATAAGCAGATTTGTTATGATTAGTATGTCCCTTGTCAAATCAGGATGAAGAATTGCTTTAGAAAGTAGCGACCATTGACCGTGTGTGCTGCAAATTGCTTAGATAAGGCCTCCTTTGTTTATAATAATTGATTTGTACGTAGGAGTGATATGGAACTTGCGGTAGATATGTTCCGAGAAGTCTTACTCACATCTTTCTGTAGAGATTCCACTTTATTTTTTAGGTCAAACAATAAATATTTTATTTACCGAGGAAAATGATTTACGTCAACTCATTGTCAGGAACTATTGTTGTACAGTACCTCATGTTTTAAATGAATGACATGGAATAATTTAAAATTGTGAATAACTAGTCTCTCTAGTACTGTTATATCGACTTGAGAAAGTAATATGACATTTTTCAAGATTTCAAAATAAAATATATTTTATGTTCATGTAAATAGTATATAGCTCCTATTCATGTTAAAAGCCACTTGTATTAATAGTTTAAGGGTCGGGCTACTACTTTAGACTAACTTCGCATTGGCTAAAGGTTTTCTATAGCTATTTCTTCTAGAAGACGACAACGAGCGAAAAGAGCAAGTAAAGATGCTGAGGGGCCGCTAACTAAAGTTATCTACAGAGTGACAAAATGCAATTTCAATATTTTTTTTTGAGTTTTGCACTTCTCAAATCATTCTTAAATTACTAAAAAATCCCTTGTATTATAGATTAATTTAAAAGGTAATGATGTAGACAACCACCCTATGTTAAGGGATTTCTGATTTGCTTTGTCTATCTATTACATAAATCAGTCAAATTGTCTCCTTACAAATGTGGATATTTTTATAGCTTTATTTTCTCTAGCGGACGTGTTTTAAAAACCAACAACATAGAGGCGGATTTATCATAGTGCACTTAATTGTATATGGTATGTCAAATTTAATCATAATCTGACAAATGGTTTCCAAGAAATTTGGCAAGCGCGTTTGTATAGAAAAAGAGTGTCGCGGAACCCTTAACCGAGAATGTTTGTAGGCTGGTAACAGCATGTTATAAACTTTTAGTACTATTAATAGAACAGAAATAGCCTAGTTTTGTTCATTAGGTATTCCTTTTGAAATTTCAAAAAAAATAATATGATTAAGTCATTGAGCGTTTACGTAACAGTTGTCGTCGTTGTTCCTCGTATATAGGTAGGTATACTAGGTGGTTTCATTCATGGAGAATCCAAAACAAATGCCTACTAGCGTTATTGTTACTCTCTGTAAGAATAGTACAGAGTACCGCCTCTGGGCAAAACCTGACCCATTCATAATAAATTATTCATTTATTTATCAAACTTCTTATTATCCTGGACTGGTCGCGTGAAACATATGAATATAAATTATGTAATTTAAAGTAAAATCTGTTATAAAGTATTTTTGTGGAGCTTAGAATATTTCTTTAGGAAATCCCGTTTCAGCAGATAATTCATTAGCTAATAGATTAAAATTATTATTTTTCGACGCCACTAACCATGTTTAATCGGCTTGTAAAGCTATCCAGTGGTTTTCCATGTAAAAATAATGTTGCTGTATTTATTTTTCCTTAGTGAGTATTATTACCACAGATAACTAAAACTAAGCGATAATGTGGGTGATTTACCCGATTGTTCCACATGTAGGTTATTTTTTAAATAAAATATTATTAGAGTATATACAGAATGAATGAGTGCACACAGGCACACGTGTAGCAGCGCTATACGAACTTACAGTTACAAATGTTGTTTTCGATTGTTTCACCTATTTTGTATAAATTTTAGTTTAGCACGGAGCAGAATAATACATAATTAAACATTCTAACAGTTGAATTACCTACGAAGAGATAACGAACGAGTATCAGAATCAATTTGCTGGAACCCGATTAGCGAGTATTTAGATGCACTGTAAGGAAACACATAATCAGTTGTTTATTGTTTGAAGTACAGTGGAAGATAAGCTCCTACATACACGAGTAACCGGGCTATCGAGCGGCAGATAATATGCATATAGCTATCTGGTAGAGTAGGTGCGTATCTATGTGGGGTACCTCCGCGATAAGCTCATTGTGGACCTTATCACCATTGTTGTAGCGGCGCGTCTCCTGAGTCATGCGCGGTGACAACTGTAGCCATATCTATCTGTGAGCAAGTGAATATCGACGCGTGATTAATTGACGATGATTAAGCCTATTTGTAATGAACCGTTTTTATCATTACATGTACTTTGATTTTGTGGAACTGTTGCGGCTATGAACGGTATTTAGTTCGTATACCTAAAAGTAGTCACGGATACGCAGAATGCCTAAATGCGAGTAATCGCTGTAATACAATTTTGGTCATGAAATAAACCAAATGGAATAAATGAAATTGCTTTTATCAGTAGGTAATATAGTAGCTCAAAAAATAAACCTTATTTTTTTTAAATCATGAGACATATTTGGCTAACGTAAATAGAGTAGTTTAATAACTTATTTTAATAATTACGAGATCCATATACCATTCAATTAAGAAGGCTTAGCATTAGTAGTTATATGGACCAACCACAGAATAGGCCCTATATTACATGTCTATGTGACCAACTAGCAACCCACCCCGGCCTCGCACGCCACAAATAAACCTTGAATGAAAAGTTATCTAATTGATGGGGAAAAAAGCATCAAAATCCGTTGTGTGGTTTCGAAGTAAGCCAGATATACAGATAGACGGACAGACAGACGCGGAGAGCGACTTTGTTTTTGACTATGTATGTGAGATGTATGGATATACAATACAATACAAAAACTCTTTATTGACACCAAATACAAAATAAATCAACTAAACATTAAAAAAATAGGCGCAATGTGTATGTGTAAAGGAAAAATGTTTGTACGATAATCAAAATATATTACCTACGTTAAACATATCGTCACGCCTTTCCCCCGAGAAGTCTGGCAGAGATGAAATACAATACCCACACTTCGTCGGACAGTATTCAGTCCCAAATGTGATCCAGGCGAGCCTGTCGCCATACACCGGGCTCCAGTCATTTAGCAGATGACATACAATACGCACATTTGTTCTCACAATGAACAAAGTGGTGCGTGCCTGGGTTTGAACCCGCTCCCTCTGGCTTGAGAGGTAGAGGGAGCGGGAGAGAACTAGGCTATCATCGGTCTTACGTTATAATATGTGTGTAATTTGTAACTCCTAAATGTTCTAGGGCTTTACTGTTTTAAAGACGATATTTAGTGCAACGTACAAAAGTACTATAAGACCACGCTGTCGCTTATTAATTTGCGATAAAAAAAGATCTGCAAGTTTAGTTTTAAAAGCTGCAGTTAGGTGCATTTAGATCCTAGTTTTATTTGTAACGACCAAAACTATGATCTGTAGGAGTCGCTCAGGTGCAGCGGTGTGTAGACGTGGTAGCAGAGTCATATCCATCGCCATGATTTGATTAGCTATATCAACGAGATGAATGTACTACGTGCGCCATCGTTACGCAATTTAATGAACTACCCACCTCGGCTGACCGCAGGTTTGCAGCAACGTTGACTGCTGTATCGCTAATTTACGTCCGTCCAGGTTTACACTTTGATTCCAGTTTATCCTGATATTTTTAGCAGCGCGCGCAGCTCCGTACACAACTACACTGCACGCGTACCGGGACCACACTAATGCAAGGTGCAAGGATTTCAGTGCACTGGAGTGGACGAGAGTTTTTGTTCGGATGAGAAAATCGTGAGTTAAATCGTGGTCATACATGACATATCGTCACGTTGTTTCCCCGAAGAGGCTGGCAGAGGTGTACAGCACCTACACTTCACCGGAAAATATTCAGTCCCAAATGTGACAGGGGGCGAGCCTGTCGTCATACACCGGGCTCAAGTTTAAGCAGATGACATTAATTAGTATGCACTTACAAATAAACAAATTGGTGCGTGTCTTCGGCTGGGTTCGAACCCGCTCCTTTTGTCTAGAGAGGCGGGCGTTCTCCGACTAGGCTATCATTGCTTTTAGTAAGTACACATATATCAATGCCATATCATCTGCTGCGAGCGAGCTATACAGTAAAGTTGTAAGCCAAAATATGTGAGACTGTAATTTATTTATTCTTAAAAAAAATAATGCCCCTCGGTTTCTTGCCTGTTGTTCTGAGTAGAGGCTCTTTATTCGAACAAGGCTGTCGAGTCTATTTAAATAACTTTGACGGTCATAAGTGTATCTTTGATACCCAAATTGAATAAAAACATTTTGACTTTGACTTTGATCCGTGTGGGCCAATAGTCATGTGCGCGAGTAGAGTATGTACCGTAGGAGTCGTGGTGCGCGGCGTGGTGGTGGTGCCAGACGTTCTGGTGCGGCGCGAAGTGCGCGGCGTACTGCTGCAGGCGGCCGCCGCCCGCCACGTAGCCCAGCCCGTAGCCGTCGCTGCACTCGGCCCCGCCGTACCCGCCGCCGCCGCCGCCGCCGCCGCCGAACATCCTGCCTCGCGCTGCTCGCTTGCCGCCACTCACGCACCACACACCATTCTCGTGACTATTACCTGCAGGCAATGACAATACATTAGGAATATAATTATTTTCAAAAAAACTATTCTTCTATACCTATCAAAGATAAACATAAAATTCGACTATAGACTCAATCAAGCTACTATCATGGTATTAAATATCACAAGTCACTACTTGTATGTATTTGATAATATTTTTTTCACCTCACAACCTCGAAAAGATTCAGTTTATCATTGTAAATCTGAATAAAGCGCATTTTATCCGGCACCCGTGGAAAGAGTTTTATAAAATTCTAATTTTAGAAGAACGGCACTGGGCAGCACGACTGCATGATATGAAACACATAATTTTCCTCGCTGTAGTGAGATGAAAAGTTGTGTATATCGCTCGGCAACAAAGTTATTCGTCTTTCGGCGTCATGTACCTTTGAAATCCTCGTTACTCGTTACGCTCCGGATTCTAATATATTTGAATATTTGGAATTATTTTATCAGTTATAGTTATTTGAACCAATCGCTTCGCTCGTGGTTTATCCTAAATTCCTTCTCTTTCCTCTCAGGTTTCAATACAAATACTCGCGCCAAAAATAACTGTGCATCCTCGCGTAACAAATAAGTCAAATAACTATTTCGTCCATCACCATCTAGTTTTTAACTTCTGACGTAAAAAGAGGAGTGTTATAAGTTTGACGTGTCAATGAAACTGATCGAAACGGATTTTAGGGCGGTTTTCTCTGTTTGAACGCTAATATGACCGAGATCGTACGTAAATAGCTATGATTGTCGGTTTTTTAAATTTAAAGCAAATTTTCTATGACTGTTGTTTGATGCATTTCTCATCATGTTCTTCTCTTTACTGTAAAAAACTGAGATGATAAGTAAACTATACGTATGTTAATCCAGGATTTAAGTTCTCTCTTTTTTCTCTCAAACCCGTTGTCTATTAGTAGAGCCGTTAGGGCATAAAGACTTTCACAGCTACATAATATTCTAACAGAAAAGTTAAAACAAAATATATATCGCTTATTCACTAAACTGTATCCTGTTACCCGCCTGCTACACATTAATTTCACATTCATTTCCATCTATTTGGCGCAGAATATTACAAACATGGATATTAATTTGAATTCCTCGCCAGTTGTAAATAGGGTCATTGCCATTCAACTCCAAAATAATTACAATAATCACCTCATCTAGCTGCGATGTAGAAGTAGGTAGATGGTAGATAAAGTTAATACATTGTGTCGATTGTTTTGGGTCGGGACTCAGGTCTTATTAATTAAAGCTGGTCGCTGTTTAGGAATGTTAATACGGATCAACGAGCAGTAGGTATCGGTATCGGGTCGCGACGGAAGCGAACTCAGCAGTGATTAGATAAGCGTCGATAACTCGCCGACATCACAATACATACCGCGCTCGCTTGGACCGACTACATACAAGAGAACAACCGTGCGTACCTACTGTTCATTAATCTGTGAGCACAATCTAGTATTTATAATAACAATTAATCTGGCTTCTAAAAAAACTATTTCAGTGCCTACACCGTGTGTGATGTTTATCAAACAATGTTACAATGCTACTCTACTATCAGTTCTGTAACCGCGCGCACATCGCGCATGTGCACGATAGAGCACGGACACTCACGCGCGCTACACACTTTTTCCTTCGCGTATCACGTGCGAATTACAACCTTACTTCTCAGAAATAAGAGTTTTATAAAAATGTAACAGTGTAAGTGCTTAGCGGATTGCCACAGTGCCTCCGTTACCTAATATCGTAGTATTGAAATCGTATCATTGCGACAAGTACCTACGACTCTATGTAAGTGTGTCAGTGACGAACGCTTTCCTCTGATCCACACTAATGTTAGTTTTTCAAGCAATTAGAATGAATAGCTTGCGCAAAGGAGGTCAGGCGATAAGTAAACTGCATGTATTAATAGTTGGAGGTCGCAAGTAGGAAACATTTATCAGTGGAAAGAATTGAACGCGCAATGATGGGCTAAGTAATGAAGCTATCTCGTGCGAGCGAGCTACTGAAATACTTTCGATAGAATATTGAAAAATGCGGTCGATTACCACGTTCCTAGACCGTTTAGTCTTATCGATTCAGTATATTTAGACTAAGAAGAGAATTTTTTTTAGTAAAAATCGACAAAATAGTCATTCCATTTTCATTTAATAGTGAGTCAGTCTTGATGATATCCTGTATTAAAATCAGGTGAGCTTGGAAAAATACCACAGATGCTCATACTATATCTCGGAATTTTAGAAAGCCGCGGATGAACCCGTGAAGCGGTTTTTATTTACACTATGCATGAGCGCTGTTAGTGCGCGGTTGCACTTTATTGACACAACGTGTATGTTGTACGTTGTACGACAGCGCCATTACATCCCCGGGTTTATGTAAGACACTCGCCACAGGTAATAACATGGTAAATTGTAGCTACATTATATTGTACTGAAGTAAAAATTACCGGCCGTGCAATGTGAGGAAAAGGTCAACAAAATGTAGGCAATTATCAATAAAAATTGTATTTTACCGCACAACTTTTTGCCACAAATCAGTAGGTAAGTAAGTAGGTACCTATAGCACTATTAACGAAGGCTCTGATGGTTAACAAATTAAAATCACGAATTAATAAATATGTCACACCTTTTGGAGCGTCCACTGTTTATGCCACTGTATTGCTTTCAATACTTCCTTACTGTAAACTAAATTAGAAGCTTATTGAAATTATTTGTTTAATAGAAACAGTCGTCCTCACCTTGATTATTATACAAAAGTACCGTCGTAGACCTCAGGGGAACGAAACGGCGTGCATGTTTACATTTTATTATTAGCTCTTCTATTTCTTTTCATAGGTTTGTGATAATGATAATATCCTAATGCACTTAGAACCACCGCGCTCGTATCGGTACAAAAATTAGCAGGCATTATCGTCGCGTGTGAAACGAACGCTAGTTGACAAAAAAAACTCCGCAAAAACTACAATTTTTGAACCGGACGGATTTATGGGCCAGATGGCCGCATGCCAAATGGGGGTTTCACCACGAGTTATACTTTCTCTAAGCCGTTTTACACATAAAAATTGTTATTGAATTTGTAATGAATACAGCAGCGTCCCATCACAGGAAAAATAAATTTCAAATACGATAAAATTTTAAAGATTATTTTTTGACCAAAATTTACCGATTTTTGTGCATATTTTTGTGACTTTTTAATGGTATTTTTGGGCTTAGTTTTACGAATTTCTGTTCATTCGTTTTAATATATGTACTTAAAATGTAATAATACAGGTTTCTAAAAAAACAGTTCTCACGGTTTTAAATTTTGAAATCCCGTTTTTATATAAGGTCTATGGTTTTTTCCAAAGTTTTCGTTTGAAAAACATTGAAATATAATATGTAAAGCTGACATAAGAACATTGAGTATAAAGCATAAATTTTGATTTGAAAAATGTTTCTCAAAGGTAATTCTCGTACATAAATAGTCTGGGAGTCGTGTTGCGAGCGTCGACACGTGTATCGCTTGTAAATCATGGCGCGAGGACACGACACTGGCGACATGCTACACGACGCCACGCCACGCCACCCTTTACACCGCGGACATCGTTCCCGGACCATTAGCCGCGCGCTCGGGATGCCGGGGCGTCATCATCACATTCTATCGTCTCAAACGCTCGTTAAATAAATACGTAGAATAGAATGGTGGAAATCAGCTAAAGCCCTCATCTTCGAGTAAGATCAAAGTTCGCTGCAAACTATTTATGGAAAGACTAGCTGCGCCTCACGGTTTCTCCCGCGATTCCACAGGAACTTATTGTTTTCGGGATGAAAAGTATCTTATGTCTTTTTTTGTACCCCTGGCTACATGTGTGCAAAATTTCACGATGATCGATTGAGTAGCGAAGGCGTCAAAACGTAACAAACAAACGAACAAACAAAGTCACTTTCGCATTTATAATATTACCTGATGGATAGAAGTGTATGGATAGAAACATCTCAGCTACAAAATGTTACTATGATCTTGTATTTTTGTCAGACTGTAGTAGATGATATTTTCATTGGGTGACAAATGATTGCAATTTTATCGGGCTCGTAAACAGTTATCGGCAAATTTTATTCTATCAGCTGTTAATTTATTATATCCGCTGGTGTCAATTCGTCTCATGCAAATCGTTAAAATTTCCTCGTGAACGACTACGGAATGGTTTTTCAAGTTCAAGCTTGCTTAGCTTATTAATTACTAGCTCCGCCCCGCGGTTTCACCGGCGGTCGCAATAAAACCGTATTTTTTTTGTACATAAAAAGTCCATATGTCCTTTTCTGAGTGCTTAGTGTGAGTTTTTCTTACTTTTCGATCGCGTAAAAGTAACTCCAATTTGTATGAAAATTAAAAAGCGCCACCTAGTGGGAGTAATGAGAAACCGCAATCGTGAGTGCGAGTTTTTTGTTTACTGTCAACATTGACATGAAAAATTTACTTTTTCATGGTGAATTTACGCGAATCGAGTGACAAGCTCGATTGGCACTCACACTCGCTCGTTTTCGATTGTCGATCCGTGTGACGTAAACTCGTTTACGCTGTAGTAAAGTTATTCGATTTACTTTGAGCAACTCACACTAAGCACTCTGTACCCTAGGCGACGTAATTGCGAAATTTCATTATGCTCGGTTCAGTAGTTAAGGCGTGAAACGTGAAAGCGTACAACCAAACAAACTCACTTTCGCATGTATAATATCATAGTAAGGATATTATTAATTTTTTTGTTTTTTTTTTGCACTATGCGTTTATAATTGAAAACAATACTGTAGTTTTACTTAACGGTTCAGTTTCGTGAGTATTTCTGAGGTGTTTTTCGTAGAATACCAACGAAACATTACGAACCTCTAGAGAAACATTAAAACTAGTACGGTTAAATTTTCTAGATCATTTTGCTAATTTACCACTATCCTCCTATGGTTGATAATGACAGTCTTTTCCCAGTGTTATCTGGGCGTTTTTCAAAAAAGATGTACATTCGCGAATATATGGCGTCCAAAACTTTGGTTCTGTTTTTATAATTTATATATGTACGTACTTGAGTAAACGGCGTATTTGTTTAATGAATACATATTTAAGTTACCAAATTTACTATTATGTGCAACCTAACACTCGTTAGTATTAATTTATTATAAAAACAAACGGCAAAAAAGTGTAAAATCTTCATGTCCCACCTGCATGATTAGAACTTTCAAGTCTCAGAAAAAATTACACGAATTAAATAGCGCCACTATTTTAAAGTCTGTAGACAAATGTTGAACTTGTAAATACGATTTAGAGCTCTATTATGTCGTAATTGAGCTTAAACTAGCTCAAAATACTGTTTATGTGTTGTCCCAGGAATATGGCCGAACCGGAATTCCGGCAATAGTCACGATACATTTTTTAATACTTAGACAAAATATTACCCTAAACTATGGTTATTTTTAGTTTTTGGGAATATTAATCTTTACTGTAGTATAACCGGTATTTTGAAACATATCTCAGTGTAGTCAGGATCTGTGACGAAAGCGGGCGCGACACGTTGGTTGCGAATTGAAGTTCCAGATAGCAACGGGATTTTATGAGGTATGTAGCAGTTTATCAAGTTATTTGCCGTAATACAATCACAAATGTGGTATTAAACTATTGTATAACAAATCGCAAGGAGCCGTTAAATGAATACAACAGCTTAAATTATTGTTTAAAGTTCAGTTGGTATCAATTCGTCACGTCAGGTTCGTCACGTATTGTATAGACGGAATCATTTTGTGACGCACCGGAACTATTAGGCTGGGGCTATATTTGACGAACAGTACAAAAAAAAATCCTTTAATTATTCTATTATAAAATTTGGTACATGTATGTTTGTCATCACTATCTTTGAAACGGCTAAACTTATTTGGATAAATTTTAAATATAGAAAGCTATCGACAGGTTTTTTGTTCTAATCTAACTACATTATTTTATTTGATTCAATTTTCGTTTTGATTGATTTGTCATGAGGGTAAGCTGTTATTTGGAATGGCATTATAGGTAATTATTCAAATTAGTAAAATAGTAAGAAGTTGTGATCAAAAAACGTAAACAAAGACTGTTAAAAATAAAATTATGTAGGCCACATACTATGCTAGTACTTAACTAAATAACTATATAATTAAAATAAGAGTTAATATTCTCTCAGTTCTCTAAGTGTAAACATAGCTTATTTTTTTCCAGTTAGTCTCGTAGAATTCCAGATAGTCACTGTCCCAAATTTTTATGTAGACAATAACAAATACAATTCAATAAATGTTTAGTTCTTTGTTAATATATGTGGTTGTTTAGGACACTGATGTTGTATATTTATAATATTTGTTAGCCTTAAAGTTGACTGTCATTAAGAAAGTATGTAAATGTAAACTTTTTAAGGTCAAAAGTTCCTACTGTGACGATCTCGAAAGAAAAATTATTGCTACGCAATAATTATTGTGTTTTATCTATGTTTTGACTTGGTGTTTCAAAGATTTTAAAGTTATTTAATGATTAATAAAGATAAATTAATGTAACAACTCTTATGTTTCATTTTATTAACTTTTTGCTATTGTGACTAACCGGAGCAAATGCCTGTGAACTCTTACGTAAAAATTAAGATTATCGCGATGTGTTTCATAATACTGTTATTTATTTTTGAATTTTACTTAATTTAAAGTACTTTTTATCAAATAAGATAAAAAAATACATAAAAATTTCAAAAAATCAAAATCAACTCCGGTTCGTCACGTGTACATCTTTTTTGAAAAACGCCCATCTACGAGCACGTCAGATGTCAGGCCGTCAGTCGTCACCGCACCGGCGACGACGCGCGGGCCAGTCTTGCTCGTCGCACACAAACCAAACCACCACATGCTACCATTGCCTTTTCCTAACATATTTTGGACTCTATCCCCCAGACATAAGAACGGCCTCTTAGCCACCAGTTGTCCCATTCGCTTGATTTACGCGTTGCATTAGCAGCGCTCGGATGGACGTTATATTGCCATCGATTTATGACCAAGACTGAAAAATTATTTCGCCAAGCGAAGTTTGGTTTGCTGCAATTTATACATTTACTGGTATTCCCTTGTATAAGATAAATATTTTTTTAGTCCCAACCTTAATTTTATAAGATATTCAAGATATATACAAAAACTCATTGTCAAGAATCCTAATTAAAAAAACGTAACTAAAAAAATGTAGACTTATCACAGTAAATAATACGGTAACGGTTAAGTAACATCAATAATACGGTTTTAACGTTTAATTACTTTGCCTAGGGTCAAATTGGGTAACGTCTTCTGACTCTACACGTTCGTGAAAATAAATCAAATTAAAATTATGCGGAAGTTTGAATGGAAGGATGCATGGATGTTTGTTACTCAATTACGCCAGAACATCTGAGCGGATCTGGATGAAATTTTGGCACAGATATTTTTTATCACTTTTTATCGTAGGTAATTCCGTGGTATGACCAACTAGCGGCACCCCGTGTGGTCCAGTTAGTTGGTCATATTATTTTCTAATCAGTTTAAAAATAACAAATATTGTAGTCCGGTATGTTTGGAACAGTTCCGACCTAGGCCAACGCCGGCGCAGGCGCACAGTGCGCGCTTTTAGCTCCACTTGAGGCGCGGCGCGCCCGCCCGGCGCCGGCGCCTCTTGACTCTCAGCGCGAGAACACATCTATCTGATCTGACAGATGCTGGTTGATTGTATTTATCAAAGTATGTTACGATCTAAACAGAAGAATTAGGTAAGTACCAGCTGTAAGTAGGAATATTGTTTTTGAGCTTCAAAATGCTTCTGGAAGAACACGAGGCTACGTGGGACGGACATCGATTATTCTTTACACTCGCGAGGCGCAGCTACTTAGTTCATCATTTTAGATTGTTCGAGTCATGACCCTTGTTTGCGGTCTTCTGCTATAATTATGTATTACTTTCTATACAGAACAAAATATTAAACTTAAAAATAAAAATACATAGTAGGGTCAATTGGGGCAACTAAGCCACAGTTAGAGAAGGTTAGTGTTTAAACGGATATTCTTTCGGCAGCACCTCTTGTTTGCAGCCAGACACCTAGCCTAGTCCAGAGCTCTGCGCTGGACACTGTCACGGCGGCGGCGGCAGAGCGGCGTCAGTTCCATTTGAGAGAGCTGTATCTGGCATATCGCAGCCGATAATCAATCAATGTTCGCTAGCAGCCACTCGCGGCTAACACGGCACATTGCCCGCGTCTGGCCGCCGCCGCCGGCTAATGTGAGATCAATGCAACAGATATAAATAGCACCACTTCATGATGCTACGATCATCTAACAATCGCATCTCTCTAATAGAGATCTCTGGCTTCGTTACGTGTCGAATCATAAAAACATCATTATTTTTACTCGACTGCAGAAGGCCGGTAATGTTTTGAAGAGTACTCTTTGTACATATAAATACTCACAACAAACACTAAAGTATGTATAATTTGTTGGATCAATGTATATTATTTTGTTCTCGCTTCTCGAACCGTATCACCTAAAGAGACCCGTAATTGTATTTATTATCTTGTTTGTTTCATTATCTTACCACCATATGCCCTTGTTAAGTCTTCTACCTACAGCGCACGTAACAGAATATTTTTAAACTGCCATTTACTTGAAAACGTCCATATTTTGTACACAATTACTCGTATAATATTATCTTTGTGTTATCTATAAAATCGTAATTCAGTTGTAATATAGACGATGCTCGTCTGCACGTCCTCGAAAGCGTCGAGCGCTCAGTAACGGGCAAGGTGACCCGTCTATGCTCGACTCACCGACAAGCCAACCCACCGACAAGCCGACACACCGACACGGACCTGCTTGTACCTACTCGCAATAAACAAGAATAACTTCATTACGAATTGATATCACTTTTAATTACGATTCGCGAGCTTAATGAGCGTTCAACAAGTTTTTCACGAACCACTTTTAGTGCCTATGCAGAGTTATGATTGGTTAGTATTCTTATTAGCTACTTAAGCCCGTCTAACTGCAAGGATGCGTATTAACTGCACTAAACAGGATAATTTTTCCAGTCGACGAAACATTTTATTGCAATTAAAATCTTCTGACTATAATTAAAAACTCGTATTCTTTGTGGGGTATCCAAAGATATACAATTCCGATGTAACTAAATTTTATAAGACTCATTGAATATTTTTTTACAGAATTGACAATGGTGTAAATGAAGATGAACTTCAATTTTGTTTCAAGAAAACTATAAACCTGTAATCTACACCAATACTGACTTGAACTAGTGAGCATTAGTTGCATGGATGAACTTAGTGAGATGTAAGTTACGACACAGTTGTGATGCACCCACTTGAGAGCAGGTCGGGCGGCGGCGTGGCGTGGCGTGTAACGGTGCTCGGTTCCCACCGCTCCAGGACATGTGGCGTAGAGTGGTGTCGCAGGTGGAACCTCTTCAGCTCACATCGCGCCGCCGCCGCCGCGGGCGGTGACAAACTTTGAATTTTTTCAAATGATTCGCAAAAAACGTCCCTGGCGTAGTGCAATGATATGCTCGCCTTTTTATATTTTTTGAAAAAAAACACTGTTAGTTACGAAAATGGTAACGAATTTATATTTTTGCTTGAATTTGATACACATAATAACGTAGCTCAGTACGAAGTCCTGTAGACATTGGCGTTATAGAATAAGTAAGTATTCGGTTTTGTTTCTGTTCTTTAGTTGGTCTACTATTTCCAAGTCAGAGATGCGTAAGTAAGTAGGTGACTCTGCGTACCTAAGCACATACATAATACTTATCTGGGCCAAGATACTTGCCTTGTTGCTTTGTAAGAGCAGAAGTGCAGCAAATGTTAGCGTAATATTTCCCATTCATAATTACGATTATACTCAGTGCTACATAGGTAAGTACTTAAAACTGTTCAACTTGCATTATAATTTTCATAATTTCCTCCTCCTCCTAGAGTCGTACTGCTCCCTGCTGAGCGTCGTGATGATTCCGACCGATAATTTTCCGGACATTTTGACGCCATTTATGTCGATCAGCGGCCTCATGGATGGCGTTACAAAGTTGTGTTAAGCTGCTTAGATACCTGTTCCGACCATCGTTTAGGGCTTCGACCTCTACTTCTTTTTCCTTCCACTTTCCCTGTTATTATGAGCTTTTCCAGATTGTCCGCCGGTTTTCTCGCAAAGTGCCCAAAGTACTGCAGAATCCTCTTGAGGCATATGGTGGACAACCTCTGGCAACTTTATACTTTACAAAATAAAGTTTATACTTTACAAGACAGCAATTTTTCAACTCCCTAGTATTCTTGAATAAGATGTATTATACGCGACACTATTACTCGTATTAGATCGATTTTCATGTTGACGTTTATAGTTTTTATTTAGAAAAACCTAACCACGAAAAAAAATTACGTGTTTAAACGTAAACGTACGTGTGCGTAACTTCAGCTTCCTCATAGGTGATAGAATAATTCTACCTATCCCAATATTTAAAGCATAATAGCTGCAATCAAATATCCCAGTCTTAGTTTAGCTGCCACAAGAACTTCGTTAATATGAGCCATTTACTATGTGTCAGCTGGAGTGACACAACCTCAGCTCGCACATCCAGTACAGGCAAACCAGTGAGGTTAGGGTTTTGGACAATAGCTAGAAAATTAAAGCATAATAGCTGCACAAGGTAGGAAAAATCTGAACGATGCTACTCAAAACATATAGAAGCTATGATCAAAAAACTGTGTGTAAGCTGGTGTTGTGTCACTTCAGCTACTCATCTCATATCTTCCAAACGAAAGAAGGTATGACTATGCATTTAAGCTCAAATTTTAAAGCATAATTGCTGCCATTGGCAGCAAAATTTTCAAGTCTCTGGGTTATATACTTTCAGAGTTATAAGCTAATACCTATGTGTAAGCTGAAGTTGTGTCACTTCAGCTGACACATGTTGAATCGACGAAAGTATCAAACGTAGAGTTTTCATTTAAAGGGCAAAAATTAAAGCATAATTGCTGCCATAGGCAGCAAAATTTTCAGATTCCTAGACCTCGTAGTTTCCACGTAATAATCAAAAAACAGTTTTCGCGCCCAAAAATTCAAATTTTTGCTTAAAAGCGGCGTTGCCGTTCCGTGCGGTACATTATTGCAATTCAATTTGATCTTAGCGCGTATAGTGTTAAAAGTCATTTTAACTTGTGTTCAAAATTCTTTTAGTTTTGTTTAGACTGAGAGCCGCTGAACTATTTGGAACTAGGTATGTATGTTATTTTAAAGATAGATTCTTATGAACTTAGAAGACGAACTAACTAGACTAGGAGCTCCCTGTTCTTCTGATTCTTCATGAAAAACATGTTTTAAGCCAAACTACAAGTCATAGGATTTGTAATATTAATACTTAGGTACGTTTTTTGTTGCTGGAAACTTCGATGTTGCTCGCCTCAACGCATGCAGTATGGCCATAATTAAAATGGCATGAGTGCAGGGGGTAGGAATTTTTTCCTGTTAAGAAAGTACGTACGCATTCAAATATAACGACCATTTAATTTCATCTAGTACGCGTATACCTTTCGCTTTTGAGGCAATAAGTTGTTCCTGTTGAAGGTAAAGGAAATAAAAACGAAGAATGTATGATACTTGAAACCCTGGTCATTATGTCAAGTCGTAAAAATAATATTTATCACCATACTGCGAAAAAGTTGAAAACTGATCATTTGTTTGTAGAATCATTGTAAAATATCTTTGCTCTATACTGGACAACTTATATTTATTAACATACCTACCTATTCCCTATCCAGTATATATGTAGCTAGGTACAGAGTTTATAAGCGAATGATAAATAAAAAAGTAATTAATAAACTTCCCTAAAAGACTTGTTTTAACACAAAAATTAGCAGCGCCCAGCGGTTTACTCGCAGTCCTACAGAAATTTTCTATTCTTTTCCGCTGACAATGTGTATGCAAAACATGGTGATCGGGTTGATTAAAGATGTTTACTCACATTTTTAATGCGGAGCTTCGATCGCACTCAAACCACAACACAGCACAACCGTAATGTAAATCGTTACTAAAGCTAGTTTTCAATTTTTAAATTAGTAAATGTACTAGATGGCACGCGGAGGGTGTAGCGGGGTGGTGGGGCAAAAACACTGGTTCGCCATGCCACTGTCTACCTCGCGCCTGTGACGTCAAGCAGCCATTATTTGTCGCGCGACGTCTTTTGTTAGCCAAATTACAGAGAACAAGCCACGCCAAAACCAATAACCTTCGTCGTTGTTTAAGTTCATATGAATCTGCCTTCAAATTTTACAGGTGCATTCTTAGTTCCATATAGTTCAGCGGCTCTCAGTCTAAACAAAACTAAAAGAATTTTGAACACAAGTTAAAATGACTTTTAACACTATACGCGCTAAGATCAAATTGAATTGCAATAATGTACCGCACGGAACGGCAACGCCGCTTTTAAGCAAAAATTTGAATTTTTGGGCGCGAAAACTGTTTTTTGATTATTACGTGGAAACTACGAGGTCTAGGAATCTGAAAATTTTGCTGCCTAGTGCAGCAATTATGCTTTAATTTTTGCCCTTTAAATGAAAACTCTACGTTTGATAGTTTCGTCGATTCAACATGTGTCAGCTGAAGTGACACAACTTCAGCTTACACATAGGTATTAGCTTATAACTCTGAAAGTATATAACCCAGAGACTTGAAAATTTTGCTGCCAATGGCAGCAATTATGCTTTAAAATTTGAGCTAAACTGCATAGTCATACCTTCTTTCGTTTGGAAGATATGAGATGAGTAGCTGAAGTGACACAACACCAGCTTACACACAGTTTTTTGATCATAGCTTCTACATGTTTTGAGTAGCATCGTTCAGATTTTTCCTACCTTGTGCAGCTATTATGCTTTAATTTTCTAGCTATTGTCCCAAACCCTAACCTCACTGGTTTGCCTGTACTGGATGTGCGAGCTGATGTTATGTCACTCCAGCTGACACATAGTAAATGGCTCATATTAACGAAGTTCTTGTGGCAGCTAAACTAAGACTGGGATATTTGATTGCAGCTATTATGCTTTAAATATTGGCATAGGTAAAATTATTCTATCACCTATGAGGAAGCTGAAGTTACGCACACGTGTACGTTTCCCTGATTGAATATGAATATGAATTGTCAACATAAAAATTATTCTGAATACTATTTATTTATTTATTCTATCTGTTTATTTGTAGTACTGTTTTCAATGCATTGTTAAAGCAAATTTATCAAAAGTACATTCTATAATTGTATTTCTGACATAATAGTGTCGCGAGCGATCGAACTCTCTCGGTTCGCGAGAGAGAACCCCGAGAATTTTCTTTCGAGATAAAAATTTCGACCAACAAAATACAAGAAGTTGATAAATTAATGATTTACAATCTAGATAACGTTTTTTTACGAAATATTTACCTCATCTTAGATCAATGCTAACGTGTTTAGTAGTCGTAGATGTTTGAATTAATTAATTAGGTATAAAATGCGTGTAGGTTTTATGTTTTATAGATGTAAGGTAGTAGGCGTTTGATCACAGTCGCCTGACAATTATTAAAGCCTGAAAATAAATAACACCCTAGCCTAGTACAGCAATTGTGTATCTAGCTAGCCTTCCAGGACATCTCGTTAGATGATTGTTTTTATTACATTAGCTAGCCGAGTACTAGAAAGTATCTGAATGATCATCGTGGGAAGCATTAAAGGCAAATACTGACTAAAGCCGAACCTCGAAACGTGTCGAGTACGCGTATCGCTTTGTCGTAACATACTCGTTACGGCACTTTGTAGCTTTGTTGTAAGCCGCTCGCCGCTCGCCTGTCAGCACCTTAACTCGAAGCTCGCAAAGAGAGCGCGTCACAGGGTTTGCGAAAAAGCCAAAGGCTCGCGTTGTCGGCACGGCTCGTCAGATTGATACAGCGAATCGATACGCCGACACGATACGTTATCAGTCAGCCTTCGCCTTTGAGATTTGATACAAATGCTTCAACCACTGACCGTTGCTCGCCACGTCATGGTATATTGTTTGCTAACTTGTGTTGCAAAAATGTAAATAACGAACCATTCGCACGAGAAATGCTAATTTTAAAGTTACAAACTCACTTGTTTTTTATTGAACTAAAACTCGTAATATTAGTTCTATCATCACTGACTGTGTTGTTGAAATAATTCATGCAGTTAGATTACTTTCTAAGTACTTGAATAGCATCAGTTGAACGGCCTATTGCAATTATATAAATACAAGTCTAAATAATAAAAACTCTTATCAAAATAGAAAGTCACACGTTCTTTATGTCGATGCTCTGTACCTACTCGTACTTGCACGCTCTCGTCAGTGTACTGACGATAGCGTATACTCGTAGATATCGATAGGCAGATAGTATGTCAGTTGAAAACAGAAAAATCCATACAATCTCGAGACAGTTCGCATAAGCAGAACACTAACAAACTCTAGAAACTTTATGATCGCAAATTAAGATAAGAGGTGATAAACATTCATATCGCGTACTAATCGTATAGTAGGTGTATTAATGTTTGCGTCGCAGGAACGGGCGTTCCGCGCTATCAGGCGTACATGTGTCACGAGATAGAGCAGAATCCTGAGCGTTTTATCAATCTGCCGTTATCAGCGCATCTCGAGCTCACCTACTTAATAGCGCCATCAATAGTGTGCGCAGTTGACGCGTGCGCGTGCGCATTTCGCGATCGTTAGCGCCAACTGTCGAGCTGCGAGAGACAAGGAGGGAGAATCAACCCTTAGTAGATAAGATAAGGGCTGAAATATTACTTTGACGGCGAGAATTAGTGCTCACGCAGCTGTAATGAGCGCCGTTACTTGACGCACATGTGGAGCTAATTTGATAGATCCGTCTGTATTATGATATATGATGATATTATGATTATAGGATGAATAGATGCTGTCAAAAAATTATTCACGTGTATTATTTTGAAAAAAATCACGAAATAGTTATGCAGTGTTTTGTGTATTTAAAAAAAAATTAGAACTCTGAATAACTATTCCGAGACTGTACAACATTTATTAGTATGGGAGAATGTGTTTATCTGTATGATGTAATTTAGCCAGTACGACACGACACGTAGTCTGTTCTAAAGTGTCTGATGTGTAGTCATTAGTTAACTGGCACACAAAACTGTACTCTAATTAGCCTTAGATAAGTTAACAAGTCACTTGAAATGCTATAATTAACTGCGCCTGAACTAATCACTGAAATGTTTTCATCGTTTTATGTCCTCGGGCTCCGTACACACATTAAAGTCCTGGGAGGTCGCGTACTTACAACTTTTTTGATGCTAAATGCTATGCAATAATGATCTTTATCTCAGTATAGGACTTCGAGTAGCTACTTAAGTCTCGTCACTCGTAAAAGAACCATAAAATGAAATCTCGAAAATAAAAGAATTCGTATCATTATAATTAAGTCCGTCTTTGTTCATACAGCGAATTAATATTTATACATGTTAATAACTTTACTTTATAATACTGTCGGTTTTTGTTTTTTTATTTTTGAACCTCCTACAATTATCAATTTATTAATTAATCGAAATTAGCTAAGTTCCCGTATACAGATAAGTAAGTTCGCTGTATCTCGTGTGCCCTGCCTCCGAACTGTAAGATAATTAATTATGTACAAATACAAATAATTTTATCATCAAAAATGTACATTATCCAACACAAACAGCTTATTCTTAAATATTTTCAAATTACCCTAAGATAAATTAGTGTTGCTTGTGGTCCCTGCACTAGGTGTGAATACCTGTATCACAGGGGCCATCTATTTGTTACTAATTACTGGGCTGGTGCGGTGCACTATCACAAAGTTTATATTTTCATTTGAGTGTGATACTATTGTTCGGCTGAAAGGGTGGGCATGTGTACGAGGAGGGTTGGTTTGTGTGTGTATAGTTAATGTGTGTGTATGTGTGTGTGTGTGTGTGTGTTTGTGTGTTTGTATGTGTGTGTGATAGTGCGAGTACGTGCTCGCATGTCTCGGGTGTGGAAGTGTGCGTTGTGACTCTGCAGAGTGTGGAATTGTAAGTGTCTGGGGGCGTGCATGGTTGTAGCAGAATAGCTGCAAAAGGTCGTTTTATTTTAAAATATTTAAGAGGTACCTACTCCGTTTATCTGTGTGAGAGAGATTGGACAAACTTGAATACTATATCTTTGCACTCTATTGTTTTATTTGGAATTGAATGTCCCTATAAAAAAAATAGTTACTACTTTTAAAAGTTTCCACTGGGTTTTGTGTCGGGGAAACCATCACCCGATTACTACTCATTCATCGCTAAAGTACATGTACCTATCTATAAATCGACGTCGTTATAGCGTCTTTGACGTAAACAAACTCCTAGTGCATATACATACAAAACATGTTTAGATGTTTACAAGCGAACCAACATAAAGAAGTGACGCGTGTCGGGTCTCCATTAGCAGAGTCCCGGCCCGAGATGTAGATAATCAGCATTCCTGACGTTACCGAACAATAACGAAGCTCGCCCGATCACGAACACAATAAAGCGGTCACTTCGACATGCATACTTGTACTAAAAGCATTGAAAAAAGAAAAGTCCGTGTCGCGGGCGAGTTTCAAACGCTAGGAGAGCGTCAGGGCGCCGCCCCGGCCCCGCCCCGCCCGCCCCGCCCCGCGGACCCCTCGGGCCCCGCCAGGGGTCCCGCTAAATAATTTATTGTAATCGGGTGACCATCACGATATACGAAGGGCTTATTACCTTCGACGATTATTTATTAACATTAATACATTTATCTCGGCCGGCGGTTAAAAATAATGCGTTGCGATAATGTATTTTATTGTAATAGCCTCACATTAAAATGGAGCGAGGCAGATGGGAGAGCACGAGAGAGACGCCCTCCACCAGCACTGAGGTAACAAAGAGGCTGCGAGTGATCATCAAGAAAACTGGACCATTCTATAAGCAGCAAGTTCTATGCAGAAACTAAGAATTTTTCACGAATTTGGGCGCGGATTAGCGGTATGTCAAGTTTTGAAAATTCTCATACCGAGAGAAATACTGGTATCACTATGAGGATGGTGGCCTTCGAAAGGAAACCAGTTATGCGGAATGCTAATTTGTTAAACGTGCAAAATTGCAGATAAAACTATACACGGGGTCAATAAAAACAAGGAAAGCACTAGGTAAGACATCGACATCGAACATTTTCGTTTGCCTAATGTTAAATGTATAGAACCAAACGTAATGCTTGAGGGCGATAAACTTAACATAGACAAGGCGACGGTGTTACTGAGTATAAGCATTGATTCCAAACTGCAATGGGGTCCACATATTAGCGCTCTGTCTGGGAGACTTAGTTCTGCTGCTTATGCGGTTCGTAATATTAAGCAACTGACAGACATAGCTACAGCTCGGATGGTTTACTTTGCTTACTTCCACAGCATAATGTCATAGGGCATTTTGCTGTGGGGATCAGCTGCTGAAGTAGAGGCTTTTTTATTTTACAAAAGCGAGCGGTCCGCGCTATCTACGGGATGGGTCCCCGCGAATCATTGAGAGATTTATTTAAAGAAATAAATAAATTAACTTTACCTTCTTTGTATATCTTTGAAAATATTATGCACGTTCGCAAAAATCTACATAAATTTAAATTGAACTGTGACTTTCACAATAATAACACCAGAAATAAGGATAGGATAGCTGTACCGAGATTTAGACTAACTAAGTCAAATAAGTCATTTTTAGGCAACTGCGTTCGTTTTTACAATAAAATCCCGAAAAATATAACAGGGCTCACAGAAGGAAAATTCAAATCACATGTAAAAACTACATCAATGAAAAGAGAGTATTATAAGGTTAAGACTTATTTAGAAAACAAAGATGTCTGAAGCCTTCCACTTCCGTCTAGTAGCCACTAGTATGTATAGATATTACCTAGTTGTAAGACAACATTTGTGAGACAGTAATTCATTTATTCTATGAAAAAAAAAATATCTCAGTTTCTTGCCTGTTCTTCTGAGTAGAGGCTCTTTATCCGAACAAGGCGGTCGAGTCTATTTAAATAACTTTGACGTTCATAAGTGTATCTTTGATACCCAAATTGAATAAAAACATTTTGACTTTGTTTTTTGGTTTATTGACGAGACAGGTGTATCCATGTAAAAGTGCAACAGTTAGTCACCGTACCCGGCGCGGTCGTCCGCGGGCGCGCTGCACGGCAAGATGTAACTTTGTACTTTACTTTGTCTCTTACTTGCTTATTAAATTATCTGACTACAACAATGAAATAAATTCCAACGAAAGTTTACTTAAAGTATAAAATGATATTCATTCATTCATTCACAGCGGTTGTTTTTTAATAACGACGTTTTTAGGGACTCTGTAATTATATTTCCAGTGAAAGAGTTATAAATTAGTATCTAAGTGCACTCACTTGTGGTGTTGTGTTCTTTTTTCCACATTTTCACACCGAGTTTATTACTTCTTCACACTTATTATGTATATTAATTAATAAACGGATTAAGCTAAAATTAGGTGTACAACTACCCTTGCACCAAAATTATACTACGAGTATAAGTATGCTGTAAGGGTAGCTCTACATTATGAGTGTGTCATTTAGATTTTGTCACATACTCGTACTTATGTTACTTAAAAATACCTGTTCAATATCAGACTCCGCGTAGCGCAGCTATTTCACTATTTTCCCGAATGCGCGAGAAGGAAAGCTTTGTTTTTCGAGTTTACGTATGTATGTATGTATGTATGTATGTATGAGGTTTCTTTCGCACGCCCTACAGCCTAAACAGTTTGATGAATTTCGACATGTGAGGTGTCATTTAAATCGCCTTGATAGTGAAAAAAGTGAATTAGGGTACAACATTTTGCTGCTGGGTTTTTTGTTTTTCTTTAAGTAATATTACTTGTTAACTTCCAACTCTAGGTTGAGTTAAGTACTTTTTTTCCATGTTTTGTATCTACATCCAAAACAAACTTATTGTATGTATTTATAATACTTACTGGAATTATATTTTAAGCTCTACTTTGGTATCAAACTAATATTTATAAAGGCGAAAGTTTGTGAGTGTGTATGTGTAAATGTTTGATACTTCTTCACGCTCAAAACGGATAGACGGATTTTGATGAAATTTGGTATGAGGGTAGCTGATACCTTCGAGTGTAACAGAAGCTACTTTATAACCGCGGGTAAAACCGCAGGGCACAGCTAGTTATTACTTATAACAATAATTATAACTAGTGGCTCTGTGCGCTAGACCTCGCGGCCGACGTCTGTCCTGCTCTACTCCTGTTGAAGACAAGGAACACAGATATCCGGACAGAATTCGGATACGAAAGCATTTTTGTCGAAGCTGGTGCATAGATGCTTCGCTCGATTACGATCGCTCGGCCGATAAAACTGTTACACGGCGATGTCACATTGAAAAGTTTTTTAGGGTATATCTAAGCAGTACTTAGAATCTAAAAATGTAGTTTATAAGATTGTTGTCAATCTATCTGTCTGTCTGTCTGTCCGCGAGAAACTCAGAAGCTCCTGCACTGATTACTTGCGGCTTTTTATAAAACGTCCTGTTAGCTCCAACGCACAACAAAAGGCAAAACAAAAACTGGCCAAGTGCGAGTCGGACTCGCGCACGAAGGGTTCAGTACTATCTTTAAAAACGGCAGAGTCAAAGTCAAAGTCAAAATGTTTTTAATTCAATTATGTATCAAAGATACACTTATTAACGTCAAAGTTTTTTTTAAATAGACTCGACTGCCTTGTTCGGATAAAGAGCCTCTACTCAAAAGAACAGGCAAGAAACTCAGGGGAATTATTTTTTCAAAGAATGAATAAATGAGAGTCTTATGAATTTTGGCTTACTACTATGTAATATCTATACATACTAGTGGCTACTTGGCGGAAGTGAAAGGCTCCAGACATCTTTGTTTCCTAAATAATTCTTAACCTTATAATACCCTCTTTTCATTATTGTAGTTTTTACATGTGATTTGAATTTTCCCTCTGTGAGCCCTGTTATATTTTTCGGGAGTTTATTGTAAAAATGAACGCAGTTGCCTAAAAATGACTTATTTGACTTAGTTAGTCTAAACCTCGGTACAGCTATCCTAGCCTTATTTCAGGTGTTATTATTGTGATAGTCACAGTTCAATTTAAATTTATGTAGATTTTTGCGAACGTACATAATATTTTCAAAGTTATAAAAAGAAGATAAAGTTAATATATTTATTTCTTTAAATAAATCTCTCAATGATTCGCGGGGACCCATCCCGTATTTGTAGATAGGGCGGACCGCTCGCTTTTGCAAAACAAAAATGGCCTCTACTTCAGCAGCTGATCCCCACAGCAAAATGCCATATGACATTATGCTGTGGAAGTAAGCAAAGTAAACCATCCGAGCTGTAGCTATATCCGTCAGTTGCCTAATCTTACGAACCGCATAACGCGTTATACCAGCCCGTGGTATAACGCGCTAATAAAAAGTAGCCTAAGTGCTAATTCGGGGACTAAGGTATCTCCTTTCCAGATTTCATCCAAATCTGTCGATCACCTTCAGCGGTGAGAATAAAAATAACAAACACACATGCACACTTTCGCATTTCTACATTTACACCAATATTATAAGGAGGAAAGATTTGTATTTTTGTAACGAATAAACTCAAAAACTGGTTTGATTTCAATTTTTTTTTATTACCATTAGATAGCTACATTATCCCTGAGTGACATAGGCTATAAGCCGCGGGCCAAAGAGCTAGTATAATATAAAGTGGGATGTGTGGCCTCGGCATAACGCGAACAAAGTCGGGGGCACAGCTAGTCCTTTCTAATCAATAGGTACTCTACCCGCGGATACTGACTTGAGGAGTGACTTAATGAGGTATCCCATTGTAAAAGATGTCGGTAAAGTCAGAAATATAAAAAAACGTAAACAACCACAAAAAAAGATAAGAATGAATAAAACAAGGAAATAAAATAAAACAAGAATTTGAAAGAATTTAACTGAATCGAAAAGAATTAACCAAACCGCATATTCACGCACGAAGTATTAGTATGTATCCGATACAATTAAACCTCGTACTGAACTGCACTTGAGACAATACTGACAGACCGAGAAAGTGCGCCCACGATAATATTACATACTATGTATAATTGTGTATATTGAACGTGGAACGCTGACGTTTTGACGTTGCTGACGGTTTGACTTTGACTTTGATTTGACTTTGCTGTTAATTATTAGTATGACAAAACTATTTCATTAAATGTAAAATTTATAAATGCAAAATGCAAAACAAGTAAAATGGAGTCAAAATCACAACAATACTTATCGTTTATAGTTTTTACGATGTGATACTTGTCAACATCCAAATATATTTATAATTAGCACGCCACACTTGCAACGCCCTATGCACAGGGTATATTTCATAATGTAACTCACTAGTTTAAGTGAAGAATATGTAATATCTAATCACAGCATATGCCCTATTACATAGTATCTAATAATAATTATTTTTTTTATGCACCTTCGTTAAACATTCTTTGACAACTTTGACAGATGGCGAAAAAATCTGAACGCCCATCAGGCGATCATCACCAGTCAAGCATCAGGAGTCGAGCTTCAGAGTCGAAAGCGAGATCAAGCAAAAGTCTGAAACCTAAAATGTTGTGAAAACTAGTAATATTGAAAATCTTTTTAATGTGATTCCATATTACAGCCTTATTCATTTTCAAGAGCGTAAAGAAATGCAACTTGATCTGATTCTGACATGTGACGTGGTTAGACCACTTCTCTGTGACGTAAGAGCACCCTGAACAGAGACTCTTGGACCCGTTCTTCCTATCTTCCTATCTTTGAAGACCCCTGAAAACTCAAGAGAAACGTCCCTCTCTCCAACCTTAGCCCTAGGCTGCGACGTAGGTAGTGTGGTACACTGTCTAACTACTAATCTTGATTTAAATCTCTCTTAAATCCTGTAATTCTATTATATTGCCTTGGTTTCTCTAGCTGTCCTCAGCCTCTGTCTCTACAGCTAGGCAGGCTCTCAATTTAATCTAGATAACTGTACGTTGCGCTTCGCCCCGCCTCTAGATGAATCGTAACGTTTAAAGTTAAAGTAGTAAAGTGAAGTATAGGCATATTATTATTATGTAACGAGTGACATCAGTGAATTATATCTCATCAATAAGTAATGCACTCGTTTCTTTTTACATTTCTCATAGTTAATCAATTGGTTTTAGACCTTGTAATAGAAGTCGCTATTTGATTGCTAATCATGTACATATAAAAGAACGTTGAATCAGATGCACGAAGAAACAAACGAAGTTGCGGGTAATAGCTAGTAACAAATAAGTAGGTAAGTAAGTATCGCAGTGACTCTGGCGCTAGTGTCGAGGATGTCTACGGTACCTAATCTAAATCTGATGCTCGACGCGTATCGATAACGCGATGCGTTCTGGAGTGGATGTATGGATGGTAACGGTCAGGGTGCCGGCTTCCCATGCGCGTTATCGAGTCGGCCGGGCCGCGCTCGCCGCCGACGCCGCGGCTCTTAGCGCGACAAGTTCATTTGTGTTCGTTTTTTGAGTGCGCTCGGTCGAGGTAATTAATTAGGGCGCCTTGTGGGAAAGCCGCTCGGATTTGCGACCGCTCGCCGCGCTGACCTGCGCCTGCGCCGCCGCCGTCGCCTAAGTGCAGTAGCCTGTAGCTGCGGATTACCACGAGTTATGATAGGGCCTCAAAAGGTCCAGAGGTTCTTTAACGCAAATTATTGATTTTCAAAGTTTCATTGACACACAATCCTCCACGGTATATGTGCGATTCAAGACCAATCAAATGTTTTTTTTTAAATTACTTATCACCAAGGATTCAAAGTTCCTTCTAAGGAACGACTGAGAGTGAACGTCCACATTAAGTTTGTGGAATGTAAGCAGTCAAATTCTTGAAGAATTATATTGTCTCGTAAGCTGACCGTGAGTGAGAGGTGCTGCTATTGTTGTTGCGTAACGAGCCCTACGAATGAGTCACCGAGAGATGCGCGATAAGACCGCGCTGTCGGGCAGCGGCGGCGGTCATGCAGTGCACCGAGCGGTGCGGGCGGAGCGGCCTCCGTGTGCCACTTACTTATTAATAATTCACTCATAATTATAGCGAAAGCCTTCGAGTGGAAAGCGCGCAGCGTCCCTCTCGCTCGGCGGCGACAGGCGTGGGCGCGAGCGAGACGCCGTCGCCGACTCTCGGCGGCTATTAATAACGCTGCGACACGCCGCGCCGAGTGGATTAACACATTAACAGGTCCGCGTCGCCGGAATAAAAGCATTCCCGGAGAGTGTCCAGAAAAAACGCATCGCGCGGATCAATTAGTAGGGCTTGTAGGCGCCACCGCCGCCGCCGCCTCGCACTAAACACTTCAAGTTTATACCCGCCGCTATTAATACTCCCCGATACTATTTATGACCTATTAGAGTAGAAGAAAAAACCTGTCGAGCCATCTGGTTTTCTCTTTCTCCGTGACTGATAAGGTTAGAAAAGCGGAAACTCTGCATTCTTTCAGCTACTTGCGCGTCTTCTTCAATGTCACAGCTTCAACTCTTACTTAGGACATTGGTATCGTGCTTCTTTGACTTTAGTGGTAAAAATACTTTTTGATTTGCTTCTTTGAGAGCTAGAGAAATTCAAGAAAAACTTCCAACATATCAATCAGTTTAACTATACGTTATGGCTGATTTTTAAGTTAGTTAATATTTGATTCATTTTTTCAATAAACAAAAAATTACGAAGTACATACTTCAGTAAATACGTTTGGTGTATGAAGTTGTTTTTGAATCTATTTTAAAATATTTTTCCGAAACGGTTTATCTAATATTTTTGCAATACTTTTTATTCGATAGCAAGTTTTATTGTTTGTTTCCAGCTGTTTGATCGTCGTATAGTAGTATTGGTGACAGATGGGTGGCTATTATTTTGACGTTGGGTTGCAAGTCGTTGAAAACGAGTTTAACAAGTTAATCGGATACAACGACTAAATACAGATTGATCATATTTAGAATATGAATCAGTTTCCAGGATAATGAATTAACTAATCATTGTTTACTCAGTATCCTTATATTTTGCACGGCGGGTAGGCAAGTAGTCCGCGCGTGACGTTCGCGTGCCGATACTGGGACGGACATGTTAGTTAATAAGTATTTATTAATTATTTGTAATTGTTGTTGCGAGATATCGGCCGATGGGCGTCATCAGCTGCGGTTGCGGTCGGATCGTTGCCTCACAGTCTGCACTTTGTGAGGAAGACCTTCTTCATAAACAATATGTTGTACTTGTCATGCAAGCAGGAACCTTATATCGATCGAAATCAATTCTATTTATTAAATTGATCGGCGCCAAAATTTAGGGCCCATTTTAATTTCAAATTCCTCGCGAGTTTTATAGATTTCCTACAGACTCGCACATCTTCAACCTAATCAAATTCTAGCAACGGCTCATAATGCTCCGCCAAAATCGGTGGGAACCTCGAAAACGAACAAACCATGACCTTTTAATGTGAAAATTAATTTATTGAACCGCCATTCAAAACGAAATAAACTTACAACAATTTGTTTATTTTAACAACAAGAACATCAAAATTGCTTTTTTGTAATAAAATTATTTATTTATCAATTTTGTACAGTAAGAGAACCGATATATATATATGTTATATTGGTATTGTCCGCGTCGCCGTCCGCTGTAGACTGCTCCGCTACGAGTTACACTATGGTCCACGGCTCCGCTTGCTACGGTAGGTACAGCTATTCGTTTTGTAGGAACCATGGACAAAACTAAGCAAGGAACCACAGATCATACAAACATACAACCTTGTTTGTTTGATCTGTGCAAGGAACCATGTAACTGTGCCCTGGTTATTATGTCTCTTTGTTATCTCTACTATTATTGTTTTACATATACTTTTATCTTAAAATGCAAAGTTACTCTAAAATGATGCTAAATCCCAAATAACAAGGGAAGTAGCACTCACACCGAGCTCCCACGGCGGATGCTGCCCATGCTTTCTTTACCACACTTATCCCACATCTACGTGAACGCAAAACTAGACAATTTTTACTTTTAGTTCATTTACTCCTTAAACGCTCCCGCTTTGCTTTTGCTTTCCACGTTGCTTAAATCTGGCCATAGCTTAATTTTAGGTTACGAGACATAATATAAATAATAACATACATATTATGGCTTAACTTTGCGTGCTGAATTGTTCAAAAACCTCGATTTAGACAAGTCTCGTCACAAGCAGACTTCAGCTTAATTAGATTATATTGACTAACATTATTTTTTCTGTTTTGTTACCTCATCATTGGAGTATTTTTACGTCCCACTGCAGGGACACCGACGTACCCTAACATCGAGGATGATTGAGCCGTTATCCAACACGCTGCCTCAGCGCAGATTGCTGGATGTCACAGGGCTTAGGGATTATGAATTCTAGAACACGATGTTTTTCCTTCACCGCAAGAAAACGTCATATTTTAAATACACATAAACTTTTCTACGAGACATTGGTGCACGGCCATGATCGAACTCACGACCTCATCGGAGAGGACGGTCTATCATTGTATTATATTATCTACTTAGTCATTAATTGTTGGTTTCACTAATATAGATAAACTAGCAGCGTAAATATTTTTTACAAGCAATCTCATCTTCCGTAACTTAGAAGTGGAGGTCTGTGTGATCGAGGTAGAGTGCTTCTTTAATAAAATTAATCAATAACTGTAATAAGTGTCGATCGCGCGGCGCAGGGCCGGCGAGGAGTGAGGGGCTGAGGGAGCGCGGCCCACGGCGGGGGAGGGGGAGGAGGGAGTAGAGCGGAACACGGAAAGGCTTTTGAGGCGGCGCTTCACAGAGCGCACGCCGCCGCCGACAGGCCGCGGGTACACCGAGACCACGGCGCTGTTGATTCTTAGCATTACTCGTATTTCAATATTCTAAGTTGTACATAGATGATATAAACTAGATTATATAAGCTCATTAAAATGATCTCACACTTCAATTATCACAATACTCATCATTACTCATCCATGCAATTTCACTCGTGTAATTTTCTGCATAGTTATTGGCTTTAAAATTAAAGTCATTATCATAACGATTTATTATTCTACAATTTATTATTTCTATGACAATATGTACTTTGAATGTGACAGAACTAGAGTGTGCTGAGCGAGCCTACCCCCAGTATGCCCCCAGGCTGACCGTGCGAGCGCCGGCGCCCGATCCATTGGGCGCGGTGTGTCCGCCGCCGACCGCGGCCGCTACTCTCGCTCGCTACACCCGACATGGTATCAACAATTTGGGCCTAATTTACTGTAAGTGTATCGGCGTGTTTCCACGCAAAAAGACACTAATATGACGAAAGATGGCATCTCGATATTACACAACGATGATAAATTCTCATTGAAATATTAATTAATCTACGTGTTGCTCTAACATCTACGTGTTGCTCTAACACTCGCTCTATAACCATAACTAGCTAGCCCAGATGACTTTGGTTCTAACTACATGACCTGATAAACTGGTAAATTTCGTATTACCTTTAATATTTCAGCACAGAGTATTTCTTTTAAAACACCCCTATATTAGAAAAAAACTCAAATTAAGCAATAAAATTCTAATCAGTTAGGCCATTATTGAGTTGTAGCGAGACAAACGAACAGCAATTGATTTTTTTATTGATCAAGCAAGCGTTTATGCTTCAGCTTCAGCAAAGATGCTTTCGTATGTCCGGCTGTCTGCAGCTCACAAAGCCACTAGTAGGTACATTAGATAGATTGGAATTCCAGAGACATATCAACAATGTTAGTAACCATTTAGTCGAGATGATTTAAGCATGTATTTTAAAGTTCTACTGAAGGGATCAACAACTTGCTGTAAGTAATCAATCTCTCGTATTTCGCAAATAGAAGTCGTGAAACTAGTGTCATCATTTTAGGATCGCGCGCGTATTGCGCGCTTCGTCACATTCAATATATATTGTATTTTCAAGATTTTTCTTTCTTTCCTTTCTTGATTCTTCCTTCTTTCTTGATTCCTTTCCTTTCACTCATAAGTTATCAAATCGTTCGGATGTGATGGACTCTGAATGAAGCGCCGCGCCGTGGCCAAGCCGAGCCGGTCCGGGCCGCTGACGGCCGGCGGCGGCGCGGCGGCGCGATGGTCGCCAGATAACGCTAATGTACCTGTACTACAAATGTCCCCCATCTCGGCTCGTAAAGCGGACCCTGATGACACTTTTTGGGCTATTCTACTCCGGTTTTGCTTTTAGTGACGTAATGTTACGTTTTTGGAGTCTGGAGTTACGATTTGTTATTTGTTTTATCTATGTGGTTGCGCCGAGAATTGATGAATTTTGTAGATAAAAGACTTAAATTAATGAACGTTAAATTTTATTTCAGCTATAAATACCTCATGGTTTCAAATGATCAAACTTTTTGCAAATACATATTTTCATCACTATTTTGCGAGCCAGTGATTCGGTAAGCATCCATGAAGCACGTAACCAAAATAAAGAATATCCTTTATCATAATCGTGGGCATTTAAAAGAAATAGGCGGCACCATGAGAAAGCACGGCAGCGTCACTGGCACGGCGCAATGAAGCGGTGTAGGGTTGTCGCCGGCACGATGAAAGGAATGTGTCATTCTTATTCTACTTATATTAAAAGGCAAAAGTTTGTTTGTTGGTGTGTGTGTGTTTGTTTTTACTTCTTTAATTTCAAAGGGATGGACGAATTTTTATTAAATATGTATATAAGTATATGGTATGTAGGTAGCGTCTACCCTGGATAAACACATTTGACCCCTTTTTAACCCGCGGGGTGCAGCTTGTTTCTTTCTATTTAGTTTGAAAGTGTTTTTGGTTAAGAAGTTTTGTGTGTGTGTTTGCTTGTTACTTTTTAGACTCAAACTTTTTCATGAATGGGTATAATTGGTATGGAGGTAGCTTATAACCTGAGTTACGACTTAGTCTGCTTTTTTCTGGCGGGTAACACTGCAGGATGCAGCTAGTTCTAAACAAATCTTTGATATTAGCTGCTGACTCCATAGCGCGAGTGGACGTGGTACCATTATATAAACAATCAAAACACAAAAAAGGGCAACAAAACTCGTGAAACGCGCCCATATACAATAATTTATCTATTTAAATACGCAAGAGACAATTTTTAGAGCGAAAAATACAAAACTTATGTATTAATATGGTTATCTTAAATTATTGACACACATATGGCCAACTAATCTTAAATACTATGAAAATATGTCATCGCTACGTTTTATGAAAATTATAATGTAGATTATCATTTTTTTTTGGTTTTATATCTTAATCATTTTTATGCTTATCGTCTCAATAATTTATACGCGAACAATCATTTATTTATTCATTTAAATGCATCATATTTCCTGAACGCCACGAGGTCGCCTGCGAGCCGCCCGCGCCGCGCCGGCGCGCACCGAGCGCGCCTACAAAAGACATCAACGCGCGCGCTCCGAGACGCTTACTACTATTGACGAATTAGAAACGACTTTACCAATATTTTTGCTTATCTTTTATAAAATCTATTCAAACTATAATTATTGTTGTGTTCGTTATAAAAAAATATTTACATGGTCAATGGTCATATCGAAAGTCAGCTTTAATTTTCTTCTTCCTAATTTGGAAAAGCTACATTAAATTTATTAAATAGATGCAATGACTCTTTACAAGAAGACTATTTATTTAACTGGTCGCTCTGACCGCTCCAATTCTTCACCTTACGTAGAACATAGGCGCCCACGTGGGAAAATATTAAATTATAATATTTCCAGGAACATCGGCCTGATTTGTTCCCACGCACCAACAACAATGGATTACTTTTTATGTTAGAACAAAACTACTACTAATTACTTATATTGTTGGGTTTATTGTGTTAATGCTGTTCTTGGAATCCAAATCCTAATATAGGGAAGTCTCCTGGTTCTAGCATACAAGAACAAGCTTAAGTATATAAGTTTATAAGTGACCACAGTCTTATGTAAATAGGATCTGATCTTGTCCAACTTTTTAGAGTTACATATATTGTACTAATACATTTAGGTACAACAGTAGTCAAATACTATAATTCAGTAAGCTTTTAGCACGCACCAACGTCCGTACACATTCAGCAAAATGTCGCTTGCCCGACTCTTCTTTAGACGGAACTGATGATATCTTCCATTTTTTTTTTTGTTTTAATTTTTTTTTGGGCTTTTTTTTATAAATAATGTTAACATTTTTAGTTTATTTTTTGTTTACCTATTTATTGTGTCCATCCATACTCTGTCAGTTTCGGAAGAAAGTCTTAGTGGAAGGACGTAATGCTTAAGACTATGTACTCACCAATAACATACAATTAAAGATTCTGACTTTGACTTTAGTTTATTTTCACTGTACTTTTTTTTGTTTTATTTCATTATTTTGTTTTTATTTCTCATATCATCGACATAAAAAAATATATATTACAAGGTTATTAACTGATAACATTTAATTCCATTTAATGGAAGCCGTTATATTTACTCATATTTTTAAGGTTGATTAGAATGTACATTTTCAACGTGATACACTTATAACATATCTCCTAATAATATATCTCCATTTTGACATCCTGTGTGAATAATTTTAATTTAAATAATAACCTATCTGACATATTTAATAATATTACTAACTGGATGACCGACCATAATCTTGACCTTAATATTGCTAAAACAAAAATAATCCAATTCAGACCTCACCAGAAAAAAGCCATTGACATTAACTTCACTTATAATAATAACAAATTGACATGTGTTGACGCGGCAACCCTATTAGGCCTAGATCTAGACACTCATATTAACTGGAAAAGCCATATAAAAAAGATAAACTCAAAAATATCAAGCTTTGTATACGCCCTAAGAGAATTACGACGCGCCACAGACGAAAAAACAGCTTTAACAGCATAAAATGCATACGCAAACTCATGGCTAACGTATGGAATTGTTCTATGGGGTAATAGTGTAGATGCGGAAAGTGTTTAAGCAACAAAAATTATGTGTCCGAACAATAGCTAATGTAAAAATTAATATTGATAAGTTACGCTTTCACGAATCCTTTTTTATAAAATATAATATATTAACAACCACATACCTATATATATTTGAAATCTGCAAATTCGTAAGAAAACACCCAGAATTCTTTAAAAAATTGAGTGACACAACCCGAAAATACCCATCACGATTCCGATTTAAACTAACAATCCCAAAATCTAGACTGAAAATGCATAGGTCTGGCCCAAATGCAATGGCCACTGTAATATATATTAAACTACCAGATAAATTAAAAGAAATAAATAAAGAAAACTGTTTTGAAAATAAAATAAAATGCTTATTAATACATAAATGCTATTATAAATTAGAAGAATATCTCAAAGATAAAATCTTAAATATTAAAGAATAAGCCGGCCCACTCCACATGACATTGCAATACCCTAATAGGGTCCATTATGAGATACTTATGTATATTATAACTTTAAGATCTTGTGAACTTATGTAACAACCACCATAATGCGCAATAAATACTTTGACTTTGACTTTGAACATTAAAAGTCTTACAATTTTTGTATCGCTTGATAGGCTCATTCAACTAATCAATGCAATTTTCTCGCTAATATAGTAAATGCAAAAGTTTGTACGGATGGATGTATGAATATTTGTTACTCTATCACGACCGAATGGCTGAACGGATCTGAATGGAATTTGGCACAGAGATAGACTATAATGTGGAAATCACATTGAAAACTTTTTAATTGTGGTAACGACGCAGCTAGTCAAATTTACATTGTTACCTACTACACACGCTGTAAATTATGATTTCTAAAACTCCGAAGCGCAACTAGTCTTTAGATATAGGGTTACATTATTCTTATACGAAAGAAAAACACAAAGCCAGTAAAGGGAGGTTGTCGTCGTTGGCTTCAACATTACTTTTTATTACAATCGCAAGTAGGGTGACGTCACGTAGGCTCTATATGGACATATACCTACACTTGGACTACGTCGCTCTGCGGTCGTTTACCTGAACAAGCACAATGTTGCACGGCTCCTTCGTTTCTAGCACTTACTATCATTCAATTTTATGTATTGGTGCTTACGTTCTATTTGAAACAAATAACATTATAGAATGTTGAATTGTCAACATTTAAGTTAAGGCCGTTTTAACACAATACACGCTGTATCGCTCAGATACTCAACTTTTTTAACACAATACACGCTGTATTGCTCAGATACTCAACTTTTTTAACACAATACACGCTGTATCGCTCAGATACTCAACTTTTTGATTGTATGCGAGGTCTATGTTCGTCCTGAACATAGACGCCGCATACTTCAACAACCTTTCGTCCGATTGAGCTATTATTATAAATTATTATACATTTCAAAATTATATTTAGATAAACTACATGCGTGAAAGTGTCCATAGAGATCGGATCACCGCTACCCAAGTTATCGTCGGACAAACAAGTGCGGAGTTGCTCCAGTAGACTATGAGACCTCGCTTTGCTCGGTCAAAATGCTGGACACGATGTTTGAAGAAAGCCGGACAAAATGACTAACTCATTCCACATCAGTAATTTTTTATCATCAAAAATAATGAATTTTCGAACATGAGAAAACGGAAATTCGTTTTCTAGTCTTAAAGATATTATTCCCGAGTACACCGTTTATTGAAAACTTGCTGCTCCTCGCGGTTTCACCTGCGATGAAAGTTAATCTATTTCCTATTTTGTATCCCTGACAACGTTTATGCAAAAATTTATGGTGATCGGTTCAGTAGTTACAGTGTAAAAGCGTAATAAATAAACAAAAGAAAATTACTCACTTTTGCATTGGTAATATTAGTTAGAATTAGGAAGTAGGGATGCAATTCGTTACGCTCATCAAACTATTAACACTCTACTGAAACAGTGGCAGTCATAAAATATTTAGAAAAAACGATCGGCTCAATTGAGTTAGTGTGGAGTTAACTCCCCCTCAATTAGTGTGGAGCTGAAGTAAAACGGCTCACTCGCGTGTACACTACGTAGTATACGAGTGTATAGGCCTAATTGACAGTCCAACGTTTTTGTGGCGCGGAGATAAAGCAGCCGAGTCAACTGACGCCGAGTCGGTGAAGTGAGCTAATGAATAAAGGAATATTGCTTCCAGTTTAATGATGAAGTAATACAAATTACTGATACATTCCATTTGCCGAGACTTCAAAGCTCAAGTCTAGATTAGCGTGTGACTCGTAATTATTCCCTTCATTTATCTTTGCCAATAAATATTGAATAGGTACTTGTTCCAATGTTTGATAGTTAAATAAGAAAAACATGAACTTTACATAGCGGGCTATTAAAATTAAAAATCACACTAATGTCATAAATGCGCTAGTTTGGATGGATGGATGGATGTTTGTTACTCAATCACGCTAGAACGGTTGAGCGGATCTGGATGAAATTTAGCACAAAGATAGATAAATAGTCTGAAATAGCACATAGGTTACTTTTAAACTGCCGGTAACACCGCGGCCTAACTAGTATCAATTAAATGTATATATTTTAAATAAAACATTACTTTGGTAAGACACTTACACGTAGATGGTTTCACACATGTTTTATTTCTTTAAGTAAACCCGAAACTTGGGAAATGTGAAAGGACTGAAACATTTTAGTTTGCGTGCCAACTTCACCACAAGTATACTTTGTACAGGCTACCTGCAATCCTTTCCTGCCTGAGCAATAAAAGTGTCCGGAGTGACGTCACGCGTGTCACCGCACTGGCGCCCGCCGCCGGCGCTTCCTGCGCCAGGTACGGCTCCCGAGCCGACCCCCGCCAGTTCCGGGTTTCTCAGAACACACTCCGGAATGGAGATATCGCATCTCGATCTCTGATAAGCGTTAATAGTGGCCCAGTTTTATCGCATCAGGTCAGCGTAGCGCCATTCTTTACTCATTAAGTAATGGTTTTCGCAATCGACCTCGTCTCCTAATGTGCGGGACTCATTAGTCACTGGCTAATTTAAAAGCTTTTTGTTTTGACTCGTAATTATAAATTTTACGTTTTTATTTATTTTGACTGAAAAAGGTTTCAGGTAAATGTATCTTGGATTGATATAATGGGATTCTAATAATGGACTAGGCAGTAATCGGTTTGTTTGTATTTATTTTGGCAAATATTTTTGTAAAGGTGTTTTTAACTGACTACTTGCGTTATCTCTATTCCCGAGATTTATTTATGTATTAATTAGCCACTAAATAAAATAACTCGAGAATCGAAAGCACATAATGATTTAAGCAAAAGGAGTAGGTATCGATTGGAATTATCTAACTTGTGAAAAAATGTTGAGGTGTGTGGAACATTAAATCAGGTATTTGAGCATGGGTTACGTAAAATTTGTTTTTATTTCAAATTGTAATCAAGCTAAGAGCCACACGAAGGTTCGGGCGCGGGGCTGTCACCGATACATCTATTTGTCTGCCCTCGACATGATACGTGTTGAGAGCCATTAGGTTTTTTCCGCTCCGACATCCCAGGATTAAGAACTCGTAAACTTCACAAAAAACTGTGGACTCTGGCTCGGGACAAATATTTCGCACTTGACGGCACCTTCGAGTGAGAGTGGACCGACTTGTCTTGGTACTCGGTCCGTCGTACTCAGTTTGTTCGTCGTCGTCGCGAGACGTCAAGAAAGTAATGGCACGAATTCAATAAGTATTTTATTAGTACCGCTAAAAATAGAGACAAAATTATCTACAAATTGTCCACATTAACATTAAACTCATACAGTTTATTCATCGAAGTCAGTATTACTACTTGGCGTGCCAACATTGTGTGGAGGCTTAAGCAGTAAAAATGTTTGTTTAGCTCCGTGGCGATTTGAAGTCCGATCATACAAGACGAGTGCAGCAGTAAACTCATTATAAAACGACGTTTATCTCGAATAGAGAAATTGAAACGAGGGGAGTACATTTTGCGCGCCGCCGTCCACCGGTGGTGGCTCGGGCAGGCGGCCGTGGGCACTCACTAACTTAAATTCATTTGCATAATACTTAGTATCCACTTTATGGCGCAATATGGTGTCTACTAGCGAACCGGTCCGCACCGACGACTATCGAAAACGCCATACGCATATCGAAATTCAATAGCCGCCTGTGACAGCGTTTAATGCATTTATCTGTTCGTTATCGCGCGCCATCAGCCATTGTGTGCGCAAGTATCGAGTCGCGTCGGTCGCACTCGCCGAACAAACCGACGGAAAAAATCGTGGCGCCTGCGCGTTAGGAGCACGGTTATTTATAGGGATTATTAGGACGGCCGTCTGTCTCTCTCTGACTCATGGTGGAGGCTTGTTGGCGTGCCGTGCCGGCGAACAATTAGTCGGAGCTGTCACCGATGCCTCAATAATAGTGTTTAGGACACAAAGCACTGTTTCAGTGTTACGCAACCCCGGCTCGTGCGCCCGTTATTTATTGCATTCCTCGGCATGACGCGCCCTCGCGGCAGACTCTAGCTTTAACGAACTTTCGGGATTCTGTGACTTATTGCAAAATTATACTTATTATTGTGTTCTTAAAAGATTGAATTGCATGTTTCTTAAATTAATTCTTAGTAGGTAAACTGTGGTTTGTATAAAACTTCTGTGCTCAGCGGTTTCATCCGGTATCCTAGACAAATCTAAACTAGAAAGTGTTAAATAGTGTTTAGAAAGTGGTCTAAGGTACCTCCGTAATTATTTTTCATCTACACGCGCTGAGCCGTTTGGCATGATTGGGAACAAGCCTGAAAAAGTAACAGGCAAATACATAATATACACATTGACACTGTCTCTTTTTCACTCGCAAACTTTGGCACCTCTATATAATATTAGTGTGATGAGTGTAGCCCAGTATACTAAAAGTAGAGAAAGGAAGATAAAAATATTCGGAATTAATAATACGTACCTACTTAAAATAATAAGTGTGATCAAAATAATATTTATCAGATTATTTTTTGATAAATATTAATTTTGATACAAGCCAACGCAAATATCAATGTCATTAGATTTCATTAGATTAGATTAAACTTTGTATGTATTGATACAAGGACAACGTGACATGACATGTAAATGTCAAAGTAATATAAAACATTGTATGTAAATATTTTCATAGACTAAGTACGTATGCACTACGTGATGTATTGGAAATACTAGATTTAATTATGAAGATACCTTAGCACAAAAGTATTCAATACATATTAAAAGTAAAAAATATGTAAGTGACGTGAAAATTACATCTTAAAATGATGATATCGATACACGCGGCGAGGCTCGTGAAACGCTCGACCACAAAAGGTACCTGTTACCAAAAGTATATTTAAATAAGTATACCATATTTGGTATAGTTATATAGCATAGAGTCACTTGGCTTTACCTACTATATGGCTGTACTATATTACCCTTATATGGCTGATAAGTCCCGTATAATGAAGCCCGACTGTTTCAGTTAAATTGACCGATACACGCCTGGCGGGGGCGCCTCACGACCGAAACACAACAACGACATTAATTACTTACTGTTAGTTGTGATGGTAAACTTTAAAGCAAAACGGTATTTGACTTATAGAAATCAATAAGCCTGAAAAAACTTCAGATGGTAGATTTAGGTAAGTAACTACATTTTGTAGTGTAAACTATAAAAAAATGTCTGTTTATCTATGTAGCACCATGTAGCATCTAGCTTTGGGCCAAATTGAATTTTATCGATAGTCTTTACGCGTAAAGATTCTACGGTAGAGTAAAGTATGATGATGCGCCTACAGTAAACAAATAGCTAAATTATAATAGTAATAATATGTACAGGAATGCGGTGAAGTGCCGAGCACAGGCGCGCCTGCACGGCGGCGCGCGGTGTGCCGCAGGGAGGTGTCACGGGACCGGCGTCTTTCAACACATACAAATCTGCGCTAGCTCACATAACCCGAAATCATGTATGTAGGAATGACGCAAGTGTTTAGAACCTTAAAAAAATTCAATGACGCCTTCAGAAAGCGACGGTGATAGGTATGTCTTTGAACCGGTCGTAGGTACTCGTACCTACCTAGTGGCTTGAAAATAATTTTTATTTGTATTTTAAATGAAATGCTAATGAGTTGATTGAATTAAAACGTTTCTGAATTGGTGATTATTTTTAATCAACCGAGGCCTGGCTGGTTACAGCTGTCTTGACTTCCTGTGTATCTTTTCTTTAATCGCTTCAACTTGTTCATAAATAATTAAAAATTTGAGAAGGTTATTCGTTACAAAAGATTTTCTTGTAAAATGACAGTAATATTCAAAAAACAAAAGAGAAAACTTTAAAATCACGCGATATTACTAAGTTTTTATTTATAAACAGAGAAAAATACGGTTGAGAGCGCAAGCATCAAATTTTTTTGAATTGTTTCTCTTTGATTTTTACAAACCTATCTTCTAATCGCCGTGTATACTTTTTTAGTGTTTACAAAGAATATGATAAGCTAACTATCACTATCAGACAAAACCAACTATGGCCTAAAATATTTAAGCTGTACGTAAGACGTAAGGATGCGGCCATTAGGGATCAGGCACGGTGCCGCTTCAAAACTTTATCATATAAAATGTATAAAAGCGACGAGTTTTGAATTACACACAAAAGACGCGGCGAGGGCACGCCGCTTTACAATTTGTTCACGCCTGAATCATGTCCACTCTTTCGTCCGGCCGCCCGTGTGTATATTTCAGGTCTAACATAAATATGAATACAAAAGGCTAACAAATAAATGCCTTTAGGGTAGGTATACTGACGTATAAATAGAGTCGAGTTGTTTCACAACCTTCAGTATTTCAGAATTTGTTAAGGAGGCCAAAATTAGAATTAATATCTTAACTTTACCCTTACCTCTTGATTTGGGGTTTCATAAGGTTTTATCTCTACATTTAAGTCTGTTTGAATATTTTTAAGTACTGCCCGGGTTACCGACTATTGCTTTATACCAATAGCCGGTAGTCAGCAGCAGTGAACACGGCTCGTTAGCGAAACCTATGATTTTATGACAGAGGGCATAATAAAACTTGGCATGCATGTAGCTTTTGTATACCTAAACTAACTGCAATCCGCGGTTTCAACCAGCGTTTATTTTTTCGAGATAAAAAGTACCTTATGTCCTTTCCTGTTCATCTGACAACGTGTATGCAAAATTTCACGACGACTGTTTTGGTAGTTGACAAAGAAACAATGAACTTACTTTCCATAGTGTTGTAAATAATAATAAATAATTTATTCGTCAAGTACTTCTAGCTATACTTTATACAAGTATAAATTAAATAATTAGAGTGGCAGTCTCATTTTTTTCGTCATAAATTGCACTACAAGTACATTAATAATTAGTAGGTTAATAGAATAATTGCATAATTGTAAAGGTTGACTCTCTGACTATAGGAAAGAAGGACCTTTAGAAGAAATAGATGTCATAACTAGCATGATAAGCGCAGAGGTTAGAGTGTTAAAAATTAATGCTCCTGTCTTATATTCACATACCTACAATTTGTCTATTTACTCGCTGACTGTAGGCAAAGAATGACTAAGGAGGTAAGTAAGGTAAGTTTTGGAGTTTAAATTTTGTTACTGTTAATAATAATTTCAACTCTTCTCAAACTTTACCCTGTTTACTGGGTTTGAACATAAATAGGCAAACTTTCCCTGAGTTTTTGTGCGCAAGCGGCGGGTAAGTAATTTACGGGCACCTTGGCCGCGCGTGGTGCGAGGGAGGAACCACACTGCAGTCTACTACTCTTTGTCAATATCACTTGGCTTTTAACGTAAATAAGTTTTTAAATTTGCGTTCATAGTGGGAGGCAATCCAAAAACCTTATGATAAAATCAGGACATAGAGTTTGGTATTGCACCTACATAATCTATCTAGTCTAACTTGCAGTCTATAATTATACACCACTCGATGGATAAAGAATGCTATTTAATTTTATTTATTTATCATAATTATTTATCATTTACCTCATACAAATAGCGTAGTCAACATGAAATTTAAAAGATATTACTAAAGCAAAAAAAAAATCATAAAAATTGTTACGTTGAATACATGAGTAGAAGGTCGGAGCATAAGTACTGTGATGCACCGCGCGTGGTGGAGAGCGAAACGCCGAACAATTTTGAGTCCTGGTACATCTCGCCAAAACAATATGGACCATGGGCAAAACGTCAATTTCTGGAAATGGCTACAAGTGTATCCGGTGTATTTGCAAGAAACAGATTCTAAGAACAGGCCAGTAGTACCTTCTGAACATGTATGTTGGGGCTTTCGACAGATCAACCCTAAACCCCTAAGGCCAAAGCACCCTAGTGCTTTAGGACGGTGACCCCGCGATTTTATCCTTTTATACTCTGAGATTTAATTTGTTTAAAAATTAGTATAACAACTGGAAACCTTATCGATAAAGAGTCGATACGCTTGTCAGATCAACCCGAACATAATTGTTCGGCCCGAACTATGCCCGCGTGATTTTAACTATTCAACTGATCAACATGAAATGTTGCATTCACGTTATTAGGGGTACAGAAAACAACATAGGGTACTTTTCGTCTCGAAAAAATGAAAGGGTCCGCGAGAAACCGCAAGGCGCAGCTAGTTAGTAATGATTACTCCAAAGTGACCCCTTTTGAATGCAGATATTTTACACATCTATGTATATGTTTTTTTAAAGGTTTAAAAAAAACTAAGACATTAGCAAATGAGGTACGAGAGGGCAATTTTTACAAGTATTAATAATTTGTTGTCATTATCTCTCTCGGTTGGAAAGTAATAGACAGGTGTGAGAGTGACCAAGAAACATCTCACGAGTCAAAAATGGGGTTCCAGACCATTTTATGGCACATATGTCGCTACAATTTGATAAACATTTTTCGAGAAAATCGATAACCGCCTTAATATGAAAATTTCACCCCTCCATATATAGGGTCTTTAAGGACTAGATCACAAGTATGCGTTAGAATTCATTAAATAAAGGATATTAATTACTTTTTCAAAACAAATTTGCAGAGAAGTAAAAATTAAACAGGCTTTTAAAAATAAAAACAAAGGTCTTTAGAAAAATGCTCCGACGTCGAGTCCGGCGACCACTTTAGACTAACTTCGCATGGGCTTAAGAGTGCGGCAACTTAACTAACTTCGACCTAGGCGACCTAGACTAACTTCGCATTGGCTTAAGGTATTCTCTAGCCATTTCGTCTAGAAGAAGAAGACGAGCGAAGAGAGCGAGTAATGATACTGACGAGCCTCTAAACTTACCTACAGAGTAACAAAGTGCAATTTAATTTTTTTTTATGACTTTTGCACTTCTGTAATCATTCTTAAATAACTAAGAATTTCGCTTGTATTATGGATTCATTTAACAGCTAATGATGTAGACAACCTCCCTATGTAATGGAATTTTTGATTTGCTTTGTCTACCTATTGAATAAATCAGTCAAAAGTGACCCCTTAAAAATGCGGATATTTTTCATAGCTCTATTTTCGCCTGAGAACGTTTTTTTATAAAAAACCAAGAACATAGGGGCGTAGATATTGTTAATTTAATTGTACACGCTAAACTTCATCATAATCTGACAAATAGTTTTCAAGAAATTTGAGTAGCGCGTTTGTATGGAAATTTCGAAGCGTCGCGGCCCTTCTTGAAACTTCAAAAAGTTTCGTAGACAACACAGCTTCAACATTCAGATTTATAGAAACTTATTAAAGGGTGTAACTGTAAATGACCTGTAAACTGAAACTGTAAATGGCTCTCCCGAGGAGGTACCACAATATCGATTTTAATGAATATTTAATGGCACTTCATTTATTTACAAAAGGTACATTTATCAATAAACTTCTCGCGGTCCGGACCCTAGTTTCAGTGTAGTAGTTTAGAGTAGGGTAGAGTTTCTTGAAATGTTGTCCTGAATTTGCATTCGTCTTGTATCTAAACTGTCTCACAGTTGGTGAGTACGATTCGAAAAAAAAATGTTTGTTGTTTGGTTTTCCAGGATTGCGTTACATAGGTACTTTATGTGAGTATTTTAAGCAATCAATTGCGAAAGGTATATAAATTCAATTGACTTACGTTAAGAAGTAGTTGCTTGTTATGGATGAGGTGTGATGACGTCACAACACCGGGCAACTTTACAATATGTATCACTGAGTCACTGTAGCGGAGCACTGCGCTGTTATCTAGATGATATCCGAGATACGGGAGATAGCGCGTGTGAGCGGAGCGGCGCGCGCGGAGGCACTGCGGCCGGCGCGCGTCGCCGCCGGGCGGGGGCCGGCCCGCCCGGCGCACGAGCCCCGCCCCTCGACTGCTGGGAAATGCGTTTTCCATAAATCGTGGACTTGCATGCGGGCCTCGCGGGGCGGGCGGCGCGGGCGCGGGTGGTGGGCGGCGAGAGATTTATGTCGGGGTTAAAGCGGTCCCTAATGGAATTAGCGGCGCGGTTTGTTTACGGGCGCTGGTCGCAATCAATCGCGCTCTCCGCCGGCACGCACCGGCCGCTGCGGCGCCGCACCGCACCGCACCGCGCCGCGTCTGCGCGCCAACCAATCTGATTAATTGGTAGCAGGAATTATTATAAATCACACGCGACGTTAATAGACCAACTTGAATGACAAGCGCGGTATACCAGTAGGCCCATACTAAACTTTCTCTACATACTGCATGACTGCAAAGAAATATTTTTTACAAGCTCCTCTTTTGGAAGATTTGTAAACCTTCATAAATTGTGTACTTTAGTTCGTCTACCCCATTTGTCTGTCTGTAAGGTTTAATTCACTTTTCTTCTTCTTTAGGTGTACTCATTTCATATTTGTGAAATATGTCCCGTCAGTTGTCTACAGGGTGTCTACTGCCCTGTGATTTCTGTTGATATTTTTGTATTATTGATATTATCCAAAGCAATTCTTAAAAAAAAACATGTGAAAAACTTGTGTGTCGAGAAAGTTAGATTACAGTCTCTTTTTACCCACGACGACGGAACGGAGACGGTATATGCGTTTGGGGTGACAGGATGTTTGTTTGCCATTTTTCTTCAAAATCAGATTTTGATGCACTTTTCAGTTATGCGTTTGGGTTTCATTAGTGCATGTTCTTAGATAGGTGCTACGGTGACAATATACCACGGGGCGCTGCAGCAAACATTGTTTGTGCAAGTCCATGTTGCCATTTTTCTCTAAAACTACTAGTCCGATTTTGATGCAGATTTTATCTTTTTTATTTACTTTTTAACGGTCGTGAGATTATAAAATATTTTGTCACTTGAGATAATTCCGAAGCACAATCGAATTAAAATAACATAATTATTGATTTTGAAATTATTTCATGAAATATTTTTATTGGAAATCCGAAATGTCTTAGATGTATGTAGGTACTTACATTCTTACTGAGTTTAAAAATTATAATTATTTATCATAATTGACTCTAAAATTATAAAATTATACAAAATTATAACATCTAGACAGATGTTATAATTTTGGCCGTCTTCTTTCCAATTTACATTAAAAAGCTAGAGGTTATGTTTTGATGATGAGAGCTGTAAATTGTGATAATTTATTTTTTAAGTACTACTTTATATATCAATACAGGAAGGTTGTCTGAGTGCCTGCTTTTAGCTAGGTATTGTACAGATACATTAGCAATTAGCTGTCGCTGTCTGTCCTGCGTGGCGTGGTAGCAAATGAAGAGGTAATCACAGGCTCGATACTATCGACATGTTGAAGCTCTACGCGCAAAGGAACCACTTGGCGCCGGCAGAGCTCATTCAACTCGTTGCGTACTGCTCATAGCAACCTATGAATAATACATACATAAAAATAATCACGCTTTTTTCTTGTAGGGTTAAGCAGAAACCATTTCTGACCATTTGCTACGATCCTGGCACACATCTATTCGCTTCTTCAACTTCATCAACCTTTTAATACATACTCGTCGGTTACGGGTACTCCTGACCTGGCCTTTCTTTAAAACCTCTTAGATTTGATCGTTGTACGCTCTCGTAGGTTCGTTGGTGAAAATTAGCTCTGAAAAATTTAATTGGAATTCAAAGAGCAACTGAACAATTAAGTTTTGATTCATAAAAATCTATAGGTATTTATCGTTATCTACTTACCACTCATTTATTCAACCATTCGATCGCTCTATTTTAGATAAATTCAGATTTAATAATGTTATTTGCATGGACTTCTTAATACAAATACAAAATATTTGTATCTGCTACATATCGCTAAAAAAACAAAACAAAAATAAAACCCTGTCTGCTGCCGCAGCGTGCGCTGTGTTGCAGCAGCCAATGTCATCCTTGCCTACGTACCTACCAGGGAATTTGAATATTCAAGTAGTTGAATAAAAAACTTGAAATACTGCCAATTGATAGTAAGTATTTTAAGTTTCTTTTTAGTTTGTTGTGTGTTAGTTTATGTATGTACTTACTTACAGCATTATTTGAACATCGGATCAATCGCGGACTCACCATGTTTTTGCTCCGCAACCTTGTGATGAACGATTTGCAAAAGTAATTTTCGGACACACATCATTTGTCGGTCGTTGTGGAGATCATTGGGGAAGGCCTTTGCCCAGCAGTGGACGTCTCCCTGCTGAAATGTTGATGATGATTACGGAAACATTCAAACAAACGTCAATTGGTTCCCCTAACTAGAGTTTACAATATTCACTTCATTCGGTTTATTCGGTAATTGATTTTCTTAATCTATTGTTTTGTTATCTTTCTTTGTAAGTGTACAAAATTCAAACTCTACTCTTACTCGAAAATTCAAACTCTAATCTATAATAGAGCTTGAACATACTATTTCATTTATAGTTTCTGTAGTATATACCCGTGTACATACTACAGAAACTATAAATTATAAATTTGTAAGTAAAAAACCCGTCGCCAATTTTTATCAACCCCGATTTTCATCAAACATAACAATGAACACTCGCGACTAATTCACCTTTCAAACAAAAATAACTAAATCAAAATAGGTTCATCCGTTTGGGAGCTACGATGCCACAGACTGACCGACAGACACACGCATACACACTAACACACACACACCACACATAAACACACGTCAAACACAACAATGTGTTGAATTGATGAGTCTTCAATAAGGTGGTTCTTTGGTGGTGTAAAACGGGACCCCATTAAGACTCCGTGTCCGCCCGTCTGTCCGTCTGTCACCAGGCATGTCTCATGAGTTGTGGTAGTTAAGGCGGTTGAAATTTTCACAGATGATGTATTTCTGTTGCCGCTATTACAACAAATACTAAAAATGAAAGTAAAATGAATATTTAAGGGGTTCCCATACAACAAACGTGATTTATTTGCCGTTTTTATAGATAATGGTCCAAACCCTTCGTGCGTGAGACCGACTCTCATGTGGCGGTTTTTTTGTCCAGTTTGTTTTTGGATTTTTTTGAAAATTGCAGATTGCAGAGATACGTTTTTCTTCCAATTAAAAAACATCAAAACGTACATATTAAGAGAGTTATTGAATTCAATAATTAAAATGTAAGTAAGCTAAACTAACTCTTAATGCTAGTCATGTAGAATAGCTTAATTAATAGCCAAGCTTTATAGATCCACCCATTAAATACACTCTTCTCAATAACTCACGAAGCTCCAAACAATCTTCTTTCATTAGAAGATTTTCAAAAATTCCCTCAACTCGTCCAAGTCCGTGGGAAAGCTGTACAGAAGCTTCTGTTTTGAACAGAAACACGAGCGGTACTATTTAGTAGTACTCTAGTAGTGACTAATGCGATTATGTTCCGAGAAAAGCAGTGGGCGGCTAGTCAGATCAGACCCCCTATTCTGACGCGTGAAATGTTATCTTGGTCTCACTCACTCCTATGACTACTCAAATAAGAGACACTGACCAGGTAAAGTCTCGCGCGTAAAAATAGGGTCCCAGTACTTTCAGTCGGTGAGCGACTGGAGGCCACCGGGCATTGTGCCCGCTTCTGCTCCTATTGTTACACTAATAGCCTCGACTATGACTATTGTCTACCTTCTATAGTCCAAACTCCAACATTAATTGTACATAAGTACCTTAGTACAATGGAGCTGTATTGTAAGCTCGTTAACGATTCGAAAACAAAAGATCTACCTATCTAACTAAACTGAATAAGACTTACTCGTACATACTTTCCCACACAAAATATATCACCTTTTCTTGGAGCACTCTGGGAATAACCTAACCTCAGAAATGGTTTTGAGCCTTCCCAGAATGTTTTATCCTAAATGTTTAGCTGCGAATATGGACTTACCGAATAATCATAAATACATATCGTTGGAATGGGTGGAAAATGGAAAATTAATATTGAACATTTTTGGTTAAGTACAATTTTTTTTATTGGTATGTTTTAAATTCCAAATCAACGGCGACGTGCCAATTCTCTACCATCTTACACTATTTGAGAAATTCCTTTTTGATTTATTGAATTGGAAATAAGGTCAGTTGTCAGTAAGAATATATTGGGACTTCGCGCCGCAATGTAATAATATTAGTTCTTAGTAGAGATTAGAGAAGGTACTTAAAGAAAAAATTATAATCTTTAACAGACGATAGTAAGACTTGGATTGATTTATAAAAATATGATTCAGATAATTTGAATAAAAAAATGGTAAAAGTAATCGGACAAACCCAACAATTATTTAAATAATTAAAAAACTTTCAATTCACAGAACTGATTTTCGACAAAAAACGGGACCATTCTTAGAGTCCTTTCAAATAAAAAAAATAATTTTGCAAATCGGTTTATGGACGATGGAGCTGGTAACAATCATTAAAAATAACCGAGTAGAGGTCCTCGTATCCTCCTTATTTTGAAGTTCGACAAAAAAAAAACAAGTTTCGCAAGTAAAGCAGTCATTTAAAAAAAGAAGTTCTATTTCAACTAATATTGTTAATTTATAGTTGAAATAAAACTATTCAACTAATATAATAACTATATGTGGAAATGAGTTGGATTATTTTTTTGATACTCTTTCACGCCTTAACTATTCAACCAATTATCATGAAATATTGCATAAACGTTGTCAGGGTTGCATAAATTTTGTCCTGACTTAATTTAATTTTTGTATTTTTTTATGAAAGACCAATTGTAACTGTACTCATGAAAATCGTCGATGTGGTTACAACAGAGCACTCCGTCCGTGAAGGCACTCTCGTCATTCTAGCCCTAGGTATCATGACTGCCTCTGTGGCCCAGTTGGTAGTGAACCTGCCTTCTGAGCTTGGGGGCGTGGGTTCGATTCCCACCTAGGGCAAACATTTATGTGATGAACATTTGTGTGTGTTCTATGTCTGGGTGTAAATATGTATTTAAGTATGTATTTAAAAATATCTAAGTATGTATATCAGTCCCTGGCAGCAATAGTACAAGCTTTGCTTAGTTTGGGGTCAGGCGACCGTGTGTGGAAGTGTCCCGAATTTATTATTATTTATTATTCTTGCCTCGACGAGACCCTCATTGTACTTTACTTGATACTTAGAGAACGCACGTGCAGTAAAATATTAGTTTCAATAGTTGTAGGTCTCCTCAATACTATTCCTACGCGTGAGATGAGATGAGATTTTATCGTGGTCACTCTCACACCTATGACGTTTCAAACGAGAGCAACAAGGTCGAAAAAAGGTGAGATGAAAATCTCAAATCTCCGAAGAGGGCCACAGGTCACTTGCCTAGAGTGGGGTGGTAGTCTTTAGAAAATTGTATGTTATTTTTCCTTGTTATCTTTCACTTAGGTTTTTATTGTTAAAGTATAGAAAATTGCATGTGATGTTAGTTTTTAGCATCACTTTATTTTGAATTAAGAATAAACGATACCTACTTATTTTTTTTTTTTTTTTTAATAATTTTTCATGACCATGGATACTCGTCCTTCAGTCGGATTCTTAGTAATAATTTTTCCTTCAGTAACAGATGATGGGATGATGATGATGAGGTGATGATGATGAAGACGATGAATCCCTCCCCTTTTCCCATTCCAGTAAAGTTATGGATACTTTACTGAAACTTTAAGTGAAGTTTTGTAGAGAACACGAAAAATCGCGTTTCGCGATGTTTGTATCATTTGCCCACACTCGTGCATGTTGACGAACCGGTAAACGTTAATAATCCACCATTATTACAATTTAACACTCGAAGAATCACAAGTTTTAGAAAATAATACAAAAACACGACACCATCTTTTCGGTTCCCGCCAAAAAACCCCCTACTTATTTTAATTTTTTTAGTGTTGCCTACGTGCGAACTTTTACCTCCTTAGTAATATGTTGTAAGCATTGTATACTTTTACAATATTTTTTCTTTTTTTGTCAAGTTGAAAATAATACGAGTATTTAAAAGAAAGAAGAAGACAATACACTGCATAACGATTCCGAGGCTGTACAACGTTTATTGCTAAGGAAGTAAACGACAAATTACAATGACGAAATAATTCATTATTTTAAAGTATTTTTACTTCTATTGGCTGTTCATAAGCGACGGTCTACTCAATGTTCAAATACTTTATCAGTACTTAGAATTACAGTTATCATTAAATATACATATGTCGCAGCCAACTAGCTTAATTCGCCGTTCAATTAACTGTCTAGACTTTTTATTAAACGGCGCCGTTCGCCTAGGTTCCTGATGATATTTAGCCATTCAATCAAACGGCTAGACATAATGGTTTGGATCTACAACGTTGACTACTTGCCTAGCCAAGTCATTTAAGGGGAGGTTACGTGCTGTTATAAAATAAATAACCACGAAGGCTAAGGTGGGAGATCCCCTTCGCTCCGCTCCCGCCTTAGCCTTCTAACCTAACCAATCCAAGCCAGATTTGCCCTGATAAAAGAGTCGGGCAGGAGAGGTTGTAGGTAGTTATAATCTCTCAGAATTGTGGTTTGTTTTACCTATTTTCGGATTTTATTTTTATCAAATCAATCAATTAGTAAACAAATATTAATTCTTATCACATTTCTTAGGTCAAAATAGTAGTTTTGGCAAATAATCACCATATTCTATGAATGTCCTCAATCAAATGAATCAGCCAGCCAGTTTATTGAATGGTATATTATCGCCTGACAAACAGGACTACCTAGTTCAGACAAATTTATTTTATTGTTCCCAAAAAAATGTTTATTTCTGATAGTTTTTATCTTTACCATGTAGTTTTTGAAATAAAAAAATATTATTTATTATTGTTATTTCCACTGTATTATTGTTTCTGGTTTTTCCTTTTATTCCTTTGCTTCTATTTAGTTCCAGATAACAGGACATATCATCACGGTATTCCGTCAAAGGGTTTAGAAGAGGTGTATAACAACACACACTATTTACCGGACGATATTTAGTTCCAAATTTGACAGGAGTTGAACCTGTCGCCATTCACCAGGCGATAGTTTCAGATAGAGTATATACTATTATAAAGCTACTCGTAGTCTATCATGTACCGAGAACAGCGAAGGAACGATCAGGGACCCTATTCGGAGATTCAAGATTTTCATCACACCTTTTTCCGTCCTTGTTCCTCTAATTTCAAACGCCATAGGTGTGAGAGTGACCAAGATAAAATCTCATCTCATCTCAGGCGTAGGAATAGCCCCACAGGTGCGAAGTCCCGCAAGCGTCAGCTAGTTTCTATGGACATACGAGTACGTAAGGTTTATTATTGTCTGTGAAAGAGCACAGGAATTCGATTTTTCAAACTTCTAAGCTGTAGAAAAAATTAAAACCTTCTTGAAATATACTTAAATATTTAAAAAAATTGATGAGTTTTAGAGTTACCTGTCTATGTTTTATGACAAGTAAGTAGCTTGTTGACTGAAAGGCCGCTGGCCTGTCCTGGTGTCCATGTTCGTAGTTCGTAGGCTAGCCGAAGCTTTAAATTGCTATTAACTGAATTTAAATGTATTTTTTGATGAATTTAACGTTTAAATTAATATTTTAAAATGTGCTAGATCTTTTTTTTACTTTTGTAAGGCGATTTACTGTGGCCATAAACTGTTTGCATCAAAAATGAGCGCGTTGATGTCTCTCGTACGAGCCAGACTGCGCTCGATATCATTGTGTCTCTAATGTTTTAAAATCAAGCTTTGATTAATTATTTAAGTATTTGAGGATTTAAATATTAAACCTACCTACCTATTTTTTTCACTCTCAAGTTATTACCCTTGTTGATACATAAGTCAAGTATAATCTGTTAAGCAAGATTCGAAACTTTCTTGTTCTGTTATTATTTCGGCTGTAACGGCGACGTATTGTAGCTATCCTCGAATAAATTACACTATATTTTTTTTAATTCGAAATGCAAGCGATAAGCCATGGCGAGGCGCCGCCGGTCGGACGCGGCCGATGGATCAGCGGCTGCTTTGTACCTATTCTATTATTTCATGATCCGATAAAAAAGGAATAAAGGCTCGCGACCTAAACGCAGGAATGTTGTAGATTTTGTTTAGCGGCGGGCGCCGGCGCCGTGCGCATTAGGGCCCGCGGCCGCGACATTGGTTACACATTAGGCCCGCGGGCCGCGCACGCCGCGCCGAGGGCCGCAAGTGCCGCGCCCGGCGGACCCGAATCTAACCTTCACTCAACGGAACAAAATCGTATTTGTAACGGATCCGTTTAGGACTATACGTTTTTATAAAACGGATCCCTTGCAATCTCACTCACGACGAAAGGCCATCACTGCCCTCTCAGTCCTGCTATTATGTGCCGTAGCACCCCTGCGGAGGGTCTACGTTAGCGTAGCAGTGGGCTCGCCGCGTCACCCGCCCACTTATCGATCGGACAATTTAGCCGATACGTGTGTACGAGCCATATATCAGGCCGGGCCGGCTGCCGTCCGTCCGTCTAATGAGCGGCGATCGGCGACGCATTACTTATTGACGAGCGAGAGATAACGCCGGCCGGCCGCCCGACACGCCGCGCCGTGTCTCGCGTGTACTACATCAGTCGCGGGAGTCTCACCACTACTCCTGCTTCATTAGTGCCGCGGCTTGTCCTTCTAATCTAGACAGGGACATAGGGCTTACTTGCTACATATGTTTGTAACATTGCTCCAGGAAAACAATAAATGATACCTATACGTATAGTCTGGCCTTCTCTTAGACTTTAGTAAAGCTTTAGATACCAATTTAATTTATTGGATCTAACGCACCTGCATGGACTCTGCCTTGCGTGTTAGTTTTTTTTATCAAAAATATAAATAATTTAGGTATTTTAGATGGTCATGATTTATTATTGTAAATATATGTCGGGGAAACATAGAGAAATAGGAAGCCGAGCCTTCACATCTCACTCCTGATATCGGGGTAATGTAGGAAAGAGGAGCCACGCCGTCGCATCTGATCCCATTGATGTCGGAGAAACATAGGAAAGGCCGCCGCGCTGTAACCTTCCACTTTTGGTGACGGAGAAAATCTAGTAGGCCGAGGTGTTGTGTCTGATTTCTCATCCGTGAACTCGCTATCATTTTATGGTCGGCGTCAAACTTCAGGAACGTTGAAATAAGGGGACAGCATTGAAGGCTTTTCACTATTTTAATTATACAGTCACTTAGACTACTTATTTAGTGAATGATCACAAAGATAGTTGGCGATTTAGAGTAATGGGTTTACGAATGACCATTGCGTGCGACCGCTTTCAGCCCAGTCCTGTCAACCACTGACTGACAGACATGACGTTCGCCCGAAATCCCAAACGCAACTCCATTCGGTGTTAACCGCTCTAAATTACCATAAACAAATCGATTCATCGTCAAAAATAACAGAACAATAATACTATCGATTAACAACTCTCAAAATAAACTGATTTTCTTTATCCAATGATATCTCGCGCCGTCATATATAAATAATGTATTATAAAGGCAATTATTTTACAAATAAATAAATGCAGCTTTACTAATTTCACCAACCTGCCTACTGATTTCTAAAAACGGAGCTTTTGGCAATACTTTGTTGGTTCTTTTCAAACTACACTTACTTAGATATCTCTACAGATGCAGCATCAATTCATTGCCAAAAGCTTCAAAACTTCGTTCCGGAATATTATGTGACACACACACACACATGCACACGCACGCTCGCCGGTACACAGCTCGTCTCTTATGACGTGCTCTAAGCCTAACTAATTAAAAATCAGTTGAGGATTATATTAAGCAGATTATTTTGAGCTATTATTTGACCCCAGCAACAAAAAAATTATACCGTAGGTAATATTTAAGAATTTCATGCCTTTTACGTGCATCGTCTGAACCACAGACCAAATTTTATTTTGTGAGATCTGTGGTCTAAATAAGACTCTACCAGTGCAGGGTGGTGCACGGCGGCGCGCGGCGTTCAATAAGTCATCAAGAAAGTTTTAGGTCTATGATTGTAACGGTGAGCGAATGGCTCGAGTCAAGCATTAATACATACATACATACATTTCGTTGAACAGGCATCTATCTGGATGCTCGTAAAAACCATTTTTAACCGACTTCCAAAAAGCAGGAGGTTCTCAATTCGGCTGTATGTTTTTTTTGTATGTATGTTACGCGATTACTCCGCCAAGCACACAAAATTTGTTCCGTTTTTGAGTAACCTTAATGACTGTATTCTTTACGATAACCTCGCACTCGAGCCCCAAGAAACAGACCCTGTGCCTAGTTTGGGGCTCACCGCCTGATTATTTTAGGACGAAGTACGGATCTACTAATCACATTTGTAACTTTATGACTAGCATTTAAGCAAATCTGTTCTTATTATTGTTTAGGTAAATAAATATTACTGTTAATCCAAGATATTTATTATTCTTATTCTTAATTTCTAAGTTTTTTTACAATAAATGAATATAAAAACAAATACTATAAAAAACTTAAAAACTAGGGTGCCGCCGGCAGCGGGGCGAGGCCCAAGCTACCGGTGGTTAGGGCTGCGGAGTGAGGAACCTCCTGACAATACGGCACGTGTCTAGGATCACTGCCTTTTGTATCTGGCCCTTGATCCAACCGTCTAACGAGAGCCTCTTGAGGTGTTGGTCGAGGCTCTTCGCTATGAGACCGTTTACCGTGACGACTATCGGGACAATGATCGTCGAGTCAACATCCCACATTATTATTATTATTGTGAATCGATTTTAATGAATCTTTTTTTTGTTTGGCAGATCATATTTTATCGTAATCGGTCAAGCAGTTTTTGAAATAATAACAAAAATCTAAAAATTGTTTAAGTACATGGATGACGGCTTGACGGGAAGTCGGTTTTTAAGCGGTTTTTACAGCTTTGCTTTTTATATTATTATGATATTTCTCAAAAACTTAAACATTATTAAAAAAGATAAGTAGCATTATTAAAAGCTAAACAAAAAACCCGTCTGCAAACTAGACCACTATTCCACTATCCAAGACGATTCAAATGACACCTCACATGTTGAAATCCATATACAAACATACATACACACATATTTACATACATACTTACACTCGAAAAACAAAGCCCTCCTCCTTGCGCAGTCGAGTAAAAACCGACAGCCCATCATCAGAATTGGATTTTATAACCTTTAAAAAAATAAATTAAAGTCAACTTCGCGTCTTCGAAATTTTATTTTTAATAAACTATTGGACCAATCTGTATATTTATCCTTTCAAATACAGAAATAAAACACAACATCGGTTTATAAGTAACGGAGCTATACGACAAACATACAAACATTAAAAAAACCGAATGAAGAACCTCCTTTTTAAAGTCGGTTAAAAACGAAACTAATCTAAAAGTAGATCCTCTCAATTAGACAATTCCCCAAATTAGTTTATAGATGACGGATGTCTGAAATAAACATCTGAAACCTTTCTTCTTTTTGATATCGGCAGAGGAACAGCTAACTTTTGTAGGATCGAACAACATTCTTTGTGTTTTAAGCCCCCGACGTAAAAACGACGGAATGTTTGACGTGTATATGTGTGTGTGTGTGTGTGTGTGTGTGTGTGTGTGTGTGTGGCACCGTAGCTTCCGAACTGATGAACCGATTTTGATTTTCTTTTTTTCTTTTTATTGAAAGGTTAATTAGTCGGGAATGTTCTTAGCTATGATGATTTTGATGAAAATTGGTGTTGATAAAATCGGTGTCGGGGATTTTTTAAATTTTAAATTTATATTTGCAATAAGAAAAAAAACTGCTTAAGGAGACTCTACCCACTTACTCTTGCCCTACCTAACGTCTATTCAAAGTTGATTCACAAACACGGTATTAAATTATCTCTCGTTATGAATCGGTTCCTCTCTATGCTGTGTTAAAATATATTTTATTTTTCATGATTAAAACAGTACTGGGGAGATTAAATTATTTCCCTAAAAGCATGCTGTCTGTACCTTTCTAGGATTACAAAATTCTGTTATATTGTCTAAGATCTAGTAAGGCAAATTACACTAAGTACACCAATAAAATTAAGTATTTACTGTTGACATAACAAAGATAAGGCTCTCTAAGGTTTCATGTTTAATTTTTCGTGTATTACCCTTATTTTAAACCCTATTGGGGGTTGAGCTACCCACGTCCGTAGGAGTGTACTCTACTCTGATTCCCTACACGTGGTCCCCGGGTAGTGCTAACCGGATAGCAAACTCTGGTGGGAGGCTTCGGCCGTGGCTAGTTACCACCCATCGGACCAAGCCATGAAATGACCTAGTCGTGTTTCGGGATGTAGTCCGGTGTACCCGTTCCGAAGACGGGTCTGAGCAGTAGCGCACTTGTAGCGCCTCACTCAACTGCCGTTTTTGTACTTGTTCATTCCTCAAAACTTCAAGGCCAGAGTGAATAAGTACCTTATAGGTCGTCGTACCCCATCTTAGATCTATTCTACATAAAAATAAAAATAAAATACTAGAAAAAACCGAACTACAAGTCGGTCTAGATTATTCGCTAACATTAAAAGCCACGAATGAAAAATTTTATGGTAGGTAGGTTTTCTTTATCTTGGGTTTGGTCGTAGTGTAACCTTCGGGGGTACGATTACAAGTCATAAAATTTAGGAAGGCTCTCGCGGCAGCCAGCGCCATCTGTCAGATATTTTTTGATTTACGACAAGCCTCATGGTGCTGAAGGATTGCGCCATCTTTCGAATCCACTTTAAACTAACATGATGCGCTTGGCAGTCGGAACTAAAACCGTCGGCTGAGGGGAGTTTTACCGGATTCAAGTAAAAATGAAAATGAAATGATTATGGTTGTCTAAATCCAACGAAAGAGTTAATTTATATTAATTCCTTTGGAAAATAAAATTTACTTAAATAACCTGGTAGGGCGTATAGCAGAAAAGACTTCTTAAAATTATTTTAATTTGTCATAACATAAAACTACGTTTCTACGTAGTTCCACTGAACTGTCACAGATGGCGCTAGATATTTTTACTTTCAGGAGAACGGGAATTCGACTCTACGATGATGAAGACGCCGACGATACCTGGGCCAAGCCAAGGCTTTCTATGACTTGTTATGTCGTGGTACGTACTTAAACTGCGGCATGATATCGACCACAATGGATGTGATCAAATCTAGTAAATCCTGGTATATATCTGGTAACCCCAAATGTTGAGTATGTCGATATGAACCTTGCCCAAGAAATTAGAGCTCTTTGCTTTTATGTGTTTCTGTCTTAGGTACTTTAAGGCACACATCAACTCGTAAAGAGATCGTCATCGTATCAGTGCCGTGCACGGAAAAAACTGCAACTTACTTACTGCAGTAAGTAAGTGCAGTTCTTTGTATGGAAGTCCCTATTGCAACGCACAGTAATTGGAATCGTAACGTAATCGCCTCGCCTCGGGACAAGCTCATGATGGGCGGTGCGGTGCGTGGTCAACGGCTTGTCCTCGCGCTTACGTGTCGCCGTGCCTCCGTCTCCCCCTCCCGCGTGTGTGCTGCAGGCGCAGCACACACTCTCTGCCTGCAGCACACACACTACTGTCGTAAGCGTGGCGTCGCCGAGTCGACGTACCGGAGCTGCTGATCCGCTTTGGTTACGACCTTACGTTAGGTTGACGCCTGATTGACGGCGCCGAGGCGATAGGTGATGCAATGACGATCCCTTTACGAGTTGATATTTGTTTAGCAATAAACGTTGTCTATAATAATAGTTTATAGCTTTTAGTGTTTTGTTTTTTTTTTAAAGATTTTTGAACGCGATTGAAAAAGACAAAACACAGTCTAACTTTGTGTAGTTCTATCAGAACCTCTCCTTTAACCGATATTGACATGAACATCGACTACAAATCAAAATCCATGATTAAACATGCCATGTCGATTAAATTTTTTTTTTCAGTTATTTCGGCGGTTTATTTTTTTGATAAAAAGTTATTATTTTATAAGTTTTTGTGGGTAGGTATATAAAATAGATTGACCAGTCTAAACTCAGCATTAAAATCTGTGAGTGTAAATCACCCCTATTTTTCCACCCTTAGGGTAGGTTTTTTTTCCAAATTCATATGAGACCAATTTTGAGGTAAACCCCATTCAATAAAAAAAGAAATATCAAAATCGGACTCCTCTGTAAAAAGTTATGCGTGGTCATACGAGTATATTACAATCAGTGAGTGAACAACCAATCATCCCCTGTTGTTCTACCCTTAGGGTTGGATTTTTTTTCCAAATTTACATGGGACTCCTTGAAAGTATACTCTTCCCAATCAAAAATAAGAATTATCAAAATCGGACTACTCTCCGCGCACTCTACGCGCTCGTCGGCCATAGTCGTAAGCATTACTTAAGGCCCTGCGCCATCTGCGCTTGCATAATGCCCGGTACGCTGAGAGCATCCATTAAAAAATTTAAAAAAGACGACTCGGGAATCAGTTTTGATTACGCGTTTAGAAATGCTACATCAAAGTAATTAATTGCAGGAGATGTGCTCATAGTGTTATAGTGCATGCGTCCAGTGTGGTGTAACAGTGTTTGTGGTTGTGTACTTGGTGAATAAAGTGAATCTTCGGATACATCGACGTTTCATTCCTTTTGTCCTTACCCAGCTCGTAACAATATACGCGTCGACTTGTAAACCTTCTCCATTTCGTCGGTTAAAAATGGGCTGGCTGTGCACGAACATCACACACATATTTTATTTATTGTGTTTAAAACTGGGTCATATTTATCTACATATTGGTTATTTTCAATTTATTTTATTTTACCTTGATGTATTTATATGTACAATCTATTCAGATATTGTAAAACTGTATTATTTAGGTATTTATTTTTTAAACTATTTCCATAGCTTTTATGTGAGCTGTTTTTGAGTTTTACGCATGCATGATTATACTTAAAGTTTCTCCGGAAGATCAGCGATGTTGATAAACAGCATTATACTGAGGTAGAGCCTTTTTTGGAATACATATTACTGATTTTTTACTTGACTTGATTTACTTTATTTGTTACTTATATTGTGAATTTTGTAGATATAAAGTGTCTTTCAAAATAAATTATACTTCTTTCTTTTATAATTTGATTTGATAATATTATTGGGCGACGTATTTATACAGTACAACACAATCGGACAATCTACCAAAACCTGACGCATGAAAATAAAATTATGTGCTGCTTGTGTGTGTCGATGGTAAGTTTCTATAATTTGAAAATTAATTTGTCGAATTTTTAATCGGCCGAGCGAGTGATAGCGAGCGAAGCGTCTATGCTTCGATAAAAATGCTTTCGTATGTCCGATTATCCTATCTTTTTCTTCCTCTACAAGTCGCATTTCTTAACCAAAAAAAAACTGTATAATTATCGTACCTGCTCACAAAATTTCACGAGAACTAGTTGAAGAATGCAACTTGTAGAGGAAGACGAACGTCGGACGCGAGGTCTACAGCTCACAGAGCCACTAGTTATTTTTTATAGAATAAATGTTGTCTATTGAGTGTGTCGAGACAAACCTAGTAAGTAGGTGCTGCCGCAGGCCTCGTCTAAATTCAATATGCTCCGTGTTCCAGCGCAACTATTGTTAAATCTGTGCTGGCGTACCTACTGCTCGCTATCAGTTGAGCAAACAGCGCTCTTATCAGTTTGATTGATGATATTATTTTTTTAGTTTCGGTGTGGCTCGGACATGTAGCTGTTACTTATGACTTGTAATCTAGGACGTTCCATGCTCACTCCACTCTGTAGGTATATTGTACGTTTTAAAGCGAGTTTTCCTTATTCTGGCGTAACAAATTTTTAGTATGTCGATTTTAAATATTTTACATTGAACTAATCACATTTTTCGCGGTCTTCATCTAATATTATTATAAGGCTTATTCTATAATATTGCAGTAACTACAAACAGCAGTTTTTTTTAATTTTTAACAGTACTTAGTAGTTAGATCAACAACTCAATCCTTGATCAATTACGCTGGCATTATCACGTTGCAGTGGTTGGTTTTGCTTTAATGAAGTAGGCGATTATTCATAAATGATTGATCCTTACATGGAGTTACCTACCAACAACTGAGGTACCTAATACCTCAGTTGCTGTTTGTTTTTGTTGTGATTGCTCAGTGATAGTTGTGAAGACTTACGAACTAATTTATACTGACATGCATAATTACAAATACCGACAAGGAAAATTATTTCCAAAAGATCAATAGTTTTCTCGTGTTGTCTGTACTAAAACTATACTAATTATCTGTTATGATTTTACGTGAATATTATTTGATTTGACCCCTTATTACATAATGAACGTTGTTTAGCCTCGGAATAGTTATACAATGTTTTGCCTTGTTTTCTTTTAATTTTTTTCACTCTACCTATCGAAAAAAACAAAAAAAAAACCAAATGTTGCAACGTAATACAACGTTTATTAGTAAAGGAGAGTACGTGCCTGGCTTTAGGTTAAGGTGATAGAAAGTAGATAGGTATTGAACTAAGATACATTTTGTAACCTGTATGATGGCACACAATTACAAGGGATCGATAGATGTCTAGTTAAAACAAGCAGAAGTTTCTCGAGTTTAAAATAGACTCTGTGTTAACGTAGGAAAATCATATCCACAAAATATGTGGTAAGATTGCTAGTGCTTGCTATGTGCTCCGACGTGTGGCGCGAGTACAATACACTCGCTGCTACAATACGGCACCGAGCTATACGGGAATGCGACGGAGTGGGAGCGTGCGTCCCGGATGCAGAAACGGGCCGTACGAGCCATTGTAGGTGTTGGAACTGACCAATCGGCCAAACCCCAGTTTAAAAAATTGGGAATCCTTACGTAGCCATGCATTGTCATACTACAAAGTGGCGTTGTATGTTCAGAGCAATTTAACTAGGTACTTATACGGTGTTTGGCGACCATACACGACGTGCAGGGCAGCTTAAGCAGGTTCCTAGAAACCTGGGAAAGTCTAATAAGCTCACACAAACACATGTAATGGGACCGACGGTGTATAACAAGCTACCAAGTGTCCTCGTTGCTGCTCCCAACCAGCAGCTCTTTTAAATCGGGCTGGCTCGGTTAGGTGCTGGTAGGGGGAAATGGAAGCGGGATGTCAGTGCAGGACTTATCGCCCTCACCTCGATAAAAATAAGGGATCTTTCAGATCTTTGAAATCTGTGTGTATGAAAGTTTTACCCCTGTCTGGTTCGTTAAATAATCCACGACAATAAATGTAGTGCTTAAATGTAATGGACTCAGGTCGAATTGAGTTTTCCCTCTGGGTTTTTGAACTTAGTATTTGGGTTATGAACTTTTTACAAAACTGAAATAGATTAACTAACAAGAACAGTTGTTCGTTTTTAAGTTTTTTTTTTGCACAGAAAAAACTATATATCATAACGCTAAGCGTCCAACGTCTAAGCATGTTAAGTATAAGGTACCCTGTAAACTATCACGTTCTTGATAATTATGTATGTAGGTTAAGATCGCGCTATGAGAAATATGTCAATTATTGAAAAATGCAGTGATTACTTATGTTTATCAATTGCATTGTCTTAAAATAATGAAAAATGTTGAATCCCTTTTTTATGTTTGTTATTTTTTATTTGTGTTTACACCCAAAGTAGGTAATTAAGAAGACTGGAATTTTATTTAAAAAAGTATACCTAATGTATATTTGAGGGTGGAATTAAATGCATTTCAAGAAATAATACAAATACGTCATCCTGGCAACCATTTTATTTGCCGAACAATTTAAAACACTGTGTACAGAGAGTTATCAAAATATAAATACAAAGTTGTCTAACAATCAACACGCTCACTCTTACATGCCACGCACTTAGCACACACACAAACACACTTACGCAAATCAAATGCTTATTCAATTGCCTACAATAAAACAACACACACTATTTAAAAACGTAAAATATATTAATAAATTCGTCACCGAGTTACTAATTTTCCTAAATTATTTCCTATGAAATGCATTTTACAATAAAACAACCTCTTTTTAAATCTTTATCCACACAGCGATACTCGGAGGCATTGGCAAGACTGTTTGTACGACCTAATCCTTCCTACATTAAATTATAGTAAATTCGCTTTGCGCAATTTATTCTGTGTGCAATTTTTTCATTTAGTTTTATTCCCTTGCGAGATATATGTATTAATGTCATTTTACGAGTCTATATATAAATGTAATAATGCATCTTTTTTCCTTTTTAACATCTTTGAGATCTTTCTAACATATGATTCTACATTATTATTATACAGCAATAAAAACTAGATAAATATGTATCTTTCTAAGGTATCTCTTATTGATCAGCTCACTGAATACTCGAGCCTAATATTTTACGAAAATTGATTAAAAGTATTTTTGGATGTCATACATAACAATTACATACTACTACTTTAGGTAAAAATTGTAAGCTATTTGGTAATACATCTGCAAACGTTTCAAGTGATACCTACACTTTCAAGCTTGTAAAAATGTCTACAGCACTGATGTTTGACATTTGAGTTAGTAACACCATGGAGATGACTGTCATCGTCACCGACGACACTGTCTAACGAACACCCTTAGCTTTTTGTTATAGCTATTAAACTGTATAGTGTAGGTATTCACAAAGTAATAAATAAATCTTTAATTAGCGTTAGCCTACGTTATTGTCAGGTGCTGAAATAATTACATTATGTACATGATATCCGCTATTCCCTACCGGAGGACGGGTGGCGGCGTCTAGGGCGGAGTCAGGACGGCGCTAGGGCGGGCGGTAGTGGGCGGCCGAGGGCGCCGGCGCCGCGCCGCGCTCTAGCGTTGATAGCCTGCAACCACACGCAGCTGTTAGTTGCCTCGCTCGCTGCGCGTCATATCTGTTCCGGAACACACACACACACACACACCAGAAGAAGCTCGAAAGGAAATTATTAGGAAATGAAGAAGTAGTCAAAGCGGTCTGATTGCACGGTCGGACAGGCTGCAAACATCCAAAAAGATTCTCCAGCGACATGCTCATCTCTATGTACACACACATCTACAGTTATTCACGTAGTTGTGGCTTGCTGAAAATAGGTCAAGAAAGAAACTCAATAACTCAAGTGATATTTTCTGATTTTTTAAATCGTGTATATTTTTGTCTTTTTTGTCCATTTTGTAAACTTATACCCTATTAAAATGTGTAAAATAGTTTCGTCCTACATAGAATGTTGACAGTGTGGTGTGAACGACCGCGCTCGCGCCGGAAACTCGAGCTCCGCGGCCCACAGGACACCGTCGCCGGGGCCGGGGCCGGCGACACCGACACATCCATACTTGGATACTCACTAGGTTTTATAGAGGATACACAGTGGATACATTATACTTGGATACTCATTTCTCAACAAACATTCTATAAAACATCTTTGACTCATAGTTAAAGGAAAATAAAGCGCCACGTGCACATCGCTTGCACTTTTCTTACAAAAGTTGCCAAATTAGATCAAATAATAAAATAGTCGACAACATTTAATAAATAAGATAGGTCGGGACAATCTTGCACACATGATCATCTGACCCCAAACTGAGCAAAGCTTATTCTATGGCTCCAAGAGAACGAATACAATAAATAATTTCAAAATTCAACCAAGCAAACAGATTCAGTAAACGCGTAGCAAAACTCATACTCGTGTCTTATTTTTAAATACATCACGTTTTACTTTATTACAGCATGCGGTACAAGTTATGAAACATTCGAGACAGTTCCTCGGCCGGCGGCGCGAGGAGGTGCTATAAACTGTCTCTAGTGGAGTATAGCGCGAGATAAGGCGCGTGCAAATACCGGCGCCGGCGCACTGTTTGCTGACGAGGACGCTCTGCGCTCGTACGCTAATAAATGCACTGTGGCTCACATCATTCTGAGACATTTGCTTTTATACCAGATTAATGCAAGAAACAACTTGCTTTGCTTGCTGTCATTTAAAAAAATATTGCGTATAACTAGTTTATGACGCACGTAACGTAACATAAGATTTGGAAATTGAGACACACCATCAACTATAAAGCTACTTTTGAAAATTTCAACATCGCGAGCCAGAAAGGCGCGTGTTATCAACGCGACTCAAGGGATGTTATGATTGCGATCGCGATACTGCAAAAATATAATGAAAAACGTAAATGACGTCACTTGGTGTAAGTATGCTGCGTCCTGAGTGAGCGATTGTGTCATATCGGTACTGCTTCTCATGACTGTAGCAAGGCAAGTGCGTTCTTTGTGTTAACTTGCTCCCCATACAAAAAGCTAAAGCTAAAGTAAGAAAGTTAAAAAACAGTATGCGGGACTAAATAACACAACTATGTATTTGTAAACTACGTTATGTTATTTCCCATTTTGCAATTAGGTGCTAAACGAAAAAGAAGAATCAGCGTGCAATAGTAGAACATGTTCACTGAAAGAGTGAGTCAGTTATGCGAAGAAGAGGTCACCCACGGGAAGCGAGTGCACTTTTTCAAGATTAATAAAACTACCGTTGCCACAACTCATGATCACGATCAATGAAATAGTAAAGTTTGCTACGAGCCGTAGCGCTTGCGTAGCGGCTACCTGCAGTAGGCGCTACGCGGTGCCATGGCTCGGTGGCTCGGCAGTAGTCGGTAGGCAGTCGCGGGTCCCGTGGGCGGCCGGCGCGGTACTCACACGTCGGCGTGGTGTCTCGCGGGCAGCAGCAGCACGCCCCCCGCGCCCCCCGCGCCCGCGCCCTCCACGCTCGCGTACAGCGGAGGCAGCACCTTGTGCGAGTGTGCCTCCACTGCGGGCACCACCACACACACACCGTTACTCTACACCTACACTGCACGACCACTCACATACCACAATAACATCACTTATAACTAAGCTTTGGTACTTCGAGGGAACAGTCAAACGTCCTACGTGTGATATATAGTTAACGAACAGTATGATCGAGGATGATGTCGTAACGCGAATGAGGATGAGAGGGAGCGGGCGAGTGGTGGGTGGCTATGTGTAGTAGAACGCACCGGAGAGCGAGGCGGGGCCGGGGCGCGCGACGCCGCCGTGCCCGCCGCCCATGCTCTTGGGCTTGCGCTTGCGCGTCTGGATGCCGTCCTTCTTCATGCTGAGCGGCCGGTTCACCTGCAACGAACGACGGGTGAGCGACTCGAGGTGACGCGCGCGGGGAAACTCCTCGTAATCTCCAGCCACGCGCTCATATCATCCTTTAAACAAGCGTATCTGCTCGCATGGAGATAATTGATAAAAGATTATTTATCTCATTATGAATATTCGTGGTCGCACGATGATAATTCTCTATCAGTCGGTAGCCCCGCGCTTTATCTCGCGAGATTAGATGAGACCCTGTGTTTTGATTTTTTATGCGGGCCCAATATTTGCCGAGGAGTTCCCTGATAACCGCTGCAGCGATTAGATACCTGCTCCGTAATCGCCGCCGTAATCGATGCAATCGCTCCAACTGCTCCCGACACACTACAACTATCTAGCGCCGGTTCATTCACGCGCTAGATTACTGTAGAGGGTATCTAGCGATACCGGACCAGGCTATCTAAGCCTAGCTACTCGTGTGGCCATTATGCGATTAGCCACACGTGGTAAACTAAATATCTAAACACTAGTGGTCACGCGACGGTGCCTCAGGCGGCGGACTCACGTTATGTAGCTTGTAGTAGAGGCCGCAGGCGTTGCAGACGGGCTCGCCGTTGTTGTTGCGCCGCCACAGCGTGGTGTTAGACGTGCGGCAGTTCGCGCACGTCACTCCCACACGTCGGTTACCGTTCGTCGGCTGCACATTGCACAACAACATTTATGTTAAAAAACATTTGCTAATTTACCACAGAGCAATGTTATTATGTCATGAAAAAAGTAAAATGTACGAACTAGTGCTTGTTGCGGTTTGGCTTTTTGTCCTTTAAGCGGTGGGCGATTGACTCCGTTGATGCGCGTGTAGAGGCCGCACGCGTTGCACAGGTAGTGTCCGGTGCCGTCGCGCCGCCACAGCGGCGTGGTGGCCGCCGCGCAATTCACGCACTCCTTCACCTCGCCCATGCCCGCCATGCCTGCGCATACGACCTTCGTTACACGAAATATCGCAGGGTAACGCAAGACGCGCACTCCTCTAGTGAACTCTACTCACTGGGGTCAAAGCCGTCATCGATGGGCAGCAGGTTATGAGCAGGCCAAGGCTGCGCGGGCGCCGGATATCCCTCCACCAGCAGCCCGCCTTCGTACCCCGACACCGGCACGTACTCCACGCCGCCGCCCTGACCCAGGTAGTGCTCGCCACCCACTTTGTATTGCACCGTGTTGCCGTGCGTGTACAGGGTCACCTGCGGGCCGAGCGGAGTATGAAATGGGTGTTAATACGCGCATGTTCTAGTGATGTCGGTGGAGCTGGGGAAGATAGTTACCTGCTGCGAGTTGGGGCTCGGCGGTGCCTCGTAGACCGCTTGCGACTGCGGTACCACGGAGCCGTATACAACGTGCGCGGTGCGCGGCGCCAGCGAGGAAGAGGAGAGCGTGGGGTCAGTGCGGTACAGCAGCTGCGAGGGTGGCGAGTCATCGCGTCCGCCGCCTCCCGCGCCACGTGTGCCTTCACCTCCACCGCCGCCGTACAGCGTGAGCAGCTCCTTGCCCTGTGGCGCGCCATACTGGTAGGACGCGTACTGCGGTGACTGGCCCGCGTAATACCCGCCGCCACCGCCGCCGTGCACGGAGGTGACAGGCTGCAGACTAGCGTAGGTGCCAGCCGCTCGCGCCTCGCCCTCACCACGAGTCTCGTATTTCACCTGCTGGTAGGCCACGCCCACCGATTGCTGATTCAGCGCCGTCGTCTGGATCATCTCGAGTGCGGCAGAGGCAGAGACTTGTTCGCCAAGCGTGTACTGGCGACCCTCCGAGCCCTCGCCGGCGGTCGAGCTTGTGTATTGCCCTCCTTCGCTCTTGTCCTTGTGCGCGAGGAAGACGTCATGTGCATGTTCAGCGAGTTCAGCATCCTGTGCCACGATGACGTGATGCGGCGCGCCATATCGAAGTGCCAGTCCGCGGGGGTAAGGTGCGGGAGCGCGTGGTCCCGCCCGGCCGACATTCGCTCGCTCCTGCTTGAAGGCAAGGTACCGCGCCGCCTCTGCGTCCGCGAGTCGCAGCCGCTCCTCGTACTCGTGCGCGTGTTCCGGCATCTCCTCGAGTTTGGGCGCATAGAGCGGCGGCGCGGAGGCGGGCGGGGCGGGTGGTGGGTCAGGCGCGGGCTCGGCCGGTTCGTCTTTGACTCCGTCCTCAGCGGGTTCGCCTTCCTCAGTGATGTGACCGGCGGCGGTGATGGTGCGCACGCCACGACGCGTGATCACGGACGCGGAGTGGTGCGGCGAGTGCGCGCGCACCTCGCTCGCGCCCGGCTCGCCGGCTGCCGCCGCGTGCTCGTGGTGGGCGTACTGCTGCTGGTGCTGTTGGTGCTGCTGGTGCTGCTCGTGCTGGTGTTGCTCGTGCTGGTGCTCCTCCAGACGCTCCTCACTCTTGACGAGCTGCAGCGCCTCGCCCGGTGCGTCCTCGTCGCGAGGTTCCTGCTCGCCCTCGCGACCCATCTGTTGAACGCTCTCCATGATCTCTATCCTGTTAAAAAAAAATACATTTAAACCTATACGTCTGCCGAAACATGAGCTTCGATACGATAACGTTTTTGAGCTTGACAAACAAAGAAACCAAGTTTCGAAAATGATCAAATAAACACAAAAAGCCTGTTTTAGGAGCGGAAGGAACGTCGCGCACGGAAATGGCGCGGCGCTCTAAACACGGCTCAGCTCGCAGCGCCGGCGCCGCGCGGCAACCACGTCGTTACACACATCACTTTCAGACCACTCGTCGATCGCAAGTTGAATTATTATAACGGGAATTAATGGGTTTTTAAAAGGAGTTATCAATGAAAAGTTAAGTGACGAAAAAACCTCGTGTAAGTGTAGTTTTAACGTAAACAAAAGTTAAGAAGAATATGTAACAAAAATGAACTTACTTTTAAAAACATAAGAAATAATATAAAAAATTATTAACAATGTCGGTTCTATCTATACAATAATAATATCAATATATTTTTAGTGAAACGAGTATAAAATGTAGAGCATACGGCGCGGCGGAAGAGCTGTGCGGTGTTGTGTACACACTCGCGGCGAGCAAACATGCGCGCGTGCATACTGATCTATACCCTCTGCTTACGCACTTACGGCTCATTATTTTAAACCGCGTCGCAGTTTTAAAAAACAGAGTATAATGACGTTAATTTTGAGTCATTTAAAGTTTATATTGCAATAGAGTCGGTGTACGCGCTCAGCACGCGATGCAACTTTACGGGGCTGTGTTTGCGCAGCGCCGACGAGCGAGCCCACGTGATAGCGCGATCAACTTAAAATTCATAAATATATATTTATACTTTCATCCATATCCATCATAGACTTTGTTAAAATAACAACATTCTCTGATCAAAATTTAGAAGACAGCTATCTTCATTATTCATCAGTTTTAACTTTTCTTATATATGTACGTAACGCGCAGTTCTGCTATATCTTGTAACATGTAGGTAACTACAATTGTCAATCACATATTTTTGAAATAGTGACCGTTAGCGAGCAAAGCTTCTCTGGTTCAGGTTCGGCAAAAATGCTTTCGCATATCCGGCGTCTGTTTAGCTGCTCCTCTAGAGGTCGCATTACTCAACCGATTTTCGTGAAATGTTGTGAGCAGGTTTGATAGAATAAAATATTTTGTGTTATCAATTCTTTTTTTTTTATCAAATGGCTGCGGCAAGTTTTTTTACGTTTTCGCGAGGTTTCAGCTCACAGAGCTCGTTTAGATTAGTAGTAAATAAATAGCACAGGCATAAGGCTGTTAGAAAAAACCGGCCTACCAAAATGTTACTTCTATAATATACTAGCTGCACCTCGCGGTTTCATTTTCATCTAAGTGTTCCCATGTGCCATTCTAGACAATCTTTGTGCCAAATTTCATCCAAGCGATTATATAGCGAGTGAAAAATGACTGTAAATACATGTCCCGCGAGCTAGGAGGCAATCTGCGAGTCTACTTGTCATAGAAAAACTATTTTAAATTAAAAAAAACCCACTTCTCATTAGAACTGGATTTTGACAATGGGACTAATCTGTGAGCATTAAAAACCCGCTCGACTGATTTCAATAAAAATGAAATAGAACCACCTAGATGGGATGTATTATGAACATAACAAAATAATTTTTGAAATTGCTTGAGGCGTCTTTAAGTACTTAATCGCGTTACATACATACTAGAAAGATATGCAGCCGAATTGAGAACCTCCTCCTTTTTCGAAGTCAGGTAAAAATAGAGGGCAAGGACGAGACTGAGACGAAGAATACACCGGTCAGAGCAATTTGCGCCACTCTCAACAACAACGTAGCGTATGGAGTTCATAGTCGGGACAGGCGGAGCAGACCAGACCAGATGGCGTGGTGGAACATCTCGCGCGAGAAGATACCTCGACGGGTCTCACGCACCATATCTAGCATTCGGGATTTGATCAAAATAAGAAGGGGTAAGCAGCTATTAATTTATATGACTCTTGATTTTGAAATATTCTAGTTGACATTAAAGAAGAAAGGTTACATTACCCTAAGACTTCTTCTACGCCATTACCAGTTCCCATATCATTAATTTTTAATTCCGAAAGCTATTAAATAAAGCACACTAGTGGCTCAGTGCACTAGAGACCTCGCAGCCGGCGTCTCTCCTCCTATACGGGTCGCATTCCTCAACCGACTCTCGTGAGATTGTGTGTGCAGGTTCGATAATTATACAAACTTTTTTGCCGTCAGTTTTGAAATTTTTTCAAAATTGCGGAGATATGATTTTTTTTTCAAATCTCCGTCATTTTGAAAAAAATCCTAAAACTGATTCGACAAAAAACATATCTAATATATAATTAAACCTACTCGAAAGTAAAAACAAATTGGTTAAGAAATTCGGATACGAAAGTTTTATTGTCGAAGCTGAAGCATAAACGCTCGGTCGATAATATTCACCTCAGACTAAATTAGAAGCAAATAATTATTTAAACTAAAACTAACTAATTTAAACTAAGTATTAGGCGGAGGCGAGAATTTAGAGTTTCATGACTAATTCATAGATTCCTTCCGAAAGACTATATTATACATAAAACGTTGCTTTCTGTGAAATTTAGTCAGCATTTATTACATATGGATATTAACGTTTTTATAGATAACAATAATATGAGGCTGATCCTTCAGTAAATAAACTTTTTATTAATTTGCTAAATAATTTATGAAATAAATATTTTCAATATTTTGCTTTTATCGCGATTTCGATTATTTTCAGTGCAGAAAATGTTTATAAGAATATAAAATAATTAAATGTTAAAAGTTATTTCAATGTCACGTTACGAATGCCGAAGAAGTTGGTAAAGTTTCGATAATTAAAAATGTGCCTTATCAATGCTATTTAATTATCTAAAATATATGAAATACAAAATACCGGTAAATTATAGGGAAAGTCGGCGGGCGGCAGCCGGCGGCTGCCGGGCGGGCGGCGAGCTACGCGGCGCTACGACTCGAGTACGATAGGCCTAACTACGCTTCTGGAGAGCTCTGTTCCACTTGCTCATAGTCAAAATAACTGAGAGCTATGTTACAATAATGACACATTACAGAAATATGAAATACTTGACGTGTATGTCGTCAATCTAATAATTAAATTGCAGCTTATTGGCAGATTGTTTCTGCATCCAGTGCGTTGCAACTTTTTCTAAACATTTTGCACACTTCAAGAGCCTTGACAGTCGGGACTTTCATCAAACTTAAAATTAATTCGTAAAAATTGTACTCAATTTTTATGAATAACTTTTAACAATATAGGTACAAAACATTAAAAAAACTACCACCAAATTAGATTATTCTAATAATTTTTTTAAAAGTGATTTTTCTAAATTCTCTTTTATAATGTTTGTGTTGGTTGTGATAGGTTTAAGTTTATTATCAAACAACTGGTTTGTGATAATTATTTAAGATTTAAACTGATCATCGTGATTTGTTTCTTACATGTATAATTTTTACTTTTTATTCGTTCGCATTTTATTTTAACTAATTTTATTAATTCTTGAGGCTTAGTTTGATACACGGTAATGAATTCTCAGGTAGATCACATCCCACAAATGGTTTTAACACATCCAATGAATTTTCAGAATCGGCTTAAACTCTCCTTCCTCTCCCGGAACCAGCTTTTGCAGTGTCTTGAGAAGTTTAAACGTGAATCATGAAACTAACACACACTCGACATCTTTTCCCGTTCATTAGTAGCCGATATCAGACAAGAAATTACCCTCTATCTGAGGAGACAAGATACTGTCGATAAGTCGCACTCACCAGTAGATATGTTCTAATTGAAGCAGTGATGCAGAAACCGTGTGCTGGAGCGGGTAGTGGCGGGCGGCCGCTATCGGCGGTATCACTCGCGACTCGGCGCGATCTGCGGTTATCAGATAGCAGCGGCGGTGGCGCGGGCCCGCGACCGTGTGCCGCCCGCGCCCGCGCCGCCGCGCGCGTGTGCGTGCGCCGCGGGACTGTGTGCGTCTCGCGAGCCGCGCCTATTGGACGAAACCCTGTGGCTACTATAATGCGCACTTGTCGTTTTCGTTTTCAGAGTTTTCCCTCGCGCCGTTGGATTGGGCTTAGCGTAACGACTGCATGCGATTGGGTAAACTGTGGATTGACTTTTGGGAATATGTAGTTGAATTCTTTCTCTACGTTCGATTGCTCCGTTCTCGTTTCGGTATCGACAGTTTGATGACTAATGCAGTATTTTTTTATATTTTAGAACTAAGTACTTTCAATATGTAAAACACATTATTTTAGCATCTTAAGATATTTTAGATGTAAAAGTACACTTCTAAAAAACATAATGAAAAAAACAAAAGATTAAATAAAATAATAAAAAAAGCATAAGTCTTGCCACTTACGTCTTGTTTGAAAACATTTTAGATACAAATCAACGGCTTAACGGCGTTAAACTCGGGTTCCTGCGTCGAGTGTCGGCAGTCTCATGGAACACACACGCACAGACAAGGACAACTAGCACGCAGACACACTACAGATATTTCAATTCATCATTCGAACATCTGCTTGGCCGGGAATCGAATAAACTAAGAATAAACTAAACTATTTACTTGAAAAGTTTACTTAAGTAAACTCCGTATTACAACCCAAACCATGGACTGGCAATATAATCCAAGAAAAAATAATATTTGATACCTATAAAGGGGTGTGAGCTGTGTGATTTTTACATCTAAAAAGTTGCGCATGTGTAATTTAAAAAACACTGATGTTTTGATTACATACTAGCTCCGCCCTGCGATTTCACTCGCGACTTCAAAGGAACTGCTAAAATATTTCGGGATTAAAGGTACCCAAATTTCCTTTAATGTATACCTCTGACAATGTGTGTGAAAAATTTAATGATGACAGTTGTTGATGTTCAGTGGTTAAGGCGTGAAAGAGTAACAAACATCCATCCATCCATCCATTCTTACAAACTTTCGCGTTTATAATATTAGTAAGATATGAATATTATCAGTCGTCAACTGAGGTAGCGGATGGATGAAAATAGTGGGATATGACAGAACGACATTCGAACACTACGTTGACCAGACATACCGACACGAGCAGCGAGATACCCTCGCGAGTGACAGGATGACAGCGTCTTGAACGATCTGATAAAGATAAAATACACTCCGAGGAACTATTTGTTACTAGCTGTTACGTTTGACTTCGCTCGCGCTTATTAAAAAAATAGTATCAAACAGTCTCCCTCGTGAAATATTACCTAATCATATAATTTCATTAAGCCGTTTAAGTTTCAATCACCAAGTTCGGCCGTCTAGCTGTGAAGAGCCTGCAAACAGAAACCAGACAGAGTTACTTTTGATTTTATCGACCGAGCGAGCGATGAACCAGCATCAGTAAGCGTGCTTAATCCGAACATTAATGTCACTAAAATACTCATATGCAATGTAAACGCCTCGATCCTCATAATACATATTTACGATAGGTATTCGAACAATAAAAACGCGATAAAAAGTGATAACGCGCGGCCGATATCTAATCAATTAAAGGCTTACTTGAGACATCGATCATCGGTCTAATTATTACAGCTGATAACATTAATCGCTGCGGATGGCGCACCACTCTCTCCCCACACCTACAGCATATCGAGCAATTAGCCTTTTGGCACAACATCCTGGCCTCCGATACTCAAAGGCACCATCTCTCAAGAAACTTTATCAAACACTAATTTAGGCACTAAATTGCCAATTTTATTTCAGCTTTGTTTTTCATTCTTCATCTTTAAATCTGTAAGTTGAGAGACGAGCCTTCTGCCCTCGATGAGCGACAAGTTAACCGCTTATTATTGCACATTGTATATTTATGCACAATCCTCCCCTGAGTACAGATTATCCATTTAATAAATTTTAGATAAAATTATTTTTCACACATACAGCTAAATATAGGCCTGAGAAATGTAAGACGTTGCTATTTGTAACTAACTATAAAAGGTTAAACAAAACTCAAGTTATCATCATCATTATAAAAGGTTCTACAAATTTTGTAATGTTGCTGAATGTGGTATTCATATCAGACTCTCAATGTATTTGAATAATTAAAATGTGGGTATAGCGAAAAGTTGTTTCCACTGTTTTTTACCCGACTGCGCAAGAAAGAGGTTATGTTTTTCGAGTGTACGCATGTATTTATGTATGTGGGTATGTATGGATGAGGTTTTTAGGCACGCCCTACAGGCTAAACAGCTTGATGTATTTCGACATGTGAGGTGACGTTTGAATCGTCTTGATAGTGGAAGTGACAAAGGGTACAACATTTTGCAGCGGGGTCTTATGTTTTCTTTTTTTGTTTAGTATTTGTAATACACGTCTGTAAACAATGCAAGTGAAAATGTAAGGTGCAGAAGATAGGAGCCTCGCCCGGAGCGTCGCGTCGTCCCGGACGCGAGCCGGCGTGACGCACGGCGGGCGCTCGCTTCGCAGAAACACGCTGATTCACCGATCCATACCTGTAGTACCGTACTCTAGAAATAGATAACATGATAGATAACCTACGATGTGACACCGTTACCTAGAGATGTTTACGTGTGTCGTTGCATCGTTCCTACTTATTCTATTCCTTTTTCATCAAATGTTTCTTTATGTTCCTCTGTGAGTAGGTATTTAATACAGGACCTTGATAACATCAATTTGTTGATTATTAATTCAAGTAGGTACCTATTTATGATTGCATGGATTTAGATAAAATACGATCAGTAAAATCTGCATAATTTACCACGCAGGTACATGAATATGAACACACCTATTTATATCCAAATAGAAACATGCCCGCGTCAAAGTCAAATGTTTTTATTCAATTTAGGTATCAAAGATACACTTATGAACGTCAAAGTTATTTAAATAGACTCGACCGCCTTGTTCGGATAAAGAGCCTCTACTCAGAAGAACAGGCAAGAAACTGAGGGGCATTATTTTTTCAAATAATAAATAAATTACAGTCTCACAAATTTTAGCTTACAACTAGGTAATATCTATAAATACTAGCGGCTACTTGACGCAAGTGGAAGGCTCCAGACATCCTTGTCTCCTAAATCATTCTTAACCGTCAGAAAAATCATAAGTCTACAATAATGAGCATTATGATTGCAGGCAAGCAGTGTCTCAGCAGTATAGACTGCTGGGACTGCCATCAGCACTCGGCTGCATCAACTTCTACGATAAAATGACTAGGTACACATCCGTTTTCTTTTCTTTCATGAATAGTGTTCCGCTGCTTAAAAATCTTCTTCTCTATAATGTACTTATCAAGTGGTGTCGTACGTGAGAGACGCTGGCACCTGCGCCTGGCGTCTGTTATCGCGCACTCGAGGAGATAGCGCGCCGCAGCAGTGGGGGGAGGCGCGGGCGCGGCCGAGGACGCGCGGCTGGAGCACGCACGCCATGTTTCTGAAGCCGAGCTGCCTACCTATCATTTCATTCTCTTCAATGATCCTCAAAAAAACCTTTTTCTTTTCGTTTAACTGAATCAAATAAGTACTAAAAGAACAAGTCACACGCAACGTTTATCTGTAACAGTTCAGTGCTGTACCACACTGCACCTGTCGCCCTGTGGTTTTAGCACACTTCCTGATATTGGTAAGTGTATTTAAAACTCTAGAAGGCTCTAGAACAAAGGCCCTATAGTTACGGAGAAAACCGAGTAGAACATTTATAGACTAAATAAAGGAGTAAGCAGATGTCGTGGCGTACAAATAGGTGAAAACACTGGCAGAGGACAGCCAGGCCTGGGTGACACTTTACCTACATGAGCAACGCTCCCAAATGAATGAAGGCCATATAAGGTTACTGGGATTCCCAAGCAATACAATTCGAGATATTTTCTTTGTGTTTCTCGTTTCAAAAATCATAGGAGTCAAAGTGACCAGATCTCATCTCACGCGTCAAGAATAGGGGCCAGAGCGGTTGTACCGGTGCGGTGCGCGGTGGCCGGCGTGGGAAGTTTCGCTGAGCGACGTAGCGCAGCGTCCAGTCACGAGACTCAGATAACTGAATGCAAGCCTGTCGATGCTATCAGATGGCTGCTAAATTACCTAACTACTGTGAAACACCATCTCCTTATCGCACTGAATATCATTTCATATCGATTTATTTTTATCGATTGGTACCTTGTGGCCGGCTTTCGCTTTATGAGAACACAATAACTGACCGTCTCGATGCGTATTGACACGGTGTGACGAAGTTCAATAAATTTATTTTTTAAATGATGATGGCTGAAAATGACAAGAATACTATAGAATATCCGTAAATGCTCGGTTGTAAATTTAAATTTTACGGTAGAAGTTTGTTCTCAAAAGTTCACTATTGCCAATTTTGTTGTTACTGAAAACTATTAGCGTTTAATGAAATTGCACTTGCGAGGCGAAGCGTGGTGACAAGTGACAGGTGCAGAGTGTCAATGTGTCGGAGGTGCGCTCGATAACAACGCTCCCACGCGCGGCGCCGCTGGAGAGGTCTCACACTCCTTCCAAAATTAGGGCAAGAGTTTCACAATCAAACAGCGTAGAAAACATGATTGAGATAAGTCATGTGTAATGTAAAGTAGGTCAGAGCATAACTTAATAAGTATGTGGCTAATTCCAATAAAAATGTAGTTTAGGCGACTTCCGTCGATTGCTACGACACTGCTACGAGCTCGCTACGCAGAGACCGGCGGCGACCACTCTGTTCAACTCTTTCACTTACTACTACAATAGTAATATGATATCTATACACACTTTTTAATATTTTGCGATCGGAATAAATCTTGTTAATCTTTCTTAATAATGATCACAAAAACAGCAAAGGCTAGAGATTTGCTACGCCAACGGTATCATGACTTTATACACCAATAATTTGGGAGTTGTAAACATTTAAAACTGTAAAATGTTGTTTACTTGAATTTACAAGAGGAGTAAGTCGAGGTAAGAGGTCGGTGAGAAGGAGAGGGGTTGCACAACGACGCGGTATGTGGGGCGCGCTTGCCACACCGCGCTGCCTCTCGCCTTGCCTGCGATCGATACATGTACATGGAATGATTTCGAGCATTTTTATAGATGCGAGTACATCCGCAAATGTACTTCTAGGATTGACTTTCTTTGATCCATCTGATAAAGTGCTCGTGAGACGAGTCCGCTCCAGGTGCGCGTGACGTGACGACCTACCGCCGGCGGGTCGGCTCCGATAGCGTTCCATGGGAGGTGTGATAATCGCAGCGACTATCTCAGTGCAACGACCCCGGTGATATAACACCAACGTATCGCTATTTTCCTTAGATATGCAAATTGTTATCTAGTTTATCTTAACTAGGCGTTAATGTAGTGCGTCTATCTTAGAGTTTGATAATCGTATCTAGCAGATACTGTATCTAGTCAGCGGCGCTGCAGCGCGCGGACGCGGAGCGCTCCCGCGGCTCGCGCGGCGGCGGGGGGTGCTGGGTGTGTTCGCGATGACGCGATAAGCCGAGTCAACACATCCGCCGAGCACTCCGCAAATATTTGTAGGGAACGTCGCCAGCACGCCCCCCGTACCCCACACCCGCCACCGCCTCGCCCTCGCCTCGCCCTGGAGTACGAGGATCCTCGCGCCGTATCTACGCGGCGAGAAGCACAGTGATACCATCCCCGATATGGAGTAATTATCAGATAGAGACAGATTTGATTACGAGAGCGGTGCCTGCGCCGGCGGCGGCTCATTACAGTGTGCGCGGGCGCTGCGAGCCGCGCGCCGGCCGAGGCCCTCCCGACGCGCGACGTCCCGGGCCTCGGGAGCGGTCGCGGCGGCGCCCGGCCGGAACACTCGCGCGCCGCGTGCTCGTAATCCCGCGCGATCTGATAGTCGCTCGACATCGACGGATTATTGATGAGCGCCGCTCGACCTCCTCGCGATCTTATCGCTTGTTTTTCGACGAATATTTTCCGTGAAAACCTAATAAAGAGTGGGGCGAGGTGCGGGTGGGAGGCGCACGTGACGCGATAAGCCGCCATATTGCTCCGACGCGCCCCGCGCTCCGCACCCCGCGACACTCATGCTCGATTCCCCTGAAGTGCTTTGTAGGATAACGGTTAAATCACAAAAGTATCGACCATCCTACATGACAATAATATGGAACAACGTAGACTTATATGTACCTACACGTATGTGTGCATCAGTTCTTCACGATCAAAATAGAACAAAGACTATTCTGTGTAATTAGTGGTAGGTACCCATAATTATGTGTTTGAACATTTAATGTTTTGAGTACCTTGCTAAAAACCATTATGTTTAGATCATAGTAACCTTTGCCGGTTTATATTATTTGTAGTAATTTTACCACTGTTTGTAGTAAAAAATATAGGATAGTAAAACATCATCATCATCATCAAAAACATTTACTTACTCGCTCAACTAAATTTGGTTGTAATCGCATTTATCTCGCTTGCATCATGATAAGTACCTAGTTAATGATAAGAAGTATTTCGTAGCGCCATACACACACACGCTCTCCCGCACACATAACTTACCGTAAATTGTATAGAGAGCACAGTAGATACCTAACTTTGTAATGGACAGCAAGTCCTTGAAATATTTCACGTGGTAATGGTAGATCACATTATGTTATGAAAAACGGATAAAACAATAGTCGTAGCATTCAAGTCAAATACATGAGTTATAGAATAGGTACTGCCTTTTACTGAAACAAAAAAAAAAACATTATTTTAGCGAAACAACTTCAAAGTTTTTAGCCTGAAGCAGTGGTCTTAATATCTTTAGCTCGTGATCCTTATCCAAAAGTTTCTTAACGATGAGAAACTTGAAGTTGGCAGCACTCTGCCATCGGCTAATTCATGTCCTCGGCGACATTAGCATACTGAAGTAGTCGGGAGCCAGATAGTGCGCGGCGATGGGATTGATCAGGCTACACTACTATAGCCTTGTAATCTTTTATCATCGACTTTCTTTGAAGCATGAATAGAAAACTAACGACACTTCACACTTCTCTTGTGCCCTTTTTCAGTTTTTTTTTTCATTTCTAAAGCCGTTTAGTGTAAGAGACTTAATTACAGAAACAAACAAACATAAGTCATGCCAAAAGAGAGTAGGCTTATGACCCAAATATTAACCAATCTATGAACCGTCTCAAGGCACATGTTCCTCATGATTGGGATATATAGGGGTTCGAGAAACGTTTGACATCTTTGGCCTTGGTCATTTTACAAAAATAAAGTCCTAAAAGATTTAAGGTGCTAAGAGACTTAAATAACATTTTGAGCCAAAACATCTCGTTTTAAATAGATGGGATTTCATGCCTAGTTAAACAATCTAATTTAAGTACTAATGAGCAGTTGACAAGGCTAATGAAGAGAAGACTACTTTTTGTTACCTGTTGGTATTCTACGTTACTATGATACCTTAAACTGTTCGTTGCGATGCGAGGGTAATTTAAGTAACAAGACCTAATAAGGACATAATTACTTTTCAGCTCGGGTTTATAATAAAAGAATGAAAGCAATACTTATTTGAAAATGATTTATTTATTGGTAGTATGTGTACTTCTGACAGCTTAGATAATATTTACAGATACAACTACACTTAGGGCAATGTAAATATATCTCCAATATTATTATATAAATAGTTTAACATCGCGTAGAGCCGAAGCTCTACGGCGGGCCCGGCGTGGCGCCCTTACTTACATTATACAAACAATATAGCTCACAATAATAGACACAAATATAATATAGTGAATATCAACATCAATAGACATCAAAATATCTGTACGAATTCGGATTCAGTTTCATCAATAACCACTCGATTACATAATAATTTTATAGAATAACGTTCCATCAGCAACGGTAGAGAGTTCGTTCAGATCTAATGATTACTTTAGACACTACTAAGCTAAATTTATTTAAATAATCCCCCGGCCAGCTCCGCCCTAGTACGAGAGGAGCCGGTCAATTACGACACAATTATTATGCAGCCTGTACTTTACTTACACGATTATTATTAGTTTTATTCTTTGGAGAGGTACTTAGTCTTCAACGAATGCTACTATTAGTAAGAAATAAATTTAGACTATGAATATTATAATATTTAAATTAACAGTTCAACGTGAGATTCAATAAGAGAAATACTCTCGACGAGGTCCCGTACAACATATTCGTATTGCAAGCACCTTGTGTAACTGATTCATTTATTTTATGCTCCAGTTTTCAATTTTGTTATTGTTATTTTTTGAGAATTATTTTCAAATTATATTAGGCAAATTATTGAGAATAGACTGTTTTCCGGACGGAGAGGTAGGAGTGCGCAGGCGGAGAGAAGGAGAGTTGCTCGCTTTACTACGAGGAGTATCCCCGGAGCGAGGAGGAGGAGAACTATCGGGTTAGGACTAGCCGCATACGCACGGTTTCTTGATTCTGAATTCAGATTCAGAGACCCGAATGCTTACCTTTCATACAAACTGTTAAACTAAGCATTCGTACGTACATTTTCAGAACGGAAAAAAAACTGACATTCGTTTCGGAAACAAACCGTGCGTTCGGTTCATTCAGAATGGAAAAAACGGAATAAGTGCATTCCGTTTTTTCCATTCTGAATGAACCGAACGCACGGTTTGCATATTTTTGGCATACCTATATTTTTTTTTACTCCGCTGCGCTCTAACAGCAATTTCTAATACAAAAAAACCGAACGTCTGCGCTAGTCTCACGGAATTCGGAATCAGAAATCCTGGTAAGGAAGGAAACCGAATCAGGCCGGGACACGCCCGTTCGTCTTGGAATGTACTTACAAGTCATGGAGTTTATAACTTTAAAAATGTTACAACTATGATGTGCCCTAACAGAAAGCATTAAGTTTATTATGGTTATTACGACATTTTATCAATATTATTTTTTTATTGTACTATTAGATAAGGTTCCTAATATGCATTAACAGCCTCCGACAGCGTAATATAACTAACTTTTATGGATGTAGGTAGGTATATCACCGTCCACCGTCTCTACTAGAGACACGCGGCGGCCACACGCGGGCGGCGTGTCGGCGCGCCGCCGGGCGCGAGCGCGGCCGCGGCCGGGGCTCGTCTAGGAACCGTCCACAGTCTCGCGGTGCTTAAAGTATTTGGTAACAACACGCGTTACGATAACATTACTTAAATTTTCTATAATAGGTATCTTTGAGCACATTCGCTAATAAATTCTTGTTAAGTATATTATTACAAAGTAACTAAAAGTAAGGCACTATCGGCATCGGCCACGAATAATAATAATAGAAACGAAACGTTTACATCTTCTAATCGCTAAAATAGACGAGACGCGCGCTCGTATTTGGTCAACTAGCAGCGACTCTTTGGTCGGATTCGCTCCCCACACTTCCATGACTACCGTAATGAACTTACTTAACTGAGATTCTATTTGTAATTGTTGGCGGGCGGGGCGCGGCCCGGCTCAGCTGCCCATGGAGACGACCGTGGGCCGCTCGAGCCGCTCCTGCGGCTCGAGGCGCGCGCGGTAGTCCGCCTCCTCCGGCGCGTACAGCGCGTGCTGCAGGTGCGGGTGCGCTCCGTGCGCGTGCGCGTGCGCGTGCGCCGGCGGCGGCGACTCCAGCTTCAGCGCGCCGTGCGGCACGTAGTAGCCGAGCGGCAGCGGCGTCCGCCCCGACGCAGAGACAGAGCCCATCTCCACTGTCGACCAACACGGGAGATACATTAAGTACACATAGAACCAGCTGCTTCGTACCTATCATGACGTACAGGGCTATCATGACGGGTGACGAGTTGAGATTTCTCTAACAAAAACCAAAGGGTATTTACTCGTAGTGAACGGTCATACAGACGTTAATAATAAATATTATTTGATGTTACAATTCAGTTGAAAGAGAATTACTCACGCATGTTCTCGAGTTTGACTGCGGAGTTGGGTGCGCCCCCGCTGGCGGCGCGTGCGGCGTTCTTTAGGCCACGCTCAGTCTTAATGCTGTTCTTAGATTTCCGTTTCCGGGTCTGAAACATGTTATTAAAGTGGTCAGTGGGTGAGGCTGGTGCCGGCGGGTGTGGCGGGGGGTGGGGGTGGGAGAGCAGTGCTCACCTGGATGGAGTCCTTCTTCATGGAGGGCGGGCGGTTGATGCCGTGCAGCTTGTAGTAGAGGCCGCACGCGTTGCAGACGGACTCGCCGTGCGCGTTGCGCCGCCACAGCGTCGTGGTCGCCGTCATGCAGTTGGTGCAGGTGGTGCCCGGCCGCTTGGCACCCATCTGCACAGGGAAGGACGGTGAGCGGCGGCACGAGGCGCAGGCGAGGTGAAGCGCGTGCGGTTAGCGGCGTGCGGGGGTTAGTTTGATGGGCGTGCGGGGACGGGGACGGGACACGTACCCCTTTCTTCTTATTGTAGTCAGAGGGGGTGGAGGTGGCGAGCGGCGCGGGCGCGGAGAGCGAGTGCGGCGACGCCATGCCGTTATACAGGAAGCTCTTGTAGAAATCCGCGCCCGACGGGGCCCCCTCCGCGGCCACTGCAACCAACACACACTCTGTTATAGAGCTCCGACCGGGGCCGGGGGAGAGGACGCTCGGCGGGCGCGGATCTCGCGGGGCGGGTGAGGGGCGGGGCGGGGTGGATGCTATGCGGATATTGCGTACGTCGTGGTGGGGCGCCGACTGCGCGTGCGCGGCGTGGCGCTGACGTACCAGCCGCCGCGGCTGCTTCAGCGGCCGGTTCATGCCGTTCATCTTGTTGTAGAGGCCGCACGCGTTGCACAGGTAGTGGCCGGTGCCGTCGCGCCGCCACAGCGGGGTGCTGATGGCGCCGCAGTTGACGCACTCTCGCCCCTCCGTGAAAAACTCCGCCATCTCGACTGCGCAACACACGCACCATTAGCCTGCGCCGAGCCTGCCCACCGCCCGCCGGCCGCAGCCGGCCCGAGCGTCCCTCTCTCACAGCGAAGACATTACAGAATCTTACTCGTACATGTCTACCTACCTCTATGCTACGTACCTACTAACTTATCGCGAAATAAATAAAAACAAACATTTTCAGCGATCGACTGCTCGAATGTGCGCTTACACAGCATAAAATTGTCAATTGATATGATATTATTACATAACAATGGGGTTCAAGGGCACGCTCGCCCGCGCTCGGCGCTCGGCAGCACGCAGCGCACGCGCGCGCCTCGCCCGCAGTGACTCACTGGCGCGAGAGCACGTCCTGCTCTCTGCGGAGGCTGCAGCACATCTACCTATCACACACACTCTCACACGTTCGTTTCGCTGGTACGAATACATCGGTACGAGATCGTTCTAAGTCCATGAATCGTAAATGAGTCACCCTTAATAGAAAAGCAATAACATTGGGAACCCGTTGAACTACATGGAAGTAGGAAGTAGGAAGGGTCACGGTGGATGTGGCGGCGCGCGGTCACCGCCGGTCACCGGTCGCAGTCGCGGCGCACAACGGCACTGCAACCGTTACTTGGACCCGAGCAGTGTATGCCAACATCTCCGACCAATATAATACATGAAGAAATAATGCCAAAACGCTAAATTGTTTGATGGTGATTTAAAATGCAGTAGGTAGTGGAAATGCAAATAGCATGGTGCTATTATCCCAAGCCCTACGTATTCTTTTACTTCGAGTACTTAGCCTACTGGATTTAAGTTTTTTTGTGAGTTATTATGAGCTTTAAGTTTTGCGCACCCCGTCACCCACACATCGTAGCGCCATGTAGTGAAGTACTTACAGTTCTACGTAAAGTTCTGCTCCTGGGTTGAGACCCGGTATTACACGAAATCACCTAAAACAAGTCTTTTTTTGCGCCCGTTTGATATGAAGAATTATGATGATCAGGTGCAAAACAATACAGCTGGTGGAAAAAACAACCAACTTAAGTTTAACCGTAGTACAATTTTGAAAATCATTTTTATTTTGAAAAAAAAAATATCATCTTATGAAACTTATTGAGCGTAGTACTCTAAATTTTCAGCGATTACATCCAGTTTATAACACAACCAAATTATTATACAGCCAGATTAGTTCTCTAAAATTTGACCAAGCAACTTATTTTTGTTTGTGTCCTTGTTACGGTTAATCACAACAAAAATGGCAAAACAAAAATTCTAGGCCCCAATCTCATTTTACTATCAAATATGATTTACGATTTTCAACTCTAAATGAAGCGGCTTAAGTAAACGTGTGTGTGGGAGGAAAATTGTGGTATGACCGAGTCTTAACTTTGTAAACAGTGGCTACATGAGCCGTACAGTACACATGATGTTTCAAATGATATTGTATCAGGTACTTAGTTCAACGGACCCCGTCGGGCACAGCGACTTAAAAGAGAGTAGGACGGTTATTAATTATTAAGACATTATTATATAAAGAGTCGTCATATGTTTATGCCAAGAATAAGAATTTAATCAAAAGTTATTTTTTAAACTCGTTTCTCATTTAACTATTCATTTTAACAAGTTATTATTACCAAACATACCTTTAAAGTACAGACTGAGTCAGTTAAAATAAACATATAATCTCGTAAGTGTAATTACTTAATTATATTTGATTCGGTTGTATCGATGCTACACTCTGACTCTACCAAAACAATGCGTGCAAATAATAAAAGATGAGTAACGAGCGTCGAGAGCCATGTGTGTCGCGTTACATCCCGCCCGGTGACGGGACACAGATTTGTCTCGATTAATCGCCGCGTTTCCGATTACTTGTAATGGCTCGCATCGACGTAATGGGTTCAACATGAGCCGCGGGCATCTGCGCGCCGCGGACGCGGGCCGCGCCCGCCTAGTACCTACTAGTTTCAAAAACGTGTTTATTACCAGCTATCGCCGATGTCATACTTTTCTCCATATGTTTCTGAATTTCGTTTTATTTGCAATCTGTTTATCTGCAAATAACATCCAAGTATGTACACACTATGATTTTAAATACTAAAAAAGTAAAATCTACACACAAAGTTTCGCATTTATAAAGTGAGTTGGTGTGGCGACAGTATCCGGGCGCCCGGCGCGGCCGACACTCGGCAAATATGCGCACACGGAGCGGACACGGCTCGACCATTTTTTGTGAAGTTTGTTTGCAATAGAACGAGCCGGCCGGGGCTAGTTGTTTGCGCGGCACGTGCCTTATCCGTAACCTTTTACGGAATGCGATTCAAATGAGCATAAAAGGAACCCTCACCGCTCGTGCCGAGCGCCGCGCGCGACCAAACAATGTACTTTACGCGCCGGACGGGACATCTTTTCACTTATTAGGTGACAAGACCACTTATAATTTATTTTTCAAATATGTGACGATTCAATTATTTATAACATCTCAAGTGCAACAAAGAATAATCATAATATTTGTATTTAAAAAATAACTATTCAAAAGCAAAGAGCAATGCAGATTTGCAGTGATGCAGATGAATGAGTCCTAAATACGGACGTGGGCTCCTTACTGACGGCTGACTTCAGTATTATTCGTCATGGGTTGTTTGTGGTGGTAACCTTTGTTGCTGTACTTACATACAGCATGTACATCGCCTGTTGAGTACTTATATACCTGCAACAGCATAGTTGTAGCAATACCGATACAATTTACGAGATTTTAAAAACAGAAAAACGTATTTCATACTAAAATCATTGGAGTCATTTAGTTTGTATCACCTGTTACAGAAGAGTTTCTTCGCATATTTCGAATACCAGCCCTTACCCGCCACGGCGGAAGTCCCGCGTTGCTCGAAGGCTCTTACTTCATATTATTATAGGTAATAAAAGTATGAAACTCATGTAGGTACATGTAGTAGGTAATTCATGAAGAAGGATTTAACGAGGCCTCATATTTAAGTAAAAATAATTTGTCGAGTTTCTACGTTAATTCCTTTTTGAGCTTTGAATCAGCGCTACATATTTATATGAAATTTGGTTTAGATAGCTCATACGATTCCTGCAGAGCAACGAGTGAATCGGCGCGGAGCGGCTATCAGGTACGCGTACATACGACTTGAAAGACTTTGACCTCATTTTGGGCCGCCGCACAAAAATAGTAAAGTTGAAAGGTATCCTGTTATTACAGCGCACTTCCTTCATGGATATCGAGTGAGACACGACTAATAATGTATTGTACGTCGAGGGCTAGTAGAGGCACGTACGCTGGTGCCCATATGTAGGCGCGAGTAGACTCGGCCCGGTCGCAGGCACGCTTCGCCCGTGCGTCTGTCGCGAGAGGACCTTGAGTGGACTCACTTTGGTTACTAAGAGACTTTTGATGACGTTCCAATGCTAAACGTTGATACTTGATACCTATTATACTAACAAATTATCTGTGGACAATTTATTGAGGAATTGAAGACAAACAGGTAGGCTGTTAGGCACTAGGTAGGTGTGTTTTGTTAAAAAAATGCTCTGCATAATTATTCACGTTTTATCGAATTTGTAGAAAAAAAGCAATTGGTGACATTTGAAGCGTCTCAAACCTAATCTGGCTATAGGAAGGTAGTGCTCGTACTCGTCGTACAACAGCAACGAGCGAGCTGGTGTCGCGCCGTGCGTCGCGCGCGGACAGGCATCTGTTATTTTGTTATTAGTTCATCTAACTACCAAGCTCGCCTTGCCGCGCTTTATTGACTCAGAATGATGGCATTTCGATGAACGTTTGTTGATTCAATAAAATTTAACAACGATCCTAAAGTAATTATACCATCAAAATGCTATTTGAGATTGAATAAATATTGGTCTCTTGTGAACACCCGTAGACAGTTATGATTATGACCTATTTATCTTTTCAAAGAAAGGTTTTTAATTTTATTTTATGGGTCACAAAAGTGAAATAAAGCGGAGTGTACGCCGCGCTCCGTCGAGGACAGACGAAGGTCTCAAGTGGATGCGCGCTCCAAAAAACAACGCTCGTAAATAACGCCGGAACTGTCGCCTTATCTCGCGTGTCTTTTGGAAATTGCTTTATCGCAATAAAAACATGTCGCGGGCACGCTGGAGCGCGGGAGTGACGCGGCGGGGGAGGGGGGAGGGGGGGAGGCTATCGCGCGCGAGCGTGACCCTCCGCCGTTGCTATCCGTATCGGGATCATCATAGTTATTTGTATTTTATCATCTTTTACTTAATTCAATTTTTGTAACAGTTATAGCTTTTGGTTGCGCAGGATGCACGGTTGCGATGGACGGCGACACGGCCACCGCCACCGCCTCTGGGCTGCGTTCGAGCACACTACGAGTAGAAACTATTTGAGATTTACTGAGGAGTATGCGATTGCAATAACTCATACTTTAGCGGCGAGCGAGCGAGCCCTACGTAGATAGGTACAGTAAATAGGTACTACAGAGAGCAAATGAGTTACGTAGCAGTAGAACGAAGAACGAGCCAAGCTAGAATGGGCGACGGATACTCACTTGCGGAGAGACTCGCCGCCGCCGACAGCTGCGGCCGGCTCCACGGGTCCTGGAACGAACAACGAACACTTTACGAACACACGTGCCACGTGCTTACCGCTACACTACGTGGATAACACATTAATTATGGTACAGTACATACGCGCCACACACCACACTGGAGTATAATTATGTCCTCATTTGGTTTTTATAATTTTAAAATTAATTGTTTTAGTGACTTATATTCGTATATTACTGCTTATATAATTTTATTACATTTCAACATTAGCATGTTGAAATTCAATTTATTTTATAATTTGAAGTTGAAAGTCATTAGCAGTGAACATTGATGTTCAAATGCGAAGGACTAAGGTCCAAGGCTTTAATTGGCTGTTTTAGGTTCTACTCCTCATTCCGAGGTGCATGAAGTTTACGTTATTACAAGGTTTCATTTAACTTCACATTTAAATTGACGTTTAGGACAAATCTTGCAAGCAACAATTGAGCCACTTTCCAGTGTGCGATTGCGCTGATTCATTCTCACAAATTTTCCAGCGCATGCAATTGGCCTGACGGCATTCGTTGAAAGAAAATAAAAAAGGGCCTTAGCTCCACAGACTATTTTATTTAAAAAATACTTGGATCAAACGACATGGAAAAAAATATCGCTGTTTCTGTTTGGAAGATTTTTAGTATGGTAATGATGCGAGGATGAGTGAGGCAGCGCGTGGGCGCGTAGAGTGTCGTGGTGAGCAGTGGCGAGCGTACCTGGTACTGGCTGGTGGCGAGCGCGGGCGCGCCGTACACGGTGGAGGGCCGCGAGGTGCTGGTGGCGAAGGCGCCGCCGAAGCGCGCACTGAAGGCGGGCAGCGAACCGCTGCCCGCCCCCGTGCCCGCTCCTGCCCCCGCGCATTCCGCGCCGCTCTCAGCGTACTCCTCGGTCAGCACCACGCCGCCGCCGCCGCCCCCGTAGTTGGGCGAGCCACCTGTAACGTCAGGTTTCACTACGTTACTACAATCCTCTCGCGGTGACAACACTCAACTGAGCTGGTGCTGGCTGGTGGGTAGGGGCGTGCTACCTGGGGCTGGAGGCCAGATCTGCGTGTGTGTGGCGAGCTCCGCGCCTGCGTAGTACGGCGCCGGGCTCGCAGCGTACGCGCAGCGCCCGCCGTACGCGCCGCCTCCGCCGCCACCGCTGTAACAATAATACCACTGTATTACACCTGTATAAATCTGATAAATGGCTTACCAAAATGATGGACAGCAGCTACGTTGGCTATGTGAGGGTAAAAAACCTTGAAATATGCTTTGGGGCTAATTGGAGGTCAAATTTTTGACAGCGATATTGAGCAAAAAAGATTCCTCGATAAAATTCAAAATGTCGGCTAACGCACCAGCGCGAGCGCGGCGCGGCGGGATCTGGTCACCACTTTGAGTTTAGACCACCTGTGACCTCCCCGTCTAGTTACAGTACTCAAATTGTTAACGGGAATTAACGCGAGGTCCCCGTAATGGTAACCCGATTGAGCCATAACGTTATCTATATTTGTGAAAAATTTCAAGTCGCTAGCTTTTGTAGTTATTAAAATCGGCTGTGACATACAGAAAGATAGACATTGGAGTGTCACTATAAAGGTTTCTTTTTACCATTTTTTAATTATGAAGATAATTTTTTCGCTTATACTTAACAGTATAAGCGCTTAACAGTAATAGCATTATATTTCTGGTCACAAAATAAAATGTATTAGCGAAATGTTAGCGACTGGCTGGAGGTCGGCGTTCTTCAACTAACGGAAGAAGGCCGACCTCCAGCCAGTCGCTAGCAATCTGGTTGGACACTAGCTGCAAATCACAGAATGGTGGTTTAGGCCTCTTGAGGTGAAATGAAAATAAAAGCAGAAGCTCGGGTGCGATTTTAATTATTTTATAACTTTTTAGAACATTACAGGAAAATAACTTTTTCTTCATCTTTGTGCGTCATGCTACGAGTATGTGCGTTAGCCAGATTAATTGAAATCAAATGAAGTGACAGAAAATAAATAGGTTTGCATCGTACCTTATTTCAGCAATTATAACTTGTTGTTTTGATGTTATTAGAGACATGTTGCACGCCATAGTAAGTATAGGTCACATTATGTAAGTAAGTAAGTAAGCAAGTAGAACTTACAATCATACCAAAACAAACATAATTAAGATTGTAATGTGAAATCGCTGACTCATGAATCTATCTATGTGGTTTTAAATAATGCCTTAGACCATTTAGTTTTAGTGGTACGTAATCAGTCGCAAAACGACAACAATGTAAGTGGCTCATTAGCGTTAGTAACAACGGTACATTGTCGCGTGGTCCCGGACACGGGCACAGATAAGGAGTCAGAGGAACAATGGCGTCGTCACGCGGCTCGTGCGCGCCCGGCCCGGCCCGGAGCCGGCCCTGGACCGCGCACTGGCGGGTTGTGCAACGCTGCTGTTATCATATTGATGCAACGCACGTGTGGGGCAATAAACCCGATAACGGCAATTATGCAAAGAGTTTGGAACGCAAGTACGTGATGTTAACATGCTTGCGCCTGCGACGCCGCCGAATACCTACCGACGACGTGCCCGCGCCTGCAGCCGCGGCCCGCGGCGGCGCGCCGCCGGCGGAGCTGCGGCCCGCTCGGCAGCTAAAGTGGAACGCGAAGCTAATGGTTCGGAACGTCTCGGAAATGGGCTCGTTATCGGTAGAACCGCGGCCTCCGCTCCCCGGCCCGCAGTTGCCGCCGCCGTCGTCGCGACCCGTTTGCATTCATTATGGTGGCACCTAGGACGGGCGTTGCTGACGATGCCCTTGAATCCCTGCCAGCTCATCGATGCCCGAGACACTGACGGCTCGCAGACGCTAGTGAAGTTGACAGTAGCGCGGCCGAGGGTCCCGCTACTGCGGACTGCGATAGCCGGACTCGGTGACGCAACAACACAGATAACATTGAACCGCTCCTAAATCATGTCGCTAAAAAACATTCGTGCTCGCAGGGATTATCGGCTCGGCACCTAGACCCCTTTTGTTCCGGTCACTCAATAAGCATTACTAATTCGTAGAGTTGCCGTGAATCATCGACCCTTCCGGGTGCCCTCCTTTTCGATGACGATATGCACCTACGTAACTAGGTACAGGTAGAAAGGCGGATGCCCGCGTATGTTGTCAACTCAAACGAAACGCACGATGTCTAATTAGCGCAGTGTAGACACTCGGGATCTGGGTGCGCTAAGTGATCGGTGATGTACTCGAGTGTCGAAGGCCCGCATTACAAGCAAAAGACATCACAGCGCGGGCGAGACGGGCAGCACGTGCGGCCACGGTCGGCCGCGCTCACGTGCAGGACGACGGGCGCTGCGGTCCGGCTCCCGAGGGAGCGCGCAGCGGGAGGCGGGATCCCTTCATTAGGACATGCTGGGGCCCGCCAGCAATCCTGTTTGTTTTGGAATGCGATGTGTTCGAGATAACTAACAATGAAATTACATGTTGAAACACATCGATGATTTATAATTACACGGTGACGAACGGTCTTTTGTGATTAGTTGACTAGTAGGTAACTTAGTTTCGGAAGAAGAAACTAAAGTAAGTATAGAAATCACAAAAGTTAAAGTTCCTAAATCACGAAATTAATGTGCTGGCAGCCATGTGGAGAGGAGTACTGGAGAGCCAGCCCCGTATCGACATAAAAACGTCAAAGCGTCAAAACTTAAACTAACAGATCGTTAAAAAACTTCTCGAGTGAAGAAATCGTCGCAAAAAGTTTGAAGTTGTTTGGGTTCACAGAGTATAACATAAAATAAAGCGAGCGTTATTTGCACATCGTCGACATAATCCTGCGCTAGCACCGGAACGCTAACAGCCTACGCAAATAACTCATTTCGAGACACTTAAAACGTCACTCGACACGTATCAAAACTGATGTGCTCGTACGCACGACGCTAGCACCTAGGTATAGCTTGTGACATTAGTAAGAGATGCGGTGCAAGCGCAGCTCTAGAGAGCACCGGCTGGCTAGTGCTCGACCCACATCATACCTACCTAGGTCCGTAGGTCCCCGACTAAGTGGGGTCTAACGAGCGCCATGAAGCGTTTTAGTTTTGAGTTCTCGCAACTGTAATATAAATAAGTTAGTTGTATAAGAGTGCGGTTAGAAAAATAGAAGCTATTGTTAAACGAGCAGCTGCAGTGGTTAATTCTGCAGGATTTTCCTCGTCCGTGGCCGGCGGTCGAGCTGGCGTAAACACTGAATTATAATAGTATAATACAGAGATGAGATGTTTATTTAACTTATTATTATTTTGACTTCATTATATTAGAGGAAATAAGCGTCCATGGTATTTATTGTATTAAGTATACCTATGTAATATTTTTCAACAGGATGTACTTCATTTGTTTTTACAAAAAGTACTATACATTATACACTGAATACAATTCATAATTTAATGTACTTACTTAAAACAAGTTTACGATAAAAATAAGAAGCATTCAAATGACATCTCTTACTTAACTACACAGGTTGACAATTTGTTTTAAATACCCCAGGACGTCATATAGGAATACAATACGCTTTATTGAAACACGTGCAACCTTATTACAAGCATTTCTTTTTATTTTACTTGCTGTGTTGGTTAGTATGACTGTAACAAAATCGTATAGGTCAATCATATCAAACACGTATGGGTCAAATCTAAATAATAACCACTTCCTGACGTTTAATTAGCCTTAAATTTGGTATACTTGCGTATCTTAAGTAGCAATGCAATAAAATAGCACTATAGAGTCGGTCTGATGCTGGAGTTGGAAGCTGGCCATAGAAACTTCTTGCCAGTTAATAGTAGACGCCGTGTGTGCGCTCACTCGATCAACTCACCGTCTTTATAATCATCATCATCATAAGCTAGATGTACACTTCTTAAAAGCTTGTTTAAACATATTTCTTTAAAAACGTAAGTATTTTTATGTCCTTCTTTTTATGCAGTCAAGTAAAAAATAATAGAAGTCATTGGCTATTATAAGCCGATAATACTTAAAATTCTAATTAAGAATTATTCATCAAAGAAAGGGTTCTTTCGCTGATGATTCTTGACGCTCGAGATATTACTTGGTCACTCTCACTCACTCCTATGATTTTTCAAACGAGAGAGACAATGGCCAAAAAATATCTCGACTGGAGTTATAATGGGGCTCCTGACATCACGTTTGTTGCTGGCACAGTGGCACTAACTGCTCAACCGGATCTTTAGGGAAGAACCTCGTCTTGGTACGTATGTCCGTTTTTTTATATTTGGAGTTGTGAATTTTTATTTTCTTTAAATAAAGTGTTTACTTTATAGTGTAGGGGAATAGATAGAAGTAGTTAGACAAATATATAAACAGTTGTTAATTTAACATTGCATAACTGGCCTGAATCACACTAGTTGTTCATAAAATACGAAAAAAATATGTTTATAGATTGTGTAAAATAACAAACCATCCGTTTTAGCGTAAAGAAATAACTCTTTACGCTAAAACGGACGGACGGATTTGGATGAAACTTGGTATGAAAATAGCCAACACCCTGGAGCGGAGCGAGTCTGCGAGTCTGTCGGGACGACTGGGTGTTTGTTTGTGTGAGTATAGTTTGAGTAGCGATGATCCGATCATTATTAAACTTGACAGACAAGAAGTTTAACACACAGTTCAATACAGTTAATTTTCAGTAAAGTTCAATACAGTTTTGCAGTTCCTTTATGAGCTAAATCAGGCGAGAGGTTGTGTAGATCTAGTAGTATACACAGGTATTACGATAGGCTACTTTATATCCCAAAAAGTATGAACAGCTCCTGAAAGATAGCGTGCGTAGCCGCAGGGTGCAGCTAGTGAATGGTACGTAGTAGACGAGTGACGGTGGCTCGGAGCAACCGGCGGCGGAAGCAGTTCTCACGAGACAGCGCCCACGCGCGGCAGACAGACACCCGACACCGGCTGCTGCTGCACAGGCACTCTCGCGCTTGTTTGTTATTTTATGCTTATGTACTACCATAGCAAATTCCCATAAAACATTAACAAACCAACAGAACAAATCAAACATATTAAACAGACGTTGCTAATGTTGCCATACATGAATTACTGGCTTGTAGTTTGCCTCGAACGGAGCCCTCGCATGACTCCATAACTTCTCGTCTTTAATAAGGAACTTTAAAAAAAATACATAAACTACTTGCTTGTGAAATTTAATGAAGATTGGATCAACGATACTCAAGTTATGACGTCACAGTAGACTGAGACGGAGGACTGAGACCTCGTCTCGCTCGATCAGTAATGAATAGCAGCGTCATGTCACAAGAGGTCTGCGGGACTTTAGTTTCTTAGAGCCGGGAGAGAGCGATAGTTTAGAGACGCAACTGGCAGACTCTCCTCGACAAAGCACAACTAAAACAGCTAGTGCAGCGACAAAGACTCAGTGGTAGACCTCGGTGGCTCAGTTGGTACTGAACCTGCCTTGCAAGCTTGGGGGCGTGGGTTCGATTCCCACCTAGGGCAAACATTTATGTGATGAACATTTGTGTTTGTTCTATGTCTGAGTGTTAATATCTATTTAAGTATGTACTCGTATTTAAAAATATCTAAGTATGTATATGAGTCCCTGGCAGCCATAGCACAAGCTTTGCTTAGTTTGGGGTCAGGCGACCGTGTGTGGAAGTGTCCCGAATTTATTTATTATTTATTTATTAAAAGACGGCAGAAAACCTCAAATAGTGGAAATGTATTTGTCCGGTTGGTTCCATGGATTAGAACCCAAGCTGGTCCACTGTCTGAGTTCAATCCATGGAACCATGAGGTTCGCAGCTCGGAGTTAGGTGTGAAGCTGCCCGGACATCGAAATTACGTGACCAAAACTGCCTTTCCTTGGCTAAGGACAAGACTGGCCATTAAACGGGGTCAGATCGACATGGGGCTGATATGTCTGTGTGTAGAATGCCAGATTTATCAAGTATATACCCGATATTAATGCGGCTTTATATCTACCAGTATTTAACTTGTCAGGTTTAGATTAAGAATATAACTTGTATAACTTGGTCTTTTATTAAGGTATTAGGTACACGAAATCACCAAAAAGAAGTTTAATTTTGCCCCTAGTTTGATATGAAGAATTATGATGATCAGGTGCAAAACAACCAAAATCAGTTAAACCGAAGTAGAATTTTATAAATCATTCTCATTTTGGAAAAAAATAATCACAAATAGTAGCTTCTTAAAAAACTATCGGAACGTAGTTTTCTAAATTTTCAGCGATTACACCACTTTTTTTTCGATTATTAAATAGCCAGATTAGTTATCTAAAGTTTAACCGACGAGTTTTAATTATTCTTAGTTGTGATCTTATTACGATTCATACCAATAAAAACGGCAAAAATGTATTTCTAGGCGCCGTATCAAAAAAGATTTACGATTTTCAACACTAAATAAAGCGGGTTACGTAAGCGGTTTTACACAAAATCAACGAGTACAAGTTATTTTGTTTGTGTGCTAGTTTGATATGAAGAATTGTGATGATCAGCGGGGCTATTTACAATTATTCGGAAACGTTTCCGATTGGATCCCACGAATTTCAAACTCAAATTGTTCGAATCTCAGTCTACTTTTATAAAATTTAGAATAGAGAATCGAGTATAAATCCGATCGGAAGAATGAATGAATTTCGTATAAAAACTTATGAATAAGGACTGAGATTCGAGTAATTTAATTTTATTATTTTTTTGGAATTCGAACGGAAACGTTTGATTGAACGGAACGGAAACGGAAATGATTGTTAATATCTATATGCAGGTGCAAAAAAAATACAGCTAGTAGAAAAAACAATTAAAATCAGTTTAACCGAAGCAAAATTTTGAAGATCGTTTTGATGTTAGAGAAAAAAAAAACTTCAAAAGTATCTTCTAAAAACTGTTTGAGCATAATTCTCTAAATTTTCAACGATTGAAACACATTTTATTTCTATTATTTTAAATAGCCAGATTCGTTTTCTAAAGTTTAACCGAGTAACTTATTCGTATTTGAGTTCTTAATACGATTAATACCAACAAAAACGGCAAAAAAATGTATAGTTAATTTTAAACGCCGATCTCATTTTACCATCAAATATATGATATGCGATTTTCAACTCTGAATGAAGCGGTTTAAGTAAACGTGTGTATGGGTAAATAATCGTAGTAGATATGACCGAGCCTTAAATAAATTATCTAACTATGTATTAGGTCATTACGTATGAAATTAGCGTTTTGTCGTACTGATCAATTTGATCTGAAATATCTCCTCTTTGGTTAAGAATTCGAAATTCAAATTAATAAATTCATTTAGCTGGTTTTTTTTTCTTTGGAATACAGACATTCATTTGTTATTTTCCTCATTATTTTTTCTTTGGCGTCGCTTATTACCGCGCAATGGAAAACATGAAATATCGGTATATTTACGAGTACGAGTTCTACCGTGGCACCAGTGCTGCAGAAACAGCTCGAAGAATTAATGATGTGTACGGCGCTGATGTCGCTAAAGACAGCACGGTACGTTTTTGGTTTCAACGTTTTCGTTCTGGAAATTTCGACCTTAAGAACCAACCCCGTGGACGGCCGGAGATCAAAGTGAAAAACGAAGAATTAAAGGCTATTGTGGAAGCGGATCCATCACAAAGCACTTCAGAGATAGCAGCAGGCTTCGGGGTAAGTGACAAAACTGTATTAATCCACTTGAAGCAAATCGGGAAAGTAAAAAAACTTGAACGATGGGTACCTCATGAATTGAGTGAATCGAACTTGCAAACACGGGTCGCCTGCTGTGTTACTTTGCTCAACCGACACAATAATGAAGGGATTTTAAATCGAATCATTACTTGTGATGAAAAGTGGATATTGTACGATAATCGAAAGCGCTCATCGCAATGGCTGAACCCTGGAGACCCAGCCAAATCCTGCCCTAAACGAAAATTGACTCAGAAAAAGTTACTTGTAAGTGTTTGGTGGACTAGCGCCGGTGTCGTTCAGTACAGCTTTCTTAAATCTGGCCAAACGATTACGGCAGATATCTATTGTCAGCAACTGCAAACCATGAAGGAAGAACTAGCTGTTAAACAACCGAGATTGGTCAATCGCTCTAGGCCACTGCTGCTTCACGACAACGCAAGACCACACACTGCACAACAAACAACCACTAAGTCAGCTGAGCTACAATTGGAATGTCTGCGACATCCACCGTACTCCCCGGACCTTGCTCCAACAGATTACCATTTCTTCCGGAATTTGGACAACTTCTTACAAGAAAAAAATTTCCACTCCGATGCACCAGTCCAAACCGCCTTCAAAGAGTTTATTGATTCTCGCCCCCATGGTTTTTATAGTAAAGGGATCAATGAACTACCCATAAGATGGCAAAAGTGCATAGATAACAACGGTGCATACTTTCATTAATTAAATATATTTTACAAAAAAAAATCGACTTTTTATTCCTCCCATACAAAACGCCAATTTCATACGTAAGGACCTAATATATCAAAATCATGTCCTTTATTTTTGACAATAGGAAGATAGGAAAGTTCGCTTAGCTGGCCGGTGTACGGCGCGCCTGCGCAAACAAGGCTCGCGGTGTTTGCGCCCCGCCCGACCCCGCTCGAGGGTCGTTTGCTCTACGCATTAGCCGAGTGGCATAAATTAATATCACTCGAGGGATCAACAAACATGCTTTTGTATGTTTAAAAACTTTAAATAATGTAAATAGTTAAAATGTTGTAGTGTGCGGTGCGAGCGGCGCAAGCACAGGAAGTGGCCACGTTACTCATTCGCAGAAACCGCGCGACGCGGCGCAAGTACCATACAGTAGGTACAGCAAGTCCAATGTGTCGGACGTACCTACGGCGGAGTCCAGATCACTCGCACGCTACCACCGACCTTTGCCTACACTACGTACCTATTAATGTTTGGTTATTTGAACGCTTGTTCTTTGTTTGTTTTATAACTGCCAGCTCTTCACAGCGCTTGCGTGGAATGTACTGGGATCATACTTATTAGTAGACCCGCGCCGGCTTCACCCGGAGCGTATGAACATTACGTGAAACATTTTATTACTGATAGTGTAAGCCGCACCAAAGTCCGTTACGTAGTTTAAGAGTTAGCGCATTACACAGACAGAGAGACAGATAGATACGAGTAAGACGAGGAAGGTGACTTTGTTTTATACTATGCAGGGGAAAAGATTCATAAATAAACAAAACAAAACGTTTTGATACAAACAATGATCTGTAGAAAATCCATTAGTAATTCTACAATCATGAAATCGAAAACTAATAATGATGTATCGTTCATAATACTAACTGTAACATAAAACAAGAGTAGGTACAAAATATATTCATCAGCGATTTACCCACGAAACACATTTCGCACCATACTTCCTGAACACTACGATAAAAAAACTTCTGGTTGGTAAAGAGTAGAATTAGTATGAATGGTTGTGAACTGTGAATGAGAGGAGAGCACGTCCGGCGACGTGCCGCCGCCGAGGCGCGAGGCTGCGTCGGCGCTTCTCCCGGCCATTCATGCAGCCAGTGACGTCACGCGGCCGGGACCGGACAAACACCGTAACATGACACCTGATACGTACGCCCCCACGTTACCTACAAGCACTGTGGACCTTCAACCAGCAATATCGACTGCCATTAATATAGTAGGTACAGTTAAATCACTCAGTAAACTTGGCGCATCTAACTATATTTACTTAAGTGTATTTGTTTCATTCTCAACAGCTGACTGAGACAAGAGACTGTGTATTGTTTCAGTAGTTTGTCTCCAACAGTGATCTAGTGACCCTAAGGGATATCTTCATAACCCAAGGACCAAAATTGGTATTATAATGTACTAGCGATCCGCTCGGATCGCATAAACATTCCGTAAAAAATGTTTATCTGAAGGTGAAAACCGCATCAAAATCCGTTACGTGGTTCAGGACTTAGCGGGATACAGATTACAGACTAACGGACAGACATTTTTTTTTTGCAAACTCCACAATTCACATCTTCGTTCAAATTTTTCTAATGAGTAAAAAAAAATTATTCTAATGAGTGAAATTCCTTGGTTCAGATGAATTAACGTTAACGCGTAAATGCAGTCTAAATAAAAATGTCTCTCAACATCCACACTAAGAACTCTTTGCACACTACGAACTCACCTTTTTGGTTATAATGATCGTGCATGGAGGTACCATGCACGACGATGATCATCACGAGCTGATCATTTGTGTCTAACGTAGCCACGAACCGCGTTTTTTTTAAAGAAAATGGTGAATGTTGTTGTGTTGAGATCGATGTTTGACCGATCGCGATTAGGACGACGCGGCGTTTCAGTCACTTGATCATACGCGACGAACGATGTAAAATAATTATTTTTATGATTTTTTGAATTAATGCAGTACTTATACGACAATACAATTAATTGTAGGTATTTTGATAATTATAATCTATTTCGTGACTCTGATGTGTGTCTAATATTAAGTCATGGGTTAACACCTTCGAAAGCTTTGGAACGATAGTTGAAAGCTAAATAAGAAAATACAGTGGGACGAAGAAAATTAGATAGAAAATGTAGGTAAAACGTAACGAACGTAAAACAAAAATTGTTTTCGAATATTATTGTTCATATTTATTAAGCGATCGCAAAGTCTAGGTATCGAAGTGCCAACTTTTAATTCATGTCATTTGTTTTAACGAAATAATTAACAGTTTGGTGTTTACTTACACGATTTGAAAACAATGTGATAACGTGCTCAGTGTCAATTAAAATGTAAAAACAAACCGGCGGAGCTGGGCCGAGCCAGAGTCATGTGTTGTGAGCGCAGAGGACCCTCGGCTGCTCGTCAGTGCGGCGACACCGCCGGCCGCCCCCGGCGCCGCGCGTGCCTCTACAACACTACGCCTGAGCCTAACTTTACCAGTCGACATACTTTTTGATCGTTGTCTCTCTCGTTTGAAAAGTACTAGGAGTGAGAGACCAAGAAACATCTCGAGCGTCAAGAATAGGGGGCCTGGCCATCACGGTACCCAGCTGATCACAGAGACCTTTCGATCGATACTTACGAGTATATCTTCACAACCCCTGGATCAATTTGCTCCTATTATTTGAATTTAAGATTGGATTGTGATTCTTTATAAAAATTGCATAATTGCATTGCCTCAGATCAACCTAGATAGTAAGATGGCGCACAGCGTATGATCTAAGTGAAGCCAAAAATCATTGAAAAACTACTCTACTGTCGTATATGTACACAACACGCACACATTGACGCAAAAAAACTACGCTCCACGCTTGGTCATTCTTACCTCGACATTATCTGCATTGGTTTATGGTATAATTTCGTGTACCTAAATATACATAGTGCTTTACAAAAGTGTGGCCAAGGCTAAATTTTGAGGTATATTTTAAAAACTGTGCAGTTTTTTTTAACAAGTCTATTTTGAAAAACCCGTATCATTAAACTCTTACAAATGTGTGCAGTTTTAAAATATCAAATCTATTAAAGTTGCATATTAGAACGGAAATGGCTAACGTAGAGTTTAGGAATTAATATTAGTTTTCGTGCAAATGTAAATGTTTTTCATGGCAACATTACCACGCACACACATTGAAAAAGAAGTGGCTTCAGCGAGATGTAACGCAGTGTTTCATCTTTTCCTCTAGGTTTATCTGAGACTTACGCAAGTTCTCGTCGGATAAATATAGCAAAAACTGGTGAAAATATAGGGGGGAAAGTATTGAGAAACAACGGACAGCATCTCATCAACATCTCATCTCAGAACATCTCATTCATCTAATTCTAAACTGCATGTGCCATCCTTCAAACCTTTTCCATACTTATCTAATTACTAATGTTAGTTGGGTTGGATGTTAGTCGCGAACTGCATCCGGCGCTTATCAATCTCGACATCTTAGATTTTGCTACCGATTTATCAACCGTTTTCACATTTCCTTCCTTAAGAAAATAATTGACTGAGTGAAGCACAGGTCTGTTGCCCCAAACTAATTCCTAGAATTTGCTCAATAAAACATTGATGAGAGTACTGTTCATACATAATAATAATGGTAATTTGTATATTTTAGGTAACTACGAGCTGTCAATTGATAATATGGTATGTGTTTAAAACAGAGTTCACTAAAGAATGAGATCCTACATATATTTTTGTTCATGTAATGTACTTGCACGAGTCGTGTAGATCTACATTTCTACGGTTACTATTTGTAAGGTTTGCATTTTTGTATGTTTGTAACGAATAAACTCAAACACTACTGGCCTGGTTTCAAAAATTCTTTCACCATTAGAAAGCTACATTATCCTTGAGTGCTATGAAACGCGGGAAAAGCCGCGGGCAAAAAAGCTAGCATTAGATTTAATACATACTTACGTGGTATTGTAATTAATTTAATACATACTTACGTGGTATTGTAATTAATTTAATACATACTTACGTGGTATTGTAATTAATTTTTCCACCACTTACAAGTTTTGATTGAAGTAGGTATCAAGTCAGAGATAATTATGTTAGTTTGGTTTTGTTGACAATCGTTTATCTACGTGTGTAATGTATGTGATTATATTGGTACCAATGAGCTGATCTATCGATGGAGCTGGAGGACGACTGGTGCTGCGTACTTTTTTTAACTAATCATCGAAAATGCCTTAATTGTTTCCTAGAGTTTGAACTCGTTTATATTGTTGTCATGGACATTTTTAAATAGGTACACATCGATTTTTTTTTTTGGTAACTGAGAGGGAATCTCCAAAAATGCCTCGCTGCGTTGTGGTGCACCGGTCACCACCTTCTTGACTGAGGGCATCGGGGTCGAGCTTACGTACGATGTTGCTCACGGCGCTTATCCAGGACATTGGTTCCTCCTCCCCCACAACGATACATAGTATCCAGTGCACCATTGTCTGCCCTGGGCCCGTTTGACAGGGTGGTCTGATCCCCAAATCTGACATACAGGATACCCAATCCGTGTGCTAAGACCCCGGCTCCAGGGTTGATACACATCATACCTACTTACCGAGAGTGTAATGACTATTGACGTAGTCTGCAAGTGACCGCTGATAAGGTAGGTATGCTATGAAAAACCTGAACGACATATCGAAACAAAGAGGAGTAAACTGTGAAAATTCTTTGGGTAAAAAAATTCAATATAGTTTGGACTGTATCATGGCAACGATGTTATCAAACAATGCCAATGTAGGTATACGTGTACCTCATATTACAAAACCCATTAGAGCAAAGATTGTCTAATATTAAATTTAGTTTATCATCCTGGCGATTACAAATCTCGCTCTGCATGTTCTTGCAAGCAATTACTATTAGAGCAAGAACGAATAGTGTGTTCGTGTGTTCATTGCAACATTGACAGGGCATTGTGAACGTGTCGCAGCGCAGCCACGGCGACTAATAATAATAATGATTGTACTGGGTGAAGTACGGACGGCACACACGCGCGCGCACGCACACTCGCGCGGCGGGCGGTGCTGATAACGCGCGTCGCGAGGACGCCCGCTCCACATACAGCGGCCGAGCAGCGCGCTAACTGTACCGCGCCGCTACTCCGCCCGTGCCTACTGCCTGCCTACTGCCTGCCTAGTGCCTGCCGAGCGCCCGCCACTACTCAGCCCAAGTACGCGACACACGCTCTCAGTCACTTATTTAACCGGCTCGTTTTATAGCCTCCGCCGCTGCACTCGACTACCTACTTCGGTACCTACACCTAGCGCATTGTTTCTGCGTAGTCGGTACGGTTAATGTACCGTTAGCGCGACTCCGCACCGCAGCTCGCCCGGCGAGTACATTAAAAACATATTATACAAATTAATTAGTCGATTGGGTCGACCGCAGTCCGCTACGTTGCCGGCTCCACATTGTCAACAGTTTATTTATAACTGCCGCGACGAGGACGGCACTATGTGGTGTCATTAAAGTAAACGATGCGCCATGTTCACGGAGCAGACTGCGGTCGGTCACTTATGTACTTGGTACGTATTATGCAAACGAATAGAACGTGACAAAAATAATTTACTTATTCCTAGAAACTCCTGAACTTCACAGCCACACAAGTGGTACACGGTAACAACTATGAAACCAAGAAAACAGTGATCAAAATAATGTTCTGCATAATTATGTAACTTACAATGAAACCAAATAACTTATTACTTCGTATGTTAATCCTAGAGCCTGATACCCACCCAAGTGAATTCGTTTAAGACATCGATTTGTCCTAGCAACTTTATAGGACTTCCCCTAACTAAGACATTCTCCTACTTTCAAGCTCACTATCAAATTTATTTATTTACGCGTAACTTATAAAGTCATTGAAGACGTTATTTGGATTATGATCTTATACTTTGTTCGATAAGTACTTATGTCTGACCATATCGATACAAACATGTTAGATCTCCACGGGCTACGGGGTGGGGATGCGAGGACGTACAAGAATGTAACTCTATCGCAATAGCCAAATAACCATCTGGCTAAATCCAATATATCCAATACAAATTACCGTCGTGCATCTGGTTAATAACCATTCCAGAGTTTAGAGATTTACCTAAACGCTGTAGTTATAGATTCACGTACGACGTACTAGCTAGTTATCAGGCTGGTGACGTGCAGCAGCGTCACCGATGCAGGAACTCGCTCGCCGGCCTATCAGCTACGGAAAGGCTCGCCATGACGAGCTTCATTCTCGGTTCCTAATTACGGATAATTCTTTATGGGGCTTAGAAACGGCAAGACTATTCTATTTAGTAAAGTATATCCCCTAAATGTGCCCACGAAGCAGCCGTCGATAGCGAAAAGCTACCACAAGCACTCTGTTGACAGCACAGTCTGCTACAAAGCAGAATCGTCCAGATGTGACATCTCTAACGTTCTATAATGCATTTATGAAAAGGAGAATTATTTATGACAACTAGCTGCGCCCCGCAGTTTCACCGCGGTCCGGGGGTGAAAGGTACCCTACGACAATTTCTGCACCCAACTCACTTTTGCATTTACCACATTACTTAGAATTCCTAGCGGATTTATTCGCAATGTTTTTAAATGTACGCATTTTCCAAGGTATTTGACTACAACCATGCTCGTGATGCTTACAACATTACTCCCCGACAATTGCCTATAAGCAATGAGCAGAAGGATAGAGTTACTTTCACATCGTAATAATTAAAGTGTAATTTGTAGCGTGACGTGTACATGTGATACGTACGAGTCTAAACAACCATCACCTAGTGCCTAGCTACTGGCGTATGTTACAAGCACAGCCGAGTATTTGCAAGTAAAACGAAACTAGAACAAATTACCATGTTTGTATTAATTACTGAAACCTCGTAAGGAAAAATATCTCCGGCACAAGTAATCCAAATGCTCGAAGTTGTTTCAACGGTTTCAATTTATTTGGCTGCAACTGGACTGTTAATTTTCAATCCAACAACACGGAACTGAAGAACGTGACTATTTTGTAATTTCAATATCTCATCATGAGAAATGAATTTCCTAAGGTATTTTACTTGGAGAACGGGCCCAGAGCATCTCCGAGCGTGCTCGCCCTGCTGGCTGTGTTTAGTTAGTCGGTAACACTACAATTATTTTGCAACATGTACCTACAATATACATAAAGACTTGCTTTAGAAACAGGATTCTAGCGGAATGCTAAAACCCTGTGAAAAAGAGCTTCTTTTGTTTTGTAATCGAAAATAACTGATGATATTCAAAGTCAAAGTCAAAATGTTTTTATTCAATTTAGGTATCAAAGATACACTTATGAACGTCAAAGTTATTTAAATAGACTCGATCGCCTTGTTCGGATAAAGAGCCTCTACTCAGAAGAACAGGCAAGAAACTGAGGGGCATTATTTTTTTTAAAGAATAAAGAATATTACAGTCTCACAACTTTAATAATAATAATAAATAATAAATTCGGGACACTTCCACACACGGTCGCCTGACCCCAAACTAAGCAAAGCTTGTACTATGGGTGCCAGAGACTGATATACATACTTAGGTATTTTTAAATACATACATAAATAGATATTTACACCCAGACATAGAACAAACACTAATGTTCATCACATGAATGTTTGCCCTAGGTGGGAATCGAACCCACGCCCCCAAGCTCAGAAGGCAGGTTCACTACCAACTGAGCCACCGAGGCAGTCGTCTTTGTCGAAATTTTGTCTTACAACTAGGTAATACTATTGGCTACTTGGCGAAAGTGGAAGTCTCCAGACATCTTTGTCTTCAAAATAATTCTTAACCTTATAATACCCTCTTTTCATTAATGTAGTTTTTACATGTGTTTTGAATTTTTCCTCAGTGAGCCCTGTTATAGTTTTCGGGATTTTATTGTAAAAACGAACGCAGTTGCCTAAAAATGACTTATTTGACGTAGACAGTCTAAATCTCGGTACAGCTATCCTATCCTTATTTCTAGTGTTATTATTGTGATAGTCACAGTTCAATTTTTGCGAACGTACATAATATTTTCAAAGATAAACAAAGAAGGTAAAGTTAATATACCTATTTATTTCTTTAAATAAATCTCTCAATGATTCGCGGGGACCCATCCCGTAGATAGCGCGGACCGCTCGCTTTTGCAAAATAAAAATGGCCTCTACTTCAGCAGCTGATCCCCACAGCAAAATGCCTTATGACATTATGCTGTGGAAGTAAGCAAAGTAAACCATCCTAGCTGTAGCTATATCCGTCAGTTGCCTTGCCTAATCTTACGAACCGCATAAGCAGCAGAACTAAGTCTCCCAGACAGAGCATTAATATGTGGACCCCATTGCAGTTTGGAATCAATGCTTATATACACAGGATATTGTCAGTGAGGGTGGCTAGACCGATGGAGGCTAGCTATAGGCAGGCTCTCTACGAGAGCAGGCGGCTGCTGGTGTGGGGCGGCGGTGTGTTGCAACTCGCAACCTTGTTGCAGGCCAGAGCGCGCGAGGAATGCGCCCGGAGACGCGACGCACGTACGAGCGAGCCGCACGTGACATCCCTGTACTACCCAGCACAACGACAGCCTTCTCCACCGTACCGAAGTATAGATAACTCCAATATACTTAAATGTCCACGTTTGTCCTAGGCTTGCTCTTTTGCGTATTTTATAAAATCACTAGCTGTTACCCGCGACTTCGTTCGCGTTTATTCAGAAAATAGGATCCATAAACTTGCCTCGTGGAAAGCCTATGAACAGACCGACAGACAGAGTTACTTTGGATTTTATAATATTACTGAGGATTGAGTAGGGATTTTGAAAATAATTACCTATTGACTGCCTCGGTAGCTCAGTTGGTAGTGAACCTGCCTTCTGAGCTTGGGGCGTAGGTTCGATTCCCAGCTAGGGCGAACATTTATGTGATGAACATTAATTGTGTTTGTTCTATGTCTGTGTGTTAATATCTATTTAAGTAAGTTTATGATTCTCTGGCAGCCATAGCTTTGCTTAGTTTGGGGTCAGGCGACCGTGTGTGAAGTGTCCCGAATTTATTTAATTTATTTATTATTACATTTTTGGAACTACATCGGCAATAAATTGTTTTTAAACTAATATTTTAACTGTATGGAATGGACCGAATAATATTTCAATTATGCTATAAAAATTATTTTTTTTAATTTTAATCATGTAGTTCGAAAATTACTTGAACAAAATTCATATTCACTATTCACTGACCGACGGAGGGCTGACAAAATGATGGGCAAATTTGAATCAGCCTGAACTCGACTCGCAATATTTGTGCATAGAGATTGTACTACATGGCGCTGGTTTCGTTAGCATATGGCAAAGTACTCTTATTCATATTTTTCTATTAAGGACACAGTTTGTAAATAGCTATAATTTAGTTATATTCATAAACTTGTGTTATTTGGAGTGTCAATGTGTTAAAATGATGGGTTATTTTACTATATAGTAAGTGCTCTTGAATGTGCTCGGGTATAGGCAAGTGTGTGCCTTAATATTATTCCAACTGGAATAATGACTCAATGGAATAATAATGGTCATCAGATCATGCAAGACATGTTAGGCATGTGCAATCAAAACCGCATAATATATTATATCTCCTTCTCCTTCTGATTTGTTTTAGTTTTTTTTTTTCCATATTTGACATCCATCATTTTAGACTGATAAAAGTTAATAAAAACTCTTCCACTAGCCAGTCCATTAGATCAGCTCCAAACAACCAAAATATAATGTTGTCCGAAATACATAACACAAAGTTTAATTTCGACACGACATTGTTTGTTAATTAATTAGTTAGTAACGAGTGAAGCTAAGCTAGCATGATAATAATAATAAGGAAAATTAATGACAATAGGTATATAAAACTATAGCTAGTGTGAAATTAGTTTCTCCTGTTCACAGCAGCTTACAAAAGTAAAAAACTTGCTAAGCGATAGCTTTGGCTGAGACCATGGTCTTAAGGCCCCGTTCTCAGCCAACTGACTGGACAATGATGGATCGCCTTGAAAAGTTTAGCCATTCTTTTACATTATTTCTGAGTATTACATTATTTCTGACTAGAAGTTAATTCGATCTTTAAGTATATCCTACTGATATTATAAACGCGAAAGTTTGAGAATGGATAGATGGATGGATGTTTGTTACTCTTTCACGCCAGAACGGCTGAACAGATCTGGATGAAATTTGGCACAGAGATAGATTATAGTCTAGAATAGCACATAGGATACTTTTTAACCGCAGGTAAAACAGCTAGTTTGACAAGAAATTCACTTGTTTGTATCATTAATATTTTTTCACAAGATTATGTATATTTTACCAACTTACAAAAAGGAAAAAGAGGTTCTATATTCGTCTGCGTGTATTTTTTTGTATAAATTCATCGATATTTCCCGAAATTAATTTTATCAATTTAAAAAAGGATTTTTTAGTTTTCCATATACATTTTAGTTTTCCTCCCGAGAGGTGGTTCCATATACATTTTCTCGAAATCGGTCAAGTAGTTTTTAATATATCAACAAAAGTCTAAAAATTATTTACATGGATGATGGGCAGTCGGTTTTTAAGCTTTTATTTTATATTATTTCAAGTTACAATCCCTTGGTTATTTACAGAGCAGTCAACAGACATACCCGTGTGGTGTCGTGGTGTCGATCCAACGTTTCAAATCGGCGTACTTAATTGGTAATTTTCATACAAATTTTTCGATTTAGTGGAATTGAAACCTTAGTTTAAATTTCCGTGCCCTCACCCCTGAACAGTTGCAGGTCAGGTCAAAAGCGGTCAGGCTGGATACGTCTAGTCTCCTAAACGTCTACTTTGCTGAAACGTCCAATGTTTTTATATACCTACCTAACATGGTTTTTAAGACATAACATGGTTTAACCACGATACTACGACATTTGATTTTATGTGACGTCATTATCCTATTACACGCCTAAAGTTGTGAATTGAGATGCATAGATATCACAACTAGTTTATCCAAATCTGATAAGTCCGTCATTTATAAAATTAAAAGTACGTTTAGTTAAAGTACGTTATCAAAAGTAAGTACTTACTAAAAAAGATTCCAAATGCATGTTACACTTAACTATTGGAGGCTTAGCTTTTTTATTTAATGGGAAACGCAGAGATTATAACCGATAATAATCAAAACAAATAAATAAACGCGAGCAGACTAGTGATGCAGGATGGATAACTGATGCAATCGGACTAGGAACCAGATAGTAACATAGACTTAAGCATTTTTCCAAATCAAATTTTGATAGTTTCTAAATTGTTGCAATCATTACAAACACAAATAATTTGTTTAACATTGTAACATTATTTCGCATTTGAAATGAAAAAGATGCAAGTAAATATTATTAGTAATGTAAGGTTCAGGTTCAGGTTTAGTGAAGTAAGTGAATAGACTCTAGCACAGTACAAGTAGGTATAGTGTAAAGTGTACTCACGGCTCGTCGACATGGTGGTGGTGGTCGTGGTCGTAGGGCGGCGGCTGGTGGTAGTCGTAGGCGCGGAAGTCGTCGCGGCGCTCGGGCGAGGGGCTCCCGGCGGCGGGCGAGCGGCGCAGGTAGCCGTCCGTGGAGGCCGGGCCCGGGCCGGCGCCGGCGCCCGGCGGCGGCTTGAACAGCGCCTCCTCGAGGTGCGCGTAGGCCTGCATGTCGCGCGCGTGTGCCGGCCGCAGCTCCTGGTAGCTGCGCGAGTGGGACGGCGACACCGCGCCGCCCGCGCCCGCGCCGGGGGCGTACCCGAACGGCGGCAGGGGGGGCGGGCTCTCCTCGCGCCGCCCGCCCTCCGCGCCGCACTCCGCCTCGCCCTCTGCGCACACGCACACACACACACGTCACTCCGGCCGCTCATTGGCGCTACACACGCACGCGCGGTACCCTCCGCGCGCCGCTCTATTTGTGATCTCTCAAACAGATAGCTAAATTTCATTTTGTGAAGCGAAAGTGAGTTCTGTTGGATCTGTATTTATTTACAATGAACGGACGACAAGCTGTCGTCGACAACCCTCGTCACGGAGTGGCCGTCATCCATTGTGACTGAATTAACATAAAAGCACATGATTTTACTAAAATGAGCTAAGTGTTTCTAGTAAGCAATGGTAGCATAAAAGTATTTCAAAAGATACTACAGCGCACAAATGGTCTACGAAGCAATTAGAATGCTAATTATGTTTTTGTGCTCATTAAAAGAAAGTCATTAATTTTAACAACATTAATAATTATCAGTATTATACACGGAAAATCACACTGAGCAAATAAGAACAAAGACATTTAAGTGATTCTTTTAACTTCAAACATGTACAAGTTGGACATAATGAAAACAATAAACATAAGTGTATAAAAATTAAACGTGAATTTATTTTCATGTTTTGAAATAAGGAAGTCTTATTATTATTACACAGTAATTTAAAAACAATAGTAAACTCACGAGTCACCAGGGTAGTCCATAAATAAACAAAACATCAATGAGCAGATTAGTGCTATCAACACGAGTACGTACCTAGCTCGGATCTCAGTGAATGAAGTTTAATCTACGTGAGATAACATCCGATCCGGCGCGTTCACGGGTGGCGGTGACGACGGCCGCCGACACTCCGGCGCAGGCGGCCGCTGCAGCCGGGCTGGAGCAAGCTTACCTTTCAAGTAGTTGTTGTTGACCTCGGTGAAGAACGCGTCCAGCTCGCAGGGCTCCATCTTGAAGCCGCCGGCGGGCGGTCCCCACGTCTCGTGCAGCATGTCGTCTCGCGCTCGGTACTCACGGTGCGTGCGCTCGTAACGACGGCCGCGCGCAGACTGACTCGCGCCTCGTCTCTCCGCTGCGCCGGCGCCGCTCCCGGACTCCTGCGACCGGGGCCCTCCGCGCCCAACGCCACTTCCTGTTCTTCTTTGTACTAGGCACTAATCTTTCGATCCATGTCAATTTTTTTACTATGTCAATCCAATTTTAATCGGTAATGTGAGCTAAGTAATAGGGATTTATTGAATAAAATTATTTTATCACGCATAGCAGCATATTTACGTTTTGACACAAATTAACGTTTACATTATAGGTATGTATTCATCAGTCTCGAATTATTGGACTTATATTCGTATAGGAAACAATATTTTATTTATTTATAACATGGAAAACGATTGGGTTCTGCACAAAATATTTAAATATTCAAAGAAAAAAAAAAATAAAAAAAAAGGTTTTCCCTGACAGTCAGCTAGATTAAACATTTAGCACTCAAAGAAAATAAAAATTCAAAAATAATAAACGGGGCCAATGACGAAAATTACAATGTATTCATTTATGACATACCTAGACAAAGTCTGACAAAAATAACTATATTACTTATCGGTTCTTATCTTGTTTTTCTACCCTTTTTCCCATAATTATTTAAATATTTATTGATGAAATATTTTTATGGAAAAGGAAGCGAGCGGTCTAAGCCCACTTCCTGCCTAGAGCAATAAAATTGTCATTGTGATGCTGTCTACTTTGGCAACGAAAAAAAAACACATTTTCGTCCTTCTTTTCTTTTTCTTTTGATTAAAGCAACAATTAGACAGCATTAACGTAAAAATTACAACAAAACATAACTTTGAAAATTAAGCATAATAATTAATTTACTTTTTTTTTAAATGCGTAAATAAAATAGCTCTGGCAGGGAACTATAGCACGGTTGAGTCACGGTATGAGCAAACCGTCTTCGTGGTTCTTACGTACATGTGTAAAAATATAGTTATAGGTATATGTGATAAGTACTTACTTAATGTAGAACATTATCAGGATCACCCTGATATTGTCATTGCTTCAGATAAATCGTTTATTGACACTGCAAGTTCCTAAAGTTACCCTCAGACCCCTAATTCTTCTTAGGAAAAATCTAGTTGTTTAGCACTTTACGGTAAGGACCAGTTCTAATATTTTTAACTACGAATTAATGGCGTATTTTGACTGTTTTGGTACAACAGTAATTGGACAACGTCAATGACAAATATAGTAGATAAGACTCTACCTACCTACGTGAGTAGGGCCTGCAGCAAGCTTCACAGGACATCACCTGCCCCGGAGGCTGGCGAGGAGTCGCGCGAGACAGAGGAGGCAGCGGCGGCGGCGGCCGGCAGACGGTGCGTCTGCGGCCGCCGTCAGCTGATCGATAGCGCAGCCGAGCGTCGCGCCCGAAGATAAGCTATCGGCACAGCACGTGCGCTGTTATCTCGCCGCCATCTCCCGACCTACGGCACGAGCCGCGCCGCCGCCGTCCACCGCTGCCTCACCACCGACTCTGTGGCCTGTTACCCGCACCGGAGATGTGCGCCCAAAATGAGCGATGCGCGAGGAAAAACCCACCATGAATCACATCATTTTTCAAATCCTCGCTCAGCACAGCTTTGGTGGGAAAGTGCTAGCGAAATGAGCTACAAACGAAAGAACGAGAAATGTGCGAAGGAATGTGTGCGAAGGATGCGATCGAAAAATGTCTAGGAAGGATTAGGTGTTATCGTACTAGTGATAACTGAAAAGCATTCTCGCACCGCTCATCACACATTGTCACAGTTTCGCTTCACATCCTCGCATCGCTAACTTCCCTCTCATACCTCTTGTGGAACAGCAGCCTTCCAGTGCGCTGTCCGACTAGCTCTCTAGTACTACTTTACCTGATGGCTAGTTCGCCGCATCTAACACTAACACCATCCCGACTGCTCAAAAGGATGCTTGTTTTATGTATTTAGGTAAGTACTCGTATGTAAGCGTAAACGGCTGTGATTACGAGTGAAATCGGTTTCTTCTAGGCAAATGTGAGCTATGAAAGCTCACAAGACAAAAGGCTATCAAACGCAAGTCTCTTAACGTATACAAATATAATAAATGACAAAAACTTCACGTGGTTTCAAATAAGAGTTAAAAAAAGTGGAACTCAGAAGGTCTTACTAACCTAATCGAGCTAACCATAAAAATAGGTTTTAGCACAGAACATAATTATAACAAACGTTTTAGTGAAAATTTCAGGAATAAGCACTTAGAAGGTTGCTATCCTATGTTTTGTAACAGAGAGCATTCTGTGGTGCATGGCCATCAACGCAACACCGAATATATAATTAAAAATAAAAGAAATATTGAATCCTTGGAGAAACAGACTTTTAACCGTGAAAACTATCAATTTCAAAATATATTTAGAAATCAAATTTCTATGAATTTCCACATACGAGATGAACGTCGTAAAAATGTCTACAGAGAGTGCACCTCACAAATCAATATAGCCGTCGAAGAGCAGACTCGTCGTCTCCCGGGAACCAATAAATTGTGTCGTATTAACGATAAAAGGGCTGTAAATCGTGCGGAGCCCGAGTCCTCGACGGTTCCTCGTATCAGGAACCTCGGTAAAAACAGTGTTGTGACAAGTCGTGGCGGCGCGGCTCCCCGCGGCGCGCCCGGCGCTGCTGCTTGTTTTGTCTAACTATTTGTGCATCACATTTGTTAAAACTACATTAACAATTTGATAACATTATAATTTTTTTGGGGTTCCGTAGTACCACAAAAAAATCTTTTCAAAACCTCTAGTCCGGCCTGTCGCGGCATAATTATTTCAATATTTACAAAATATAAAAGCGCAGATTCAATAATGCGCAATGAAATATTCTCCTAAAATTCATGAAATGTTTAGTTTAGATTTATTTTGTATATGGTGTCAATAAAGAGTTTTTGTTTTGTATTGTATTGTATTGAAATTAAATTATAACAAGATTCTCTCTATAATAATTCTCTAGCACGTTGTAATACTTTTAAATTTAGATTACAATATGACTTGTTCGATTGGTAACTTCTTTGACAGTTTTGAAGATTATGTCAAACAGAGTGACTAACATAAACAACTGTGGCTAGGTTAGGTTAGGTTAGACTGTGACAACACGCGGCGCGAGCCGAGCGAGCGAAACGAGCGAGCCGCGGCAGCGGCCGGCCGAGCGCTTCAGAGTGTAGGTGTTTTGATAGGTATTGTTTTTGAGATTCGATCAAATCATTAGTATGTCTTGTGTATTTTATGTTTATATACTGGTATGTCGTTTGCGGAAAATACATTTTGTCTTTTATATTTAGTACCATATTACATTTTAACATAGTTTTAAAAGGTATTGCAAACATATAATTATACAACATAATATGAGTTATTAAAACTCTTCATTTTTGGTAGGTTTAGAATAGGTTCAAAAGTATAGGCCCGCATGCTGAAACGACGCTCAGTCTGAAATGTCGATTTAAAACCATTTTTATAAATAAATAGTACATAAAACAGTTCTAAGTCAAGATTCAAGACTGAACGTCGTTTTCGCATGCGAGCTTTAGAATAGGTTAAGGTTTCAAGGTTAGGACGAAAAAACAATGTTTTAAAACATGTAGGTACGCACTATTCAACCCGATCGCCAAAAATAAGGAAATTTTGCCAAAATAAAGTTGTTGTGTCACATGTCGCGGACCCTTGTACTCTCATTAATGTGTAAACTCATTAGCGACCAATCTATTCTTGTTACTCGTTTGCATGTTGTGCTCAGTTGATCAGTTGGAATCTGGTTGAGATTGAACAGGGCCGGTCTAAATGAAGTAGAATAAAAGACGCCGAGCTATACTTAGCGTGGCGACTGCGGGCTGAAAGTGACTTCCTACTGCAATAACCATTCCAGCAATTGCCTATTTTAATTTTGAATAATATTATAATGTAGGATGTTTTAAATTTCATAGGCTGCAGTGCTTTTATAAATTGCTAAATTACTGAAGTACTGGGGTAGGTTCATTTAAATCAATGATCAGACGACTTTCGCCGGCTCGCAGCAGAACAAGAGAGCAAAGTAAATACTGTGAGAGAAACTTATGAGAAAACGTGCCCGCGACTAGCAAGCGACGCACACTATAGGACGCGCATTACAGTAGGATGACATGACGAACCATCCCCGTACCGAACCGACTGACCTCAGCGTGTTATCGCAAAATACTTTAGGAAATATTTTCGTAAGAACAATAATGGGTTTGCCCGAATTTGCCCAAGTAGGGTGAGAGTGTGAGCCTAGGAGCGTGAGTCAGAGTGGCGGAATGCCGGCACAGAGTGCGCGCGCATTGTTCCGACGTGGCCCGAGAACAATGCCCGCCCTCCTCTACCTGCACTCTACGAGACCTGTTCCTCACACGTAGCACAGGAACATGAGTAGTTTCTGTTCTAAATCATGCATACCGTGCATAGCTGTGATGCGTGCATTAACAATGTGCAGGTAGTCGTGTAACAACGCCGGACAGGTTTAATTTACTGCACAGTAAAACTAATCTCAAATTCCCCAAACGTCGCAATATAAAATAAGATGGCGATGACTCTCGAATAGTTATGATGTTAACAACTTAGAATGTAAAATGGAGCAGTAACATCAGCTGCAGCTATACAACTACCAGCGATAAAACGTATAGAAAAGCGTTCGGTGTATCTCTGGTCCAGAGGTCTACGAGGCGATGGCGTAGCGCGCTACGAGCGCTCCCGCGACGATTACCTGTGTGTGCTTCGCGGGCCACGGATCGACCTCATTGCGGCGGCGATCAGCCGGATGAAACTCTCCAAAGCTACATACTTCATGAGCTCTAGCAGTTTTAATGCTAAGTGTATGACACTACCCTGCAATAATGATAAACAATAAATCCCTACCAATTGGTCACCACCTAAGTCCTAGAGCAGCGCTGCCACCGTCCACCGGTGGGTCATCGCTCAAGCGGTCGACTCTATTGTCGTATCGCCGAAAATTATGGCAGAACTCTCTATGTTAAATTATGTCAAAGATAACAAAACTAATGACAAAATAGAGATCCTCCGGTCAGTTTGGTCCTTTCCTAAGTTGGTCCATTAGGTACCTACTCATACCAATACTACTACAATATTAGTATTTAAACTAATATAAATAGACAATCCTACTAATATTATAAACGGGAAAGTTTGTAAGAATGGATGGATGGATGGATGTTTGTTACTCTTTCACGCCAGAACGGCTGAACAGATCTGGATGAAATTTAGCACAGAGATAGATTATAGTCTAGAATAACACATAGTATATTTTCGCGGGTAAAACCGCGGGGTGCAGCTAGTAAATAATAAATAGACTAATAAATAGATATATGTATTTGTTATTATTTATTATAGTAGTATTGGTATGAGTAGGTAAAGTTTGTTACGCGTACTGAATATAAAGAATTGTCTAAGTTCTTGCATAACTAGTTTAAACTACTCCTAGCTAGCTCCTACTTACATTTTTCTTTACAAACCTTTAGCTATTCCTCAGGAGACTCTAAACTGAAAGTGCCCGATCACCTAATATTACGCTAGGAGTAGTTTAAATAATAATATAATAAAAATAATTCATTTATTTCAGGCAATATAACTTGCATACAATGCACTTGCATTGTAACTTTACAGACACAGTTTACGTGTCATTTAAGTTTTTTATTTTATTTGGATATGTATGTTAGTCTGTAAGCTATTTATTTTCTATGGGCCTCTGTAACTTGCATTGTATGCAAGTTATATTGCCTGAAATAAATGAATTATTATATTATTATTATATACGAGTTTAATGATGCATAGGCGTTCATTACGTAGTTACAAAGATCATTCTCGATGAGATGTTATGTCGACAGTTTGTTAAAATAAGACAATTTATTTTTCGAGCAGAAAGGTCAGGTGGGTTATCTAGTTTAAACAACTTTGTTTACACGTTCACAGTATTTTAGAGTTACATTTAGAATGCCCAAGTATTCTCATGTTTACAAAATTAAACACCCGACGATATTTTATAATTACTACGAAAGGAATAGCTGATGTCCGCGGCTTCGCACGCGACTCTGCTGACAACTGCGATGATAATAAATGCAAAAAGAACAAAGAAACATTCATTTCATGTAGATTAATAATATAGATTATCCTATTATTTTTTAACGAGTTCGTAGAATACATAATTAGCATAGAAACCCAGAGGGACGAACGGACGAATACCCAACTTTTAGCGGATTATAGCTAGCGGACACCTCATTAAAATTTACAAAAACTAATTTCAATAATACTCCACATACTTTAAGGGGTTTCTAGACGTTTCGTTTAATAATCCCCTTCCGCCTCTCAAATGTAATGCTACGGTGAATTTTGGACAAAGCGTCTTAAAAGTCTGAGGATTCTTCGGCTTGCCTAAAGGGATTTCTAGACCAAATCTCTATTCGATCGGTTGCAACCTGACTGCCCAGGAGGAGCAATGTTTGGGTACATGTTTGTGTGTGCCTATAATATATAATACGCAACTTTACAGCCTCAGCAGCTTGGACTAATTAGAATTTTGTGATATTGTTATCTTCATGCTTAAATGGGAATGCTTTTATGATTTATGGGAATTAATGGCGTCACATCTTCCGGATCTTTAGTTACAATGGGAGTACCACAAGGTTCTATCTTGGGCCCGTTCTTATTTTTAGCGTATAATAATGATTTGCCGTATATGGTTAAGGACCTTACAGACATAGTTCTATTCACTGATGATACTTCTCTTATTTTGAGAACAGATAGGAAAGATAGTGAGCTTGAGCATGTGAACAACGTACTGACTATTATTTCGAGATGGTTCGCTGCGAACAATTTGTTACTAAATGCAAAAAAAAACAAATGTTTAAAGTTTTCCATGCCTAATGTTAGATATAAAAACGTAATGCTTGAGGGCGATAAACTTAATATAGACAAGGCGACGGTGTACCTGGGTATAAGCATTGATTCCAAACTGCAATAGGGTCCACATATTAGTGCTCTATCTGGGAGACTTAGTTCTGCTGCTTATGCGGTTCGTAAGATTAAGCAACCGACAGATATAGCTACAGCTCGGATGGTTTACTTTGCTTACTTCCACAGCATAATGTCATAGGGCATTTTGATGTGGGGATCAGCCGCTGAAGCATATTAACTATACCTTCTTTGTATATCTTTGAAAATATTATGTACGTTCGCAAAAATCTACATAAATTTAAATTGAACTGTGACTATCACAATAATAGCACTAGAAATAAGGATAGGATAGCTGTACCGAGATTTAGACTGACTACCTAAGTCAAATGAGTCATTTTTAGGCAACTGCGTTAGTTTTTACAATAAAATCCCGAAAACTATAACAGGGCTCACTGAGGAAAAATTCAAATCACATTTAAGAACTACATTAATGAAAAGAGGGTATTATAAGGTTAAGAATTATTTGAAGGCAAAGATGTTTGGAGCCTTCCACTTCGGCCAAGTAGCCACTAGTATTTATAGATATTACCTAGTTGTAAGCCAAAATTTGTGAGACTGTAATTTATTTACTCTTCGAAAAAATAATGCCCCTCGGTTTCTTGCCTGTTCTTCTGAGCAGAGGCTCTTTATCCGAACAAGGCGGTCGAGCCTATTTAAAAAAACTTTGACGTTCATAAGTGTATCTTCCATACCTAAATTGAATAAAGCATTTTGACCTTGACTTTATACACGGAGTTTTTTTTGTATATTATTTCCCTACAATTTTTTAATTTATTAAAAGATGTTGTTTGTTCGACATTACAGAATAATGTCAAATATAAATACCGTTAAATCCGGCTTAATGCTGTATATTTACTCTACTAATTGTAATGATTTGAGGCATAAGGGCTAGCTAAGGCATAGCTATTAGAACTAGGGAAGACAGAAGTATGGCCGCGCCTGCTCTAGCTGTTCCCGAATTAAAAGAGGAGAAACTAAAACTGATGCCATGCAACTACAAGGAGAACTCCATCGATATGTACAACGTGTTGCTTTGCATTCCCGCGGAATTTGTAGAGGTAATTGTACTCCTAAAGCAGACCCCGAATAAACCATGAGGCAACCTTGAAATCGAGAAAAAAAACAGCTGGTCCAAAAAAAAAATACGTTTCTCGTCGTCTATCGTGCTCTGCTAGAACTACTTCAACAAATTCCACGTGAATGCAAAACAACACATTGTTTAATTATATATTTCTCAACAATCTTATAAATATCTTATTTTTCAATGGGTAACACAATACATGTCGGTACGGTACATACGAGTACCTACGGAATTCAAATCAAATCAATCAAATTAAATCAAATCAAATATTATTTATTACAACAGTTTACAAATTGAGTTTTATAAATTGCTGATCAATATAAAGAAACCTCATGTTAAACTAGTTATTTTCGCTCAGGTGCCTGTGCTAGGTTAAGAAAGCCTGTTAAAAATTTACGGCCTAAGTTCAATTGCTATTACATTTATATTTACTTTACTTAATTTAATTAAAATTTAATTTGCCGGAATGGCTCATTCAATTTCAAATACATAAGATTTAATTTTCATTATATTGAATTACTATTACATTACAAATTCTACTATAGATTACAGAAATTGTAGACGGGACGGGAAGGGGGAGGAGGGGAAGCAGGAGAGAGAGAAGGGTTTGAACCAGGTACGAGTAGTTAGGTGTTTGAGCAACCCTATTTCAGAACTGTCAGCAATTCTTCTGTTTTATTGTAATCATATGTCATATACATAGTCTTATTTAACTCATAAGAGTTCAAATCTTTAAGGTTAGTAATGGACGATATTTTGTTATAAAGGTAGCCGCCAAGAAAACAATGAAACTTATGGCTAAACTGGGTTTTTAGTAATTGGCATGATTTAATTTACTAGAAAATCGAACCGAAGCATCGTCAGTCGTCACCTCACCAGGTCGTGTCAAATGCAAAAGCTTGTTGCGTGTCGAGCTGACGAACCAGCGCACTGAAGCTATGCCAATCAAACAATATCGATATGACGTTTTTAGTAATAAACTAGTAAAAGTCACATCGCTAGGCCTGGAGCGGGGCAAGGGGGAGGAGGGGGAGGAATCAAATAAATAATAATGATAATATTATTATGAATAGCTGGAGCTCGGTCGGGCCGGAGGTCGCCGGTCGCGTTATCAGCGCCCGGCGCCCCCGCCCGCGCCCCCGCCCCCGCCCCCGCCCCGCGCTGCGCGGCGCGCGCTGGCGGAGCTCTCCGACCGACGACACCGAGCCGTTCCAATACAATACAACTCGAACATCTTATTGTCTCTACTTTAGAGCGTGACTGGAGCCCGGTGTGTGGCGACAGGCTCCCCCCTGTCACATTTGGGACTGAATATCGTCCTTGGAAGTGTGGTTGTTGTATTACACCTCTGCCAGCCCCCTCGGAGAATTGGGATGACGATATGTTATGTTAGAGCAGGAATGTACATACTTTGTGGAAAATGAATTACGGTAAAAAAAAATCCAATCTTTACTTCTAGGGGAAAATACTAGTGAGGTAAAACAAGACGGAATAAGGCCTTGTTTACGCGAAATAAAGTAGTTTTGATTTGAATGTTTAATTTTATGGAAGTACTTTTTGGCTTTCTATGTAAGTATTGTATAAATAAGCATTAGTTTATAATTGAAGCGGAGTTTTGTACCTGGTTGGTCTCGCAGGCTGCAGCTCAGTCAAGACTCACTTCCGGAGGGCTGAGATAATATGATACAACACTAACAAAGGTAAGGTACCTCCTACTTAGGTGTTCGTTTTATATCGTATTAAATGCGATGCAATTACGAAAATAGTATATTCTTAGATATAGAAATAGACAGACTATTGTAAATATTATATACTAATATTATATACCTTTAGGTAATAAACATTATTCGTTCAAACTACCAATCTGGTTGTATTATTTTAACAATGGTTATTACCGCATAGCTCTGTTATTTGAAAACCATTTTTTTTTAACTATTTGAAAAGATATTGTTATACTATTATTTACCAAATCAATTACGAATGAGGGAAAATCGGTTTATTTGTTGTTTTAAAATTGTCTTGTAAAAAAAAGCCTCAAAGAAAAAGGGAAGCCTTGTTAAGAATGACGCGCGACGCGGGCCGCGTCGCGTGCAGCGTCGCGTCATGTGTCGCGTCGCACAAACAGAAAATAGAATACTTTTTATAAATTGTTGGAAATGTAATAAAAAACAAAAAAACAGGACTTTAAAACAACTAAAAATTTTAGAGAATAAAACAAAAACTAATCAAATAAAATACATCTCGTCACACTAATACCTACTCGTATTACAATGCAAATGTTTGGATGGATAATGGATGTTTGTTACTTATTCACATCAGAACGACTGAACGGATCAAGATGAAATTTGGCACACAGATAGATTAAAGTTTGGAATAGTACAAAGGCTACTTTTTAACCACGGGCAAAACTGCGGAACTTAGCTAGTATATAACAAGCACTACCCACTTCTATTTGAAGTCAGCGCCAAAAAACTTTATCTATCTTACTTTGCAGGTTGCACACAATATTATTGTTATTGTACTACGAAGCCTGCGGGATATTCCTCTTTCTAAGAAATATTTGATACCGTAGTCACTGCTAGCTCTACACATGTGTTCTATAGAGTCGCATTTAGCAGGGCATAAATGATTAGGCTTGGTGATATGCTGTGCTGTGATATGTGGTGCTTGGTGAATGATAAAAACTTGGCGAAAGGAAGATCTAGAATAGGTAACGTAACTCTCGAGTCATAATAGCGGAGTGTCAAAAAGACAAGTAGTTGGTGTTTGAGTACATACTACGTAGGTACCTAACAGATACAGGTTTTGTTAAAAAAACATACAACGAGTAGAAGAGAGCAGAGCTGCGCAGAGTGTGCACTGCGTGTCGTAGTGACGCCGCGCAGCACTAGATAACAATTATGCAATGATAATATTGCATCTGAAAAAAAGCCTTATGATTAGCCGATTCCCGCCATACCGATAGCCAGTGAAATAAACTCACGGCTGCAGGTCCCGGCACCGAGGCAGCCGTCGCGGCAGTGAGTGGCCGAGTGCCCTAGCCGTGGGATCCAGAGCCCGCTGGACGCGCGCTCGCCGGAGAGCTCCGCGCATGGGAGCGCGAGCTAGTTCAGGAACCGACACACCGGGTCGGCGGGTGGCTGCGGTCAACACTCGCTAACAATAACAAGGAAACCATCAGGGCGAGGTGCGCGAGCGCGCCGGCGCCGCGCGAGGAGGCGCGCGGCCTCACTGCAGCCGCGGAGAGCTCGCAGGCTCGACGGCGCTTTATCTAATCGCAGGAAGATAGACCGGGACCCGCGCCTCGCCGCGCCCGCGTCGCTTCAGAGCCGCACCGCGCCCGCGTCACACCGCATCGTGCCCTTATTCTCGGGGAAACGTAACTCGGTAAGTATGTACTGCGTCGATTTGAACTAGTACGACGCCCATAAAAATGTTGTGCGAGCGTCGAGCGATAAGAGCGTCATCGGAGATGAAAGGGCGCAAGCAGCGGTCGGTGTCGTGACAAAATGGACCTTGTGGCTCTGCACACAGAGACGAGAGCTACCGCGGCGCCTGCGTCCTATGGCCGCGGGCGAGCGCTGCTCGCGCGCTGTTAACTGCCTCTCGCCCGTTACAGTCCGACCACTGGTAATAAACTTTACTTCTGCAAAACAAAGCCTTACACCGGCGCCGGGCCGAGGAGCGCCCTACATTCGTACGCGCCGCGAGTGCACTCGCCTGCAAGGAACTCACTCGAAACCATTCCAGTAAATCTGTGCTGTTACTGGTATTGCGTTTTCGATCGATCGATCCGAACAGAAGGAAAAATTTATTTCTTTATTTTATTTCGCATTTTAATCAATTACATATATTGAACCATTCACTTAGGATTCCGATGTAAACAAACGAACCCCAACAGTTTCTCCAAGTCTGTATCTTCGTCGGTATCTCACGATACTTTTCAGAAACCATATGAGTTACGGCGCTGGTATGTTTTCTAGTTTATTTTTTATGACTAAATGGATCCACGTTTGACCACAACACACCTGATGGAAAGTGACGATGCGGCCTAAGATGGAGCACGCTTGCTCCTGAGGTGCCTATTCACTCTTGTCTTGAAGAGACCCAGGTTGTATTTATTGCTGGGGAACACCGAGGCAGGAAGTGTGTTCCACTCCTTGGCAGTTCTTATAAGAAAGGAGTTTTACAAGCGCTTCGTGCATGCTTTATTTAAGCTGACGACATATTCAAAGTCAAAGTCAAAGTCAAAATGTTTTTATTCAATTTAGGTATCAAAGATACACTTATGAACGTCAAAGTTATTTAAATAGACTCGACCGCCTTGTTCGGATAAAAAGCCTCTACTCAGAAGAACAGGCAAGAAACTGAGGGGCATTATTTTTTCAAATAATAAATAAATTAGTCTCACAAATTTTGGCTTACAACTAGGTAATATCTATAAATACTAGTGGCTACTTGGCGGAAGTGGAAGGCTCCAGACATCTTTATCTTCTAAATAATTCTTAACCTTATAATATCCTCTTTTCATTAATGTAGTTTTTACATGTGATTTGAATTTTCCCTCGGTGAGCCCTGTTATATTTTTCGGGATTTTATTGTAAAAACTAACGCAGTTGCCTAAAAATGACTTTCTTGACTTAGTCAGTCTAAATCTCTGTACAGCTATCCTATCCTTATTTCTAGTGTTATAATTGTGATAGTCACTGTTCAATTTAAATTTATGTAGATTTTTGCGAACGTGCATAATATTTTCAAAGATATATAAAGAAGGTAAAGTTAAAATATTTATTTCTTTAAATAAATCTCTCAATGATTCACGGGGACCCATTCCGTAGATAGCGCGGACCGCTCGCTTTTGCAAAATAAAAATGGCCTCCACTTCAGCAGCTGATCCCCACAGCAAAATGCCATATGACATTATGCTGTGGAAGTAAGCAAAGTAAACCATCCGAGCTGTAGCTATATCCGTCAGTTGCCTAATCTTGCGAACCGCATAAGCAGCAGAACTAAGTCTCCCAGACAGAGCACTAATATGTGGACCCCATTGCAGTTTGGAATCAATGCTTATACCCAGGAACACCGTCGCCTTGTCTATGTTAAGTTTATCGCCCTCAAGCATTACGTTTGGTTCTATATATCTAACATTAGGCATGGAAAACTTTAAACACTTAGTTTTTTTTGCATTTAGTAACAAATTGTTCGCAGCGAACCATCTCGAAATAATAGTCAGTACGTTGTTCACATGCACAAGTTCACTATCTTTCCTATCTGTTCTAAAAATAAGAGATGTATCATCAGCAAATAGAACTATGTCTGTAAGGTCCTTAACCATATACGGCAAATCATTTATATACGCCAAAAATAAGAACGGGCCTAAGATAGAACCTTGTGGTACTCCCATTGTAACTAAAGATCCGGAAGATGTGACGCCATTAATTCCCACTTTTTGTTGTCTATCAGTTAAATATGACTCGACAAGATCTAGAGCGATTCCACGAATTCCGTAGTGGTGTAATTTACGGATCAAGGTGCGGTGTTCTACACAATCAAACGCTTTGGAAAGATCACAAAAGACACCGATGGCATCCTGTGAACTCTCCCAAGCTTCCATCACATGCGTAACTAATCGAACTCCCGCATCTGTTGTTGATCTACTTTTCGTGAAACCGAACTGATTTTCGTTTAATATACTGTGTATGTTAAAGTGACACAACAGTTGATTAAGTATAATCTTTTCAAATATTTTACTCAAAGCCGGAAGCACAGAGATGGGTCTGTAATTCGAAGGATCTGACTTACTACCCGATTTGAAGATAGGGGTAATTTTGCTGTTTTTCATTAAATCGGGAAATGTGCCTCTGTCAATACACATGTTAAATATGACCATGAGGTGTGGTGCAATAGTTTCTATTAAAGACTCTAACACTTTTACTGATAATCCCCATAAATCTTCACTAGATTTAACTCTTAAGCTTTTGAAAGTTTTGATAATTTCAGAGATGGAAGTGTATCTGAACCGAAAGTCTGGTATATCCCGCGAGAATTGATAGAATGTCTGCCTCGATGACCTGTGGCGGAAGTCAGATGATGGAATCAGCTCGTATAGTTCCTGAGCACATTCTCCAAAATGTAGGCTGTAAAAAATTGAGAAACTAGCTTCACGCCGCCTGTGCTGGAGACTGTGCGCACTCTGGTAGAAGAGTGCGCACAGTCTCCAGCGCCTGGTCATTGATTAATCTAATGGCGCGTCGCTCAATTGAGTCCAATGCTTGAAGCTGGTATTTTGCAGAGCCGTCCCACAAGTGGCTGCAGTATTCCAGGCAGGACCGCACCTGCGCTTGGTAGCGGTTAAGCAGTTGGGCGGGTGTAAAAAACTGCCTAACCTTAGACAAAATACCAAGTTTTTTTGCTGCTGTTTTGGCTCTGGACTCAATAAAGCGACCGAAGTTGAGGGAAGAAGATATTTGCAGTCCAAGGAGTTCAAGCTGATCACTAAATGATCTGGCACACCCTGAAATGACGGGGTGTCCAAGATAGAGGTCCGTTTAGCGGAGAACGCACAAGCTTGAGTCTTTGTCGCATTTAATCTAACTAAATTAGCGACGCCCCATTGAAACACTGCCTCAAGAGTCAAGTTTGTACGACAAATCATTGAATCTCTTTGTACCTCAGTTTCAAAGGTCCTAGCTCGCGCACAGGATAGGTACCTCTCTACAATAGTTCTATCATCGGCGTAGCCATGAACGCCTGGTACAAGCAAGTCATTGTTGTTGTAGTAATTTGGGGTCAGGCGACCGTGTGTGACAATGTCAAAAAAAAAAAAAAAATTGATATGCAGAAGAAACAATGTTGCTGAGAGAACTGATCCCTGAGGGTCACCGGCATTGATAGCAATGAGGTCGGATGAGCAGCCATCGATAACTACCCGAATTGACCTATCTCTCAGAATTTCCTTTTCAGAATTCCGTAGGAAGGAAGCTTGTTCAAAATACTTTCATGCCAAACTCTGTCAAAGGCTTTCGATATGTCTAATGAAACCCCTAATCCTTCCCCATGTTGGTCGATAGCCTGACCCCACACATGCGTCACGTATGCTAGAAGGTCCCCCGTGGACCGGTTTCGGAGGAGGCCATATTGCCGGTCACTGAGGATGTCGTTGCTTTCTCGATAGATTAATATAGATTCTTCTAGATTATAACATAACATATCGTCACGCCTTTCCCCCGAGGGGGCTGGCAGAGGTGTAATACAACACCCATATTTCGCCGGACGATATTCAGTCCCAAATGTGACAGGGGCGAGCCAGTTGCCATACACCGGGCTCACATGTCATCTCACATCATCTCACTGTCATGTCACAGTCATGTAGCAGATGACATACAATACGCACATATGTTCACACAATTAACAAATTGGTGCGTGCCGTCGGCTGGGTTCTAACCCGCTCCCTCTGGCTTGAGAGGCGGACCTTCTCCCAACTAGGCTGACATCGCTCCCCTAGATTATAAGGTTAAGAATTATTTAGAAGACAAAAATTTCTGAAGCCTTCCACTTCCGCCAAGTAGCCACTAGTATTTATAGATATTACCTAGTTGTAAGCCAAAATTTGCGAGACTGTAATTTATTGGTTCTTTAAAATAATAATGCCCCTCAGTTTCTTGCCTGTTCTTCTAAGTAGAGAAGTTCGTTCGTTCGTTCTTTATCCGAACAAGGCGGTCGAGACTATTAAAAAAAAAATTGACGTTCATTCTGTATATATTATTGGGTATCTTTGTGGGTATCAAATTTGAATAAAAATATTTTGACTTTGACTTTGAGATACCTGAGCAGCCTTTCATAAGTACACGCTCCATAACCTTACAGAATATGGAGGTGATAGCAATTGGTCTATAGTTTGTGGGATCAGCCCGACTACCTTTTTTGGGACAGGTTGCACATTTACGAGGTTCTAGGATTTTGGCACTGTACTGGTTTTTAGAGAGAGACGATAGAGACGCGTCATTATGGGACAGAGCTCTGGTGTGCACATTTTTTAAGTACCACAGCTGGTATCCCGTCAGGCCCACTGGCTTTATTGACATCTAGGCTACGCAATACTATAAGGACATATTTCTCTTTAATAGATATATTAGGCATGGAATAACCACAGTCAGGTAAACTTAGTGGCTGATTGGATCCAGGATCCAGATGTGAGTTGCCTGCAAAAAGAGTCACAAAAAGCTTAAGCTTACCTTGTCAATAGCTGTGTGAGCCAGTGAGTGAGCCATCAGGTTTAATCAACGGTGGTAGCGTGGGGTGACAGAAGTTGCTTTCAATAAACTTGGCCAGGGACCAGAAAGCCTTACTACCGGAAGGGTGAGCAGACAACTTTTCCCCAAACAGGCTAATCCTGTCTAGTCGAGCACCAAGCAAAGTTCTTTTAAATGCTTTAACAGCGCGGTTAAAAACCCTTTTCAAATCCCCTAAATTTGAATCTTTACGAGCACGCGCTTCGGCCCATGCCTGGTAAGCTTTTTGCTTGACAGTCTCTGCGAGAGCGACGCTGTTAAACCAAGGACGGGCTTTAAAGCCGAGCGGGATATCAGAGAAAGAAATAAAATATTCCATCCCCAGACGTACCACTTCTGCTACAAGAATCTGCGCATGCTGAGGGGTCTTCAGACTTGAAACAAACCCGCTGCCATGGGTAGGAGGCAAAAAAGTATCGCATTTCATCCCAGTCAGCAAAATTGTAACGCCAAACCCGTCTGTTGCCACGAGGGCTATTATCAAGAGAAGAAAAACTGGTCACAGTTCCGACTAAGCAGTGGTCTGAACTCCCGAGTGGAGATAAAACTGCTACAGAGTATCGATCAGGATCTGTAGTCAGGAAGAGGTCAAGACAGTAGGCAGTATGTCCAACCACATCGGGTACTCTTTTTGGCTTGTCAACAAGTTGGGATAAGTTTAATGCGAGTGCAAACTTCCGTGCCTCCAATCCAGCGTGGTTTGTGTCAAGGTATGGTGGTGGCCATCAAAATCCCCCAAGAACACAAGCTGCGCACAGGGATACCTTTGCAAAGCAATGTCGGCGGTCTGACTCAGGTATTCAAATAGATTGGTGGTCTCACCGTCACCGATATGAGATGGGTAAATACAGGCGTAGACAATTAGTCTCCTGGATAGTGGCTCTTTTTCTGTTTTTTTTGTGGTAGAGTCAAATACTAGCTGCACCTCGCGGTTTCACCCGCGGTCCCACAGGAACCGTTTACTTTTTCGGGACAAAAAGTGCCCTATGTCTTTTTCTGTACCCCAGACAACATGTATGCAAAATTTCAAGACGATTGGTGTAGTAGTTGAGACGTGAAAGCGTTACAAACAAACAAACGAAGAAACTCACTTTCGCAGTTATTACATTAGTTAGAATTGCTAAAAATATATAGATATGGAAAAGGGCTTAGGCCTATTTTGGACACAAGATTTTTGGACACTGTGTTCGAAACTGGATTTATGAATTTCAAAACTATTTCCAACACCACATACCACTAACACTGTTTAAATGCTTGTCTAATGTTCTAGTTCTACCGACTAAGGCTAAAGCACTATTAAATTTGCAATTTTGACTTGCAATTTTTGCAACTTTGATTTTGACTGCCTCGGTGGCTCAGTTGGTAGTGAACCTGCCTTCTGAGCTTGGGGGCGTGGGTTCGATTCCTACCTAGGGCAAACATTTATGTGATGAACATTTGTGTTTGTTCTATGTCTGGGTGTTAATATGTATTTATTTATGTATTTAAAAACATTTAAGTATGTATATCAGTCCCTGGCAGCCATAGTACAAGCTTTGCTTAGTTTGGGGTCAGGCGACCGTGTGTGGAAGTGTCCCGAATTTATTTATTTATTATTTATTAATTTGCTAACTTAGCGTCGCAAAACCCGAGTATTAGAAATAAATGGACTGCTAGCTGTTTATCTGCCATTATATCATACAAATTTAGCACGCTAGCTCACCTAACCCACTGCAAATTTGATAATGTAATGACCGCATAAGATCTCACGGTGCGATTTTTGCCAGCACGCGCTGCGACTGCGCGCCCGCAACCAACCGCGCCCGCTTCAGCCAAATAAAAATACCAAAATTAATAATAAAATAATAGCAAGAGTTATTTAGGTTTCAGAACGCAAGAAAAAAAAGGATTTTTACAGGAATTTTAACAAATCTGTATCATATGTTGCAGCAGCAGCTTTTATTTAAAAAAAGTAGTGGTGCGACGCGAATAGCTTATAAATAAAACCGACGCGATTAGTGTCTGCGTTCGCGCTTTTAGGAGGGCGGAGCGCGGTGTTTGTTAAAACTTTTTACAGTCAATATTTAATTTAATGTAGCATGGTTGCATTGCATCCTCCAGCCGATAATGGATGCACACTTTGCGGATACAATAAGGTTTCCGTAACATATGTTATACATTTCGGAATTTTGGGAAGCCGCAGGCCCGCAGCCGCGGCGGGCACGGACGAGAACCGCACCGTGAGTTCTTGCCCAACAATGTTAACACAGTGCCATTATCACGATAAGCGCTGTGCAGTCGTTCCTGTATCTAATTAAATGGCAAAATATATATTTTAGAGAATTTCACTCTCTCAAAAATGTGGTCAAGTGCGTATCGTGACACATTTATAATAGGGTCCAGTCTCTTCGTTAGAAATTAATTATCATTATCGTAGTTCGAGTTCTGAGACAGATTTTACGCAACACTTTGACTCCTTAGAAGGATTCAAAATAGTCGGCTAATACCATGTAAATTACTTACCTATATACGATACACGGATTGGGATAATTAAAAAAGTACTTAAGTACTATCTATTTTTATGTATTTATTCATAAAACGCCCTTCTCGTCCCCCGCACCTCTGAATTTTCCAAACAAACGCTTATTGACTTCTTGAAAACAATTCGTCAGATTGTGATGTGCAATTAAATGGACTATTATCTCCTTTCCTCTTATCTAGTCTTGGTCTTATTTAAAACGTTCTCAAGATAAAGAAGAACTAAGAAAATATCCGCATTTGTAAGGTCCGGTCACTTTTGACTGATTTACTTATTTGATACTAAAGCAATTCAAAAATCCCTTTACAAAGGGAGGTTGTCTACATCATTAACCTTTAAATTAATACACATGGGAAATTTGTAGTTGTTTAAGAATGATTAGAGAAGTACAAAAGTCATAAATAAATTTTAGATTGCAATTTGTCACTCTGTCGATAACTTTAGTGGCTCATCAGTAGAATCAGTACATTTACTTGCTCCCTTCGTTCGTCGTCTCTTTTTAGACGAAATGGCAATAGATAACTTTTAGCTAATGCGAAGTTAGCCTAAAGTGGTCGCCAGACTCTTCATTTACAGACAAAGTAAATCAAAATTCCCTTTCCTTAGGTAAGTTGCCTGAATCATTAGCTTTTAAATTAAACTATAATACGAGGGAAATTTCTAGTTATTTAAAAATGATTAGACAAGTGCGATTTGCTTAAAAAATATTGAAATTGCAATTTTTCGCTCTGTGGATTACTTTAGAGGTTCAATAGTATTTTGACTTGCTCTTTTCCTTAAAAATCATGTGATTATTTAAAGTTATCCACATAAATCTCCCTTTGAGTCACTAAAAATCCCTTTGCAGAGTATTTTGAGCCTAACCCGTTTTGAACCTCCGATACAAAAACGACGGGGTTTTATAAGTTTGACATGTCTGTGTGAGTGTGTGTGTGTGTCTGTGGCATCGCAGCTCCCGAAATCGGAGGTTGGAGGGTGTGTGGAAAGTTCTGGTTTACTGAAACAGCGTCATTCACTACATATTCAAATATGTACTTAGAAATGAGAGAGATGGGAGTGGGGTAGAATCGGTGGGGTATTATAACCGCGCGGCCCAAGTCAGTAAGGATCCTTACCTTATTATATGTACATATATCCAGGTCAGTGGTAAAGGATTGATTTTTCTTTTCTATTCATACAAAGTCAAGAACCTACGTGTGTAAGTGAATGGAAACAAACCGTGACATAGGCACATAGGTACAGATGAACAGCTAGACAGACAGACGGGCATGGCAAAGCACGAGCACGAGTTTTCCGTTTCTAACAAAGCCTTAAAAATAAACATACCCCCAAGCTTAGATCACGATGTGGAGTGCAGGATCCAGGTCGGAGTATTTGGATGCAATTGCATACTTGCGTGTGATTATGAAGAGACGGCGGCAGCAGCGACCGCGGCGGGCGTCGCGTGCGGCGGCGGACGGACACGGGACTCACCGAAGTGGTACTCGGTCTTGGTGGTGATCAGCGGGCCGTCCATGGCGGCGGTGCGGCGGCGGCGGGTGGCGCGTCGCGGCGCTGGCGCATGCTCCGGTGCGCGGTCGTCAGCACGCGTGCGCGCGCCGGTCGGTGGCGCGCGAGTCCGAGCGCCGAGCGCCGCGCCGCCCCCGCGCGCCCGCGCGCCGCCGCTTACGCAACAGAAGACGACGTCGTCGCTGACACGGCGCCTGACCCCGCGCCGCCGCCGGCTCGCGGCACGGACCTCCCCCTGCCGGCCGGACCCGCACGCGTACAGAGTACAGACCTACACCTACCATCTCATCGTGATTACTCTCATACGACCATACGACTACAAAGACGCTATACAGTTTTTTATTTACCTACATGCTAAGGACTATGTACCTAAAATGTCCAAAATTTTCCAATTGTCATTTTTTATCCTGTTCATGTGAACCCAGCCTAAGCTTAGGCTTTACCTAATATGTTACCATGATCTCATGATGCACTCGGAGGGTGGCCGCTGGAACCATAACCACAGTGTCTTTAGGCTCGTAATATTGGTCTCGACGAGTATCTACTTCGCTAGCAAATGATGCGGTAGAGCTTAGAAGAATAAAGCTTTCTTCTTCTAAGCGGTAGAGCTCTGATGATGAAGCCAGCAGTTGGTGACCACCGGTGGTGAGCACCGAGCGTACACCTTATTATATTCCTCATAGACATAGAGAAAAGTACCCCTAGTAGGTCAAAAACAATGGTACCAAAAAAAGTACGCTATACCAATGAAAATCAGCTAGTTCAGTAGTCAGTCTTCGATGTCATCCAGTAGCGGTTACGTCTCCCTTCTAACCAATAAATATTATGGTGAGTTGTGTAGTCAATTCATGCCGAAATTTCAGAATATCCAAAATAGTAAAAAAACAACGTCAACGTCACATATCACCCGTAAGTCTTAAACATACTTTTATGTGCTTCAGCTAATAATAATTGTAATTTGTCTATTCTATATGTATATATAAAATTCAAAGTCCTGACTGACTGATTGATATTTCAACGCACAGCCTAAACCGCTGGTCCTAGGAACATGAAATTTGGAGGGTGTGTTCTTTATACAGCGTAGGCATCCACTAAGAAAGGGTTTTTCGAAATTCCACCTCTAAGGGGGGGAAATGGGGGTTACAATTTGTATGAAACTTTTTATTATCTGGGTCGATTGACTTAAAAATTGGTACAAATACTCTTCAATTAAAATTATGAGACACGTATATCACAGTTTTTCCAAAATCATCATCATCATCCACCTTCAGGGCTTCTTTTAACTCTGAAAACTTTGCTGAGATAGTTATTAACCCACTACAAACGACGCTGTTATCATTCTTAAGGTTCCGTAATAAACTAGTTAGAGGAAACTTATGATGAAACTCCGACGTCTGTCTGTCTGTATGTCTGTGAGCTGATTATCTTGAAACTATAATAGCTAGCGACTTGACTACCGTCCTTGTACCTACTACACTTAGCCACTAGGCTTTAGTATATAGGCTATAATGTATATATAGTAGGTGATTTGGGTCTGAGGGGGGGGGGGGGGGGATTACAAAAATATATCCTTGCAATATAGTCATGTGGGGTATCATTTAAAAGGTCTGAACTTAAGCATTTAAAAACGTTAGTATGTGATATTCTGTACTTAATTTTTTTTTATGTGGCGTTCTAAAATTTTTTTCGTCTACATTTTTTACTTTTTGAGGATTCTCTAGGTATCTGTAATCTGCACCCCATTGTTATGTTTGTTATGTATTGTTTTAAAAAAAAAATTAATAGTTCTTTTTTTTTCGTTTTGAGAGTGTTACGTTACGACCGAGTTCTTGCTACTTTGGCGTAATTATTTGAATCATGTGAAACAGAGGATTTCGGAAAAACTATTTTATATTACGGAGACCTTTCGTGCTTTGTATGGCAAAAAAAAATTCAAAGAATAATGGAGGAACCTGTTGAAATTAAGAATATACACGCTCTAGGTAGAGTGTAGTCTCTAAATACAGTTCACCCGAATGACACCGGGTGTTAGGTACCATCTTCTCTCACACCTGCACAAGATTATCATCCTACAAAGATTTCCCTGACAACGGCGTACTTCAGCCAAACTTTCAATTAGCTTGCGAGACACGTGGCTTGCTGGTGGACGACAAACATTGGGATTCTATCTTATAGGAAGCCGCTTAATGTGAATGACATAACATATCGTCACGCCTTTCCCCCTTAGAGGTGTATTACAACACCTTCACTTCGCCGGACGATATTCAGCAAGAAATGTAATTATTGGCGAGCCTGTCGCCATACACCGGGCTCCAGTCATATAGCAGATGACATTAAGTACGAACATATTATGTTAACTCAATTACTAAATTGGTGGTGCCTTCGGCTGGGATTGAACCCGCTTCTTCTGCCCTGAGAAGTGAACGTTCTTCAACTAGGCTATCATTGCTTTTACCATATGAATCTCCGTTTAAAATGTATGAACTATTTTGCTGACATTCTATCAGATTTTAAACGTAAGGGAAAAATACAAGAATTAAGTCTAAGCCTGTCAGAAGATTACAAACGGCAAGTTTAGAGATTTTCTTTCAATAGAAATCAAGTAGCTAGGAGATAAAATTTAAAAATAGTGTCTGTCTGGTCTTAGAAGAAGTATTTAGTAAAAATATACGAAGTCAATAGAAGAAGCTGATTTAGTATTAGGAAGACAAAACCTACAATACGGGTTGCCTTCACTTCAAAGGTCTTAACTAAAGGTCTGCCACCATACTGAGTGGTGTAGTTTCCCAATGAGTCTGTGTTTATGCTGAGGATTCCTCTAATATCTCTAACACCATCGAACTATCCCTTTGAGTTAAAAAGAGTGCAGTTTCCCCTCAAAGTCTGCTTTGCCATGACCATCAATAAATTTCAAGCCAAACTCATAATGTACTGAAATGCTTTTCACACGGCTAGTTATACGAGTACGTGGGCTGCTCCAGAGTAAGCTCACGGAGCTTATTAGATAGAGATATTGTCAGTTTGTGTATTCAATTGAGAGCGAGTGTGACCGCTTATACTCTTAATTTTTATTTCTTAAGATAAAACGTCATTCATTTCCTTTAAGCCACGCGGGCGAAGCCGCAGGCAGAAGCTAGTTAATTACAAATGTCAACAGAGTGAAAGTTGCTGAAAAAAAAGTTGTTATTGAAATTCAACATAATGCCAGTATTGTCATAAGGTATTTTTTTAATTTTCCCAATAAATTATCTTTAGGTTTTCCAGTTTTAACCGATCAGTGGACAAAAATAATTCCCAAATCGCCTTCCAACAATTTGCTTTGCGCACTTTGTTAATTTATTGCCCAAAAATAACTTAAATGTGTGATATAAACATTAAGTATATGTGTAAATGTGTGTAAATAAGATTAATGGGATTACTATTGATTTTAATTCAAATTCGTAATCCTGATTTTTAATTAAATTCGTACCTTTTACCTACTTCGATTTTAGTTAAGGTTTACATATAATACAATATTAGTTTGTGTACTACAAACTAATATTATAGATTGTATGTAATTGAATTAACAATGTCATGAATGGATCTGGGTAAGACTTTGTGTGTAGTTTAGCTCTGGCCTAAGCTGGCCTAATACTTTGTTTCCGGTCTTGTGATTTATTCGACATAACTCTGATCGTTATATATAATTTACCCAACTAAATCGGGAAACCACTTTTTAATGGCCTTTCAAATTCATCACGTAAAAAAAAAGTTGCCTACGGTACTAAAATAAATTTGACATGTTTGAAAATCGTGTTTTGTATGAAGACTTTCCTTCTGGACCTACATGTATGTAATATGCCCTATAGTATTATGTGATATTCTCTAAAAAGATGTTTTACTTTTGTAACAAGATAAACTTCAACATAACAATGACATTATAAGGCTTAAATTTAATCATGCCCCAAAAACGTAAATAGTGTTACTATATTATACCATACAAATATATGTAATCAAAGTGGGTAGGCTGGATCGCAAAGATAACAATTAATCCATACTAACATAGAATAAGTTTGTTTGTGTGTTTCTGACTATTTGTACATCTGTGTACGTGTGTGTATGTCTTTATACGGCATCATAACTCTCAAACGAATGAACTGAGTTTGATGCCGTTTTTCCTGTATGAAAGCTGATGTGATCGAAAAGTTCTTCGATTAAATTTATAAAGATTTGTCCATCATTTTACTTTGGTGGTATGTATTTCCAGGATATTACAACTTTGAGCTGATCCTGCAGCAATAAGTAGCCTGCGGGTTACCCAACTCCTCAGCAAGTTACACCAGAGACGTGTTTGGGCTCATAAGAATGGGCTCAAGACGGCTGAGGGCGTCTCGGATGGATGATGATAGAGACCCCATGGGGAAGATAAATAAATAATTTCGTAAGCTCGGGTTTTCACTAGCAGGGCCTCGCGGTTTCACCCGCCGTTATAAATATGTCATCGTATGTGCTATTCCAGACTCAAATCTATCCCTATGCTCAGTTTCATTGAGATCCGCTCAGCCGTTCTGGCGTGATTGAGTAAAAAACATCGAAACATTCATCCCTTACTGCGATCCCTTGCCACATTCAATGCTATCCTTGACGCTAATCCAAAACGCGATATACATAATTATGTGACGGTACTTGGAATAACAATAAAATATATTTTGACAAATTGTGAGGTGACTTCGAAAAGCGTTGTAAAGTCGTTTCACTCACGTAAATAAGAATAATATAATTATTATAAGGTACTTAAGGTATGTATTTTCACTGAAATTTTAAATTGTAATTATAATTTAATCTTGTTTTTTTTATTATTGTAATATTTTGACATTTTGTTTTAATCTGACATGTAATTGACTTTGATTATTATTAGGTACCATGGTTTATTACAATTTTGGATCATGATTTTTACTATTATTTTTTACCATTATTGCAATTCGTTTTGTCGGTGCTAATTTGAAATAAATAAATAATAATTAAATCAACCCAATTTTTTGCATTTAGGTATAATATTAACACACATAACTTACTAAGGTAAGTATGTAAGTGAGGTTAGAAAAATTATAAACTTATTTTTGTTATTTTTTTTTAATTAAAACATATTTTTAATACCTATCACATGAACCCTACAAAACTACTAATGATACAGACGAAACGATAAAGTACCTACACACCACACACTATACCGACGTCTAAGCAGGTTAAATCTTATCCCAGCTAAACCGCAGGAACGTACCCTAGGATGGGCTGGCTGCCGTTGTGACCTGACAGTTAAGTTTTTTTTCCTATTACCATAATAATTATATACTCCATCTTGACATGTATTTAATCAAAGATTGACACATAGGGTACTTTTTGACTCTGTAAAATCAACAGTTCCTGTGAGATGGCCACAGGGTGCAGCTCCTACTTTCCTAATATTTTTGGGTTCGTTTCCTGTGCAGTAGAAAAAGGAATAGGTACTTACAATTGATAATATATTAAACCCAATCATAATTGATTATGTGTAGGTATTAAGTTATTTTATAGTTTTTTCCACAAACAGATATTGTAACAAGTGCGCGCCACATCAATACACAAGTACTTTTAAAATTACTTTTGTTCTTTTTGTCTGACAACACGAGGCGCCATCTAGCGTTAAAGTTTCAAACTATTTGTGAACGTTGTTTCGGTGAAACAAGGAGTCGGAGTAGTATCCGCCGCACAAGTAGCTCAGCGCGACCCGAGCGCCGACTGCCACGAGCAGTTACTGTTGCAGCGTCCACGTCACAGGTGGCGCTATACTAACTAATTAAACACGTTTGTGTAGTTTCTTCTTCCTGTTTGTCTCACTCGCAAAATTGAACTCGGTTCCGTAGTATAGGACGCTAGTAAGCATAGCTAGTATGCGCTAGCGCGGTGCGTGCGACGGTACTACGCAACGCGCGCTAAGCTTCGTGGGCACGTGTCCAAACTGCACTCGCGCGCTCTTGACAAAAAGACTATTCGCTTGATAGCCAGTCAGTGTCACCAGGTCGTGCCGCCAGCCGAGCAGTAGCGGCAGGATGGGGCCCCCGGTCCCCGGCAGCGCTGCGCCCGCGCGCGGCGGCGACGCCGGCGAGGTCACGGTGCGCGACGCAACGCGAGAAGACATGCGCGCCATACACTCTATGATACATGTTTGTACACTCACAACCACTTTTCTGAGCACTAATATATCACAGATCTGAAGGGCTATTCCTACGCGTGAGATGAGATGAGATTTTACCTTGGTCACTCTCACACCTATGACGTTTCAAACGAGAGCAACAATGACGAAAAAAGACGAGATGAAAATCTCAGGGCCCCTGTTATTTAATTCCATTACGTGCCTAAATTTTTTGATTCTGATTTTAATGGTTTTTTTTATCATGGTACATAAGCACCTTCAACTGATTTTTTTTTTCAATTCACGCATAGGTATCTAGAGTGTATATATCTATATCAATACGTATAAAAACGTACATATACCTATAAAACGTAACAATTTAGATAACATAAGTTTTATTAGGGTGCTCCAAAACGGGTCACATTTTTACCAGTTCCACCACAAGTTTACCTTTATCTTTATCTATAGTTTATCTTTATCTTTATCTTACCAGTGTAAAAATAAAAATATAAAATTTATTATGAATTAATTAATAAAAATAAGATCACATTTTTATAAAAATAAGGTCACATTTTTATCAACCGAAACTGAAACCGAAAATTCGGCCTTGCTCTCTGTTTCGGCCGAAACCGAAACCGAAACTTAATAAAGTTATTTAAAATTACGATTATTAACTGAAATTTACAGTTTTATTTTTATTTTTAAACATTTTAAAATGTCTCTAACGCAATGTCCTGAGTGGCAAAACGAAGTACTAGTAAAACATCCAAAATGTAAAATTGTCATATCAACGACATAAAACGTTAGGAATAGGTACCTACTCAATAACAGTAACAGAAAATAATTTTAAATATTTATAAACAAAATATATAAATAAAATAAGAAGAAGAAGAAAAAATCATTTTTGTGAATAACATAGAATTTTGATTCCTATAAATCATAAATACCTAGGTTTGTATTTTTAATCTAAATCAGTCTTCAAAAATAATCAGTTTCATATACATGAGAGTAGCGTCGCTGTATAATATATTGTGTTATCTCCTGGTTAGTTAGTTTTTCGGTTTCTCTTGTATTTTTTTTTATCAAAAATGACATCATATGTTTTACGTCTTTGTCCATCAAATAAAGCGCGTCTAATTTTCAAGTCCTGCTATTTTGCTTCTTTTCGCAATGCGTGAATAAATTAATAAAGGTAAGTAATGGAACCTTCTGTTCCATTTTTTTTTTTATAAAGAATAGGTCAACATTTGACCACCAACTCGCCTAATGTGAAGCGAAATTGTGGCCTAAGATTAAGCACTTATGCGTTTTTCGACTTGTTATGCTGTAAAAGGGGGAAGAGGGGATTAGGTCGTGCAACTCAAGCGCACACTCGCCAAAATGCAGCCTGTAAAAGATTGTCAAACACGCTACTTTACGCCGGTGCTCAAGGCTCAGCAGTCTCGAGGCAACTAGTTTTTCGTCGCCTATTAGCCTCTTAGCTCGACGCTTTACAGACTCCAGAGCCTCCAGCTGGTAATTAGCTGAACCGTCGAAAAGGTGACAGCAGTACTCCATACACGACCGGACCTGAGCCTGATATAAGCTTAGAAGCTGTCCCGGTGTGAAGTACCGCTTCACCTTGCAGAGAACTCCAAGCTTTTTACCAGCCAGCTTGGCTTTAGACTCCAGGTATGCACCATAATTGAGTGTAGGAGAGAATGAGAGAACAAGCAGTTCTAGCTGGTTCGACAACTCGACAGGCACGCCTTTAAAGGTGGGAGGGGTCCGAAGTTGAGATTGTTTGGCAGTGAACAGACACGCTTGCGTTTTCTTGGCGTTAAACTGAACTAAATTAGCATCGCCCCATTCGGAAACCGCAAACAGTGCCTGATTAACGCGCTCGACCATAATCTCTCGCTGGGACTCTATTTCTGATCTAAGAGCTCGTGGACTAGCTGTGTACCTCTTCACAACTGTGCTGTCATCAGCGTACCCAAAGATACCGGGCTTAAGCAAGTCGTTGATATGCAGCAAAAATAGAGTTGCAGAATGTACATACCCTTCAGGTACACCGGCTTTTATGACCAATTGATCGGACGAGCACCCGTCAATAACTACCCGAACCGATCGTTCACACCAAGAGTCCGCTATCCACGTGCAGACAGACGAAGGTAAACCATAAGCTGAAAGCTTACTTATAAGGCTGTCGTGCCACAGTAAGTGTGGCTTAGCTGTCTAAGATGGTGGTGGACAGGGTTGAGATTTGAGTGCAAGCCGCGTATATTACAGAAATGCACTTGGAGAGAGAGCGCGTGCTTCCGCTATTTAAACATCTTACTTGTTCTGAAGTTGGTCATTAAATTTTAAAATAGTGAATAAGTACGAAGACGGCAGTTGAGTGAGGCGCTACAAAAAACTGGACCAGACATAACGTAAGAAGACAACCCACACGAGGAAGACTAAACTGGAGACTGCGGGGACGCCCGTACCCCCCTATGAATGTCCATGGGGCCCTCTCATCCAGTCGCCAACCGGCACCATGGTGCATTCCTAGGATTTTTCACAAGATGGCGGGGCAGCCTTTCGTGTGTAGCTAGCACACTACTTGGCCCCCCCTACTATCTGCGGTCGGCCAGCGAAGAACCGTGCTACGGATGCCGCTACCCTCCAAGTTTAGCCATCAAGTAGGTAGTCAACAAAGCGGTATCGCAGACGGTCACTCGTAAGTGCACTACTACTCAGACCCGCCCTCGAAACGGTTTTATCGGATTACATCCCGAAACACGACAATCTCATTTCACGGCATGGCTTGGTCCGATGGGTGGTAACTAGCCACGGCCGAAGGCTTCTACCAGAATTTTGCTATCTGATTGGCACTACCCAGGGACCACGTGTAGGGAATCGAATGAAGTACACTCCTACGGACGTGGGTAGCTCAGCCCCCAAAATCCAAAGCATTTGCCTAAAACAACTGACATCATCCGGTTTCATAATTTATCTTTAATCCATTGTTTGTAAAAGTAATTGTTGAATTGCGAAACATTAGGTATCCTACTCCATGCGTTCGGCATTATCATGGGTTTGGGACCATACTTCGCTAATGTTTACTGCTGGCAGCAACGGTAAATTAGCTAACAGCTTTGCTATTGTCCTACCACGACTGGAATTGGAAACTCTTAATTTTCGTGACTTTCGCCATACAGCGTTATTGAAGTCATAATAGCAACCACTAAATATTCCTTCGGGAAATGTTAAACGGAATGATGTCCAAAGTCCAAAAAATGTTCAAGTCCAAAATGATGTTTGACGAGAGCAAAAAGTCTGTGATATAAAGGTATATTGTTTTTGTCGCGTACCTAACAACGCATACAAAATGGGTCACACTCAAAATATTGCCAGGCCAGTATTGCAGTATTGTGTTGTTATTTGTGATAAAACAAGCAAGTTCGTAGAGGCCGAGTGGCTAGCCCTGGAGTCGGAGTTTGCTTTTAACATTTTGGTTGAAGGTTTAATTTTGTCTACAGAAGGATTCGATCGGAGACGGGTGTTAAAATATGCATGTCCCGACCCGCTCTTGATAGCTCGTGTTTTTGTGTTGCCGATAAATGTTAAATTTTATTAAAACTATTTGTCCATACTGGACATGCGTAGCAGCTGCGCGTCCATACTGAGCCTAGCGCCGGCCGGCGGAGACTGCAGAGTTGCGACCCAGATTCGTCGTCAGCATCTCGGCGCCGCGCCGGCGCATAGTGCGTAGTGAGGAGAAATTACATAGGATAGTAACGATAGGACGAAGAGATTTCGTATAAATAGTGTAAGAAATGTAAGTAAATTAATCACAATCTTATGGTTGTTTGATTCACAACGAAGGAATGCAGCACAGTCGGACGGCTGCATTCGGAGTTAATGGTCCATCGGCGCTAGCAGTCAGATCAACCAGGCGACCGAACTTCCGACCGTCAACGGATCGGACGGAGCCCTCTAGAGGCCTGCACCACCGAGGACAGTGCCGTACCCAGCATAATCCGCATAGCTCCGCTGGGCAAGCGGCGTACGGGTGCCTACTTCATCCTTCCACTGTGGCAAGAGCTTCTTAGTACCTTCACCTTCTGTGATCGTGACGTGAGTCTGCGTTACGGCAGTGGAAAAAGCGTACCTATCCTTCATTCCTTCCCACTCCGCCTGGTGCCGATAGGTCTCCCGGTACCAGGTTTCCCGTACCTATCTATACAAAGTATCTATTGACTTTATGGTAGGTTAGGTACGCTAGGGATACGTAGGGAATGTTAGGAAAGTAGGCAGAGTGCAGAGTAGGTCCCCGTTAGGGCCAGACAGCCACGGGAGTGCTTCACGCCATAGCCGGCACGGCGACGGTAGTGGGGTTCCGCGGTTGCTCTGGTGGGTTAGTCAGCCGTCACGTAATCAAACACGGTGATAATCGTGAGGCGGCTGTGCTAACCAAAATACCCATCAGGCATTAGTTAGTTCCTGCAATAAGTGGCCAGCGCTTGAACACTATCAATTCATTTAATTTATTTGGACCACAGGTTATTTTATCACAAACACTTGGTAACATTGTTATCATTACAGTAACTGATTAATGATGTCATCATTATCATCACTATGCCACCTTTATCATGATTACAGTAGGTAGGTAACCGAGTAATAGTATTCATACCATTTATAACTCGGTTAATACCTACGAGTATCTTTATGTAAGAGAATTCCGTACTGTTTATGAATGAAAACTGACAGGCCAACATTTTTATACTAGTTATATACGTGACATGTACGCGTACGTCTTTTACTAGGGTTGCGTCGTTCATTTTGTTCGTTTAGAACCTAACAGGTGGCTGTTATTTTTTTATTTACTTAAATATTTTTTCAGTCCATCTGGACGGGCGTATCCTCGTGGCCTAACTGCTTGTCAATTATAAATCGACTCAACCTGTATTTCAGTATGTCATACTGACAGAGGCTAAGTACAGTCATTTGCACAAATATAATACATGACAAATACTGTGAATACCTGACTGTGAAATTCAATCGTGAAAAAGTAAATGATACTTTTCTATCATGAAAAAAAAATGGGTTCATCCATCATAAGAATAATAAGAATATAACATTTATTGTATAACTGTGTACAAAAGATGTAACAAGTTGTAAATTAGTATCAACAACCTGCCCATTTCGAGCGTACAATTTTCGTCGTTTTTCGAAATATAGTTTCTACTTAGTGACACAATTAAATGAGACTAATTTCCGGTCCTCAAAATCATCGAAATCCATGAAGCTATTTAGGCTGTATGGCGTGCCAAAGAATCCTCATATTATATACATACACTTGAAAAACATAGCACTCCTTGCGCAGTCAGGTAAAAATGTCTCATAATCTTTTTTTCAACTCATGACTGATTTCGTATCAGTAACATTATTATATAGGTACCATAGAATTTAATATTTTACTAATCAACCATACTTTTAAACAAAGGATGAGCTAACTATGTGTTATTCTTCTCAGATGCTGCAGGCAGGTACTTTCACTTTGAAGAATCGCAATTTTGAAAATGATACAAAATCATGACACCGTCTTTTCGGTTCCTGCCACAAGCTCATATCACTTAAAGTAAAAGATGGATTTCATGGCAGTCATCGCATTATAAAAATGCAGATGGCAGCACGTTTACCTTTTTGTCATTTGTATTTTACTTTTTCTGCCGCAGGAGTTGGCTGCGTACGAGGGTGTGCCGGAGGGGCCGCAGCTCACCGTGGAGGGTAAGCATCTGAGCCAGCCCTAGCCCAGTCCGGCGAGTTCTCTCCGCGGCTCGTGAGGCCTGCGTGCTCATGATGGTGATGTGTGCGCGCAGATTTGATCGCGGACGGGTTCGAGAGCTCACCGGCGTGGTTCTTCGCGCTGGTGGCGGAGCGGCGCGGCGACATGCTCGGGTACGCCGTCTGCAACCGAGCGTACTCGAGCTGGACGCGGCGCGCGCTCTACCTGGAGGACCTGTACGTGCGGCCGACGGAGCGCGGCACGGGCGTCGGCCGGCTGCTGATGCGCCGCGTGTGCCAGGTGCGGGCCGGGTGACGTCACCGCGCCGGGAGGGCGGCCCCGCTCGAGCGGCTCTCACCCGCCCGCGTGTGTTGCAGGTGGCGGCGGCGGAGCGCGTGTCGCGCCTGGACTGGCACGTGCTGGAGAGCAACGCGCCGGCGCGTCGCTTCTACGCGTCGCTCGGCGCGCGCGACCTCCGCGAGACCGAGGGCCGCGCCGCCATGCGCCTCGACGAGCCGCACATCGTACGACTAGCCGAGGAGCCCTAGCGAAGTAACCGCGAAAAACTGCTGATGCAGTAGCGAGTCTTCATTAAAAGTAATTCGCTGGAAATAATTAAAATGTCAAATAATAAAGCTGGCATCGACGTCAGCAACGCTTTTTTTTTCTTGAATTTTCCGATCTCGTTTTAACTCGACATCATTGTCAAACATTGTCTTCAAATTGTAAAGTGAGATATTTATTTAATGCGAGTGGACTTTGTAACAGGTGTATGCGTTAAGTATTTGCTTTTACATACGTGTATGAATGTTATGGGCAACTTACTAGATGAAACGGGCATTTTTAATATAGACCGGTTATTATAACAAAGAATAAATGACCAAGGCCGTCTCTCCTGCCCGACTCCTCCATCAGTGCAGATCCGACTTTGATTGGTCAAGTTTTTGTGGTATTTTTTTATAAAAACCCAAATCGCCCCCTACATCAATGACTAGGCTAGGCACTCAGCATAGAGCACTGTCCGTGAGCCCAAGAGAGTTACTGAGTGTTACCTGCGCTCACTGTCCTACGACAAAACGGAGAAACTTATATCCATCATCTAATAAACTCTCATATACCTACCAATTCCCATCCTACTTTCCTTACTTACTCACCCACCTCTTCCACACATCCTAACACACTGCACACACACACACACACACACACACACACACACACACTCACAATCAACCTGTTTATCTTTCAAATTGTCAGTCCGATTTTATTTTCTTTTGTTCACTTCAATTTTATCTTTAAATTTCTAAACTTTACTTTGTTTTAGTCTGCCATTAATTAATAATTTTATATAAAGACGTTCAAGTGGACGCCCGCGATACTGGGTTTTCCAAGTGCGGGGTCCACAGTGTTTGTAAATTGTGCAAATGGTTTGAAAATAAATATAATTGTATTTGTACATACTTATTCGGATGTTCATGAAAGTTTGTAGGCAAGTTCTCACAGATAGATCATACAACATTTTTTTTTTTAAATTTCGAACGTGAGTTAAATCGTTGTAAGTGTTGTTAAGTGATTGGATTCGGGAGACCTCACTTCGGCGTAAACTAGTAGTAAGTTCATTAGATACCTACTACCTCCTTAATGAATTATAGAGGTTTGACACGATCTAAATAGGGAGCAGCTCGTCTGACGGGTACCTAAGAAAGAATACTCCCAAATCACTCAGATTATCAGGAGCAGATGTTTCAATAAAAGTACTTAAGAGTAGATGTTTTCTCTTCATTGTTGTCGTCTCAAAAACATGTATTCCAAGTATAGTTGGCGAGATTGTAGTAAACAGGCTGCGTGTCAACGATCGTTATGATAGTGGACGCGAGGAGAGCCAGGCGGATGCGAGGGCGGGCGGCGGCGCGCAGGCGCGGCGCCAGGGCGGGCGGCGGCGGCAGTGCGCGCCGAGCCCCGGGCGGCACTCGCGGCCGCCACCCAGCGCCGCCGCGGCGCTCTCCGCGACCACAGCGCCGCGCGACACTGCGCTGCACCTCGCGACAAGTACTCGCTGCTGGACTCACACTACCCGCACTATCACATCCACATGCTTCATAAGTCAGGTAACGTGGTGGTCACCTTATAAAAATACATTTCTAACAATAACTTTACATTATTATTGACTAGCCGAGGCTTAGGATTGCACCCGCTCTGTTCAAATATCAAATTTAACTAGGTAAAATCCTTTGAGCCGTTTAATTCTGTGTGAAAAAGTGACCATCATGCACACATAGGTACACCTCACTCGAATCACTAAGAAATTAACTTACATTTTAATTTACTTTAATTTACTGTTAATTTTAAGTTACTGTGACACATACCTACCTAGTACCTCCATAAGAAACATAAAAACAAAGTTAGAACAGTGTTGTAATTAGTATGTGTTTTAGTGTAGGCAGAGCCTGTGGAAAACTGACATTTAGTAAACAGACATGACATTTAGTTATAGCGTTTCCGTGGCGTCACAGCTTTATGTCGTCAAATAAAGTGTAAAAGATTGTTTATATCATGCTACAATCATGCAGTAATTATAGTAACTGTCTTTTTAGGACGTTCTAAAACAGTATAAGTATAAATACAGTTTTAGATCGTTGTAAAATACGGATTTTAGAAGAAAAATAAGAACTTGTAAGCAAAATTGAAAAAAATAATTAAAGCTAGCCCCTGACATAATTGTTATAGCTAATAACGTTCTCGATTAGCACCTTCCCGACAAATATTATATTGATGCCAGACATTCAACGTCTAACACACAATCAACGTATTCCCCCTCTGTTTGCGTCGGGCGTTAATAACGTAATTTAACAAAACTAATTTTGAGATTTTATTTGTTTTAATTTTGACCGATTTCCAACAAGTGTTTTTACTCAAAATGAAAAAAATCCGACTGCAACGTATTTTTGTAGCATTATTTACTCGTACTTTTTCATAGATAATGCATATTATTTAAGTACATTACGTACATGTGTTTGTATTTGTATTTGTGTTAGGCGTGCTGTATTACGCGGTAAGAGTCCATAAACCAAACAAAGTATTACTCAGCCAATACCTTTTGTTAAGTACAAGTCAAACACATACCCTCCTACTTGATTGAATCAGGCGTTACTTTGCGGAAGTTCATCTTCAAAACTGTTGCTATTTACAAATCTCTAGTGTATTTCCGCCCTAACGTACGCCAAGGAATACAGGTTCCAATACCAATGAAATTTACTAGAAAACTTTAGATTTGATCTTTAAAACTTTAGAAAACTGATTTGATATTTGAAGTTAATTTAAACTTAACTTTTGGCGTACCTACTTAATGCGATGTTAGAGCGGAAATACACTAGAGATTTGTAAAAACATCAGAAAAGGGGATACTGTACTTGTCTACACATAGTTTTTAATGAAAGGGTGTTTACTTCCATGAAGGTGCTATTACCACGAAGTCAAGATCTGATGATGAAATTCTGGAGGAATCGGTGGAGCTCTTCAAATATTATAAGCTTACCTATAGTGATTTGGGTATTTGACTGTGACGCATGCATTGCTCTTTTTTTGAATGCATAAAACTGTTGGCCATCTGCGCTAACGCCTAACACCCGGTATGCTGTAGCTGCCTCTACAGCGCAGATGGCGCAGGGCCTCAGAAATACTTAAAATGAATGGGCGACTAGCTCAAGGGCACTTATACGGCACAAACATGGGCCGTCATGTCTGTGCCATGGCTGTCGCCGAGGAGGGCGATGCGAATTCTCTGGCAACCCAGAAGGGATTTTTTTATTTTTATATCTTTATGCTATATATTAGTGCTCTGTCTGGGAAACTTAGTTCTGCTGCTTTTGCGGTTCGCAAGATTAGGCAACTGACGGATATAGCTACAGCTCGGATGGTTTACTTTGCTTACTTTCACAGCATAATGTCCTATGCCATTTTGCTGTGGGGATCAGCTGCTGAAGTAGAGGCCATTTTTATTTTGCAAAAGCGAGCGGTCCGCGCTATCTACGGGATGGGTCCCCGCGAATCATTGAGAGATTTATTTAAAGAAATAAATATATTAACTTTACCTTCTTTGTATATCTTTGAAAATATTATGTACGTTCGCAAAAATATACATAAATTTAAATTAAACTGTGACTATCACAATCATAACACTAGAAATAAGGATAAGATAGCTATACCGAGATTTAGACTGACAAGTCAAATAAGTCATTTTTAGGCAACTGTGTTCGTTTTTACAATACAATCCCGAAAAATATAACAGGGCTCACCGAGGGAAAATTCAAATCACATGTAAAAACTACATTAATGAAAAGAGGATAATAAAAGGTTAAGAATTATTTAGAAGATAAAGATGTCTGGAGCCTTCCACTTCCGCCAAGTAGCCACTAGTATTTATAGATATTACCTAGTTGTGAGCCAAAATTTGTGAGGCTGTAATTTATTTATTATTTGAAAAAATTATGCCCCTCAGTTTCTTGCCTGTTCTTCTGAGTAGAGGCTCTTTATCCGAACAAGGCAGTCGAGTCTATTTAATTAACTTTGACGTTCATAAGTGTATCTTTGATACCTAAATTGAATAAAAACATTTTGACTTTGACTTTGACTTAATTGGTTGAACTTTGTCTTGTCGCCGGGGAGGGGAAGCCGAATTGCCCTGGCAACCCAGAAATGGTTTGCTTTATTTGGTTGAACTGAATGGTTGTTTGGAGACAAACTAACTGATCTTCTAACAGATCCTAGGAGACTTCAACCTCACCGGCGAGGTCGGTGAATGATCATGTGCCTTTGGTAACCGGCGCTTACACCAAAAACTGAATACTTCATTTTGCCTGGAGTTCTCGGCTGGGGCAAGCCCAGTGCCACCGTTGTGACGACGGCGATGAGGTCGTCCGGGTCGCCTAAGATGTTTTTGGGGCATCTAAGGAACGGGATCTGCGGTAGTACGGAGTTCGGACAAAATCAGAATTCAGAATTCATAAATGATGATGACTTCTATAGTTACACGTCACAGATGAATATTAATAATTAAAAATGAAAATCAGAACAATATGCGACAAGGGGTTGAGGTGGTGGCCTTATCAAAGTGGCGCTGAGAGAGGAATTTGATATACTGACAGATGGACGTGGATTTGCTCTCGGAAAGAGCACTACCGACTTATTTGGTAAAGTGGAACTCACGATTACCATAGAGGAGTAGAATAAAACAGGGAGTCGAAAATTCGGACACAAAAAATCAACTGATGGTTTCGAACCAGGGTTGAGAGGTACACTTACTTACTTTCTCATTCACTTTTAACTTTTTAACCTCCGACGCAATAACGACGGGATGTTATAAGCTTGACGTGCCTGTGTGTGTTTGTGTCTGTCTGTGGCATTGTAGAACCGGTTTTGATTTTGTTGAAATGGGCATTGCTGAAATCGGTGTCGGGGGTTTTGAAAATTATTAATTTTACATTTATAATATTGCTGCGATTGATTTGTAATAATTTTGCTTGCCATAAGTAATAACTATACTCTTATACACTCGTATTATAGAGCGTGAGGGGAGGTCAGCAGCATGTTTCCGCCAGCAAAGAATCGATCGAGTTTTATTCTGGTACCAGAGGTCGGAGTGTAAGGCGCGGCTCTTTTGACCCGGTGCAGTGAAGCGAGCGAGCGCGGAGGCGGCGGAGCGGACGAGGCCTCGCATGGCGACCGCGTGAGGCATGCGCGCGCTGCTGCCGCTGCTGACGCTGCTCGCCGTCGCCGCGCTGCCGCCGCCGCCTGCGCTGCTCGTGCTGCGTGCAGCGTGCGTCGCCCGCGACCCTGCCACCTTCGCGTTGCCTCCTGCGCTGGCCAAACTCACTCGCTCGCTGCGAGTGCTGAGTTACGACGGTGAGTGACTCCCGTGAACCCGAACAGACTTCTTTACAATAGACTTCATTCTCTCGGGCAATTATATTCCCTTACTTTTATAAAATGTAAGCAAACTGTTAAAGAAGCTCTCCATAATATGTCCTACGAAGATACCTACAGAAAAGTCGTTGTTTGTTTGTGTTTAATTTTAAATTTACAGTAAGTTTATTTTATAGTTTTAAAATTAATTATAATTTTATTGAATTAGAATATGTATGAGTATGCGATGATTTTTTAAGTTAAATTTTTGCCGTATTTATCGCCTGACAAACAGGACTACTCAGTTCAGGCAAAATTATTTCATTATAAAAAAAAATTGTATCTGATTGTTTTTATTTTTACCACGTAGTTTTTGAAATAAAAAATTATTATTATTCTTATTATAGACTGCCATGAAGCCACTCCGTCTGACCCGACTCCTCTTCGACAGAAACGTGCGGGCCGGGGTGGAGCACGACAGTGACTCGTGAATCGCTAACCGCCATGAGCGGCGGCAGTGCAGTGGCGGTGGTCGGGTGGCCCGGCGCGGCTCCGTGCGACGCGCTGTCGGCGGCGGCGCGGGCGCTGCGCGTGCCGCGGCCGCCGGTGTGCGCGCTGCCGAGCGCGCGCGCGGCCGCCGTGGCGCGGCTGGCGGCGCGGCTGGGCTGGCGGCGCGCGGCGCTGCCGGCCACGCCGCCGCGCTCCGAGTGCCGCGCCGCGCTGCGGGAGGTGGCGCGCGCGCTGGCCGCCGCCGGCCTCGCCACGGCCTCCGCGGTCGCTCCTTCGCACTCCGACGGGATCCCGCACCTATCTCAAGGTTTCTACGTCATTCATTGTACCCTCAGAAATGTATTTTAGTTTTTAAGATTCTCATGTAGTTTTTGGTGTGCAATAAAGTAATATTGTATTGTATTGAAACTGAATTGGTAAACACTAATCCTACTTATATTATAAACGATGAAAACTACGAAGGTAGTTTATACCCTGGATTGACACAGGCTACTTTTTGACGACGAGAAGAGAGAGCTAGTGAACAAAAATATCGCTCTCGTTTGGTTTCAGTCGAGATTCGGTGCGTGTCGAGACAACGGGGAGTGGTCGGCGAGAAGGGCGCGTCGGTGACGGGCAGCGGCGCAGGCGCCGTCCTCCTGTTGCACGTGGAAGAACTGGGAGTGAGCGAGACTGACGGACCGCCGCTCACCTCCGGCGATGACTCTCAAAGGAACGACATGGATTCGCTTATACATGGAGTCTCTTATGACGATGTCGAAAAAAAATCTTCGAAGCCACCTGTCGTTACCCCTGGGAATGACATTCGTAAAGCATCCGGTTTTCCGGGATCTTTGAAAGTTTATAGCGCGTTTCGGCAAAGACGTTTCGGCAAAGACGAAGACAGCATCATTTCCGAAACCAACACGGAAAAAAACACTTCCGAGAATCGAATTATCGAATCGAATGACGACAACAACAACAACGACACTCTAAAACATGAGAAACAGAGTTCTATTCCGATTCGCCGCCGACGACGACTTGACTATCTGTTTTCTTATATCGATGAAAATCTACTGCGGCGTGATTTGATTCTTCTCAGTGATGATAAACTCGACGGATATAGAGTTCCGCGCGACCTCGAGCAGGTGTACGAGGAGGCCGTGGACGCTGTCCGGCGCGCGACCAGCGCGGAGGACGCTCGCGCTGAGACAGCCGATTTCACGTTTCACGTGTACAGGCGAGCAGGCGTCGCACGCGCCTGGACTCACGTTGGTTCCTTCGCCACTGCATCCACGTTATCGCTCGATGACGCCCGAGATTGGCTCACGGAAGTACGAGCGCCTAACACGACCGACGCGCTCCAACGGCTCGAGGACGAGCAGTCAGACGGTGAGAACCGCACGGGAGCGAGCGCCGCTGCCGCCGCGCTATCTGCGGGCGCTGGCGTAGCACTGGCGGCTGTGGCAGCATTGGTGCTGCGCTGGGCAGCGGTACGACGAAGGAGGCGAAGGCGCGGTGGGGACGCCGTGCTTTCTCCAACTGACTTTTCGTTCCCGGCGGACGAACGACGCTGCGTAGGCGATGGCATGGAGACAATGCTGTCGTGTTGGCTTCAGCAGTTGCATGAGTTTGGCGGACCAGAGCTGGAACGGCCAGACTTGCTAAAGCAGCCGCCGGTGACGCACGCACCCTCTGCGCCCTCCTCCACCTGCAGTGTTAACCGCATCGCGCTTGACCGCCGCGTGCGATACAAGGTGACCAACTTGTTGGCTTGGAGGCCGGCTTTACTACCGTGCCACATGTCTTCTATAGCTTTATGGGAGACATTCATTCTATTCAATTCAATTCTATACTGATTGTATTAATGTGCATTTGTCATAGGGTGACGCCGTACACGTAAAACTGCTAGAGGTGGACGGCGAAAATGGCGCAGTAATGACGGGCGGACTAGACTTGAAGCGAAAGACGATCGACGCGTTGCTTCTCATGCAAAGTTTAAGACATGAAAACCTCAACCCTTTCATAGGCCAGTATTCTAATTCCTACTTTATAATTATAAATGCGAATATGTAGACAATAGACAATAGACAATAATTTATTTATGGCAAAAAACACACAGAATACAGACAAAAACTTAACTAAAAAAAGGTGGAAACTTGGCTTTTTGCCACAAACCGGTCGCAACTCAGCATAATGCTGGTTGTGTCCAACCAGCGCTGGTCTTCCGTTGCGACCGGCAGGTGACGTCACGCACGAGCAAGAGCTACATGGACTACGACTACGAGCAACAACGATAACAACATAAACATAGCATGTGTAACATATGTGTGTGTATGTGTCGGGGGGTGTGTGTTTATTTGTTACTTCTTCCTGCTCAAATGCGTAGACGAATCTGGAAGAAATTTGGTGATGGTTATACCCTGCATTAGCACAAGCTACTTTTTAAAGGCGGGTAACAATGCGGGGCGCAACTAGTTATCGTTTAAAATTCGACTGTGAGAATAACGACATTTTTTTTTAATATTTGGTTTGCAAACTGGCTGCAACAGCCCATTTCAGTAAAAATACTGACACATACAAATATAACCATGTGGCTGAACAGCCTTCCAAGTGCAAACACAGCATGTGCACAAATATTACACTAAACATTATGAATAAAATAAAAAAATAAATAATGTAGCTAATACTAATGAAGGCTAAGACAAATAACTAATAATTAATAATTACAAATGTGAAAGTTGACTTACCTGATTCGATTTGACAAACATATGTTTCTTTATTTTGTTGACTGACGTATTGAAAATGTCAAGTTTGTGGCAAACGCTGTGTTGTAAGTATTGCACAAGCGGTTTATGGGTGAGTTTTGAGCATACCTGGTACGGCAAATATACTTGGTCATCGATTTCACATCGCGGCGCGGGTTAACAGTACGAGGAATGGTAAAGTTGATCTTTATAAGTGAATAAGTAATTAACAATTAACATTAAAATTATCGATGTTTGACTGTGTTTGCAGGTTTCCTGTGCGCGGCGCGCCCAGGCGCGGGTCCGGCGCTGGTTTGGGATCACTGCGGCCGCGGTTCGTTGGAAGATGTTTTGATGGCGGACGATATCAAGCTGGACTGGACGTTTCGGCTGTCGCTGCTCACAGACTTGGTGAAAGGCATGCGCTACTTGCACGCTTCGCCACTGCGCGTGCACGGCCGCCTCTCTTCACGCAACTGCGTGGTGGACTCGCGCTGGGTACTGCGCCTCACTGACTACGGGCTAGGTGCGTTTTGGTGCGCGCAGCAGCTGCCGCCCGCGAGTGCCGCCGCCGCGCGCAAGCTGCTGTGGACGGCGCCCGAGCTGCTGCGCGACCCGGCGGCTGCAGCGCGCGGCTCGCAACCCGGTGACGTCTACTCCTTTGCCATCATTATGCAAGAGGTGATCGTGCGCGGCGAACCCTATTGCATGCTGGCATTATCGCCGGAGGGTAAGTGCGCAGGCCAGGGGGATGGGCGGCCGCAGGAACCGGACGGTTAGTGATCACGATGTGTGCCTCGTGTTCCAGAGATCGTAGAGAAGCTACGGAGACCACCGCCACTGATTCGGCCATCGGTGTCAATGGGAGCAGCACCGCCCGAAGCAGTTAGCGTTATGCGTCAGTGCTGGAGCGAGGCACCCGACCTACGCCCTGACTTCTCTCGCCTGCACGACCTCTTCCGGCACTTGCACCGGGGCCGGTGCGTACCCACCGCAACACGGACGTTGACGCACGTGGTCATATTTACTAAACTAGTAACTCTGTGAGCGGCAGACCTCGCGGCTGACGTTTATTTTCCTATACAGGTCGCATTTCTGAACTGATTCGACAATTATAAAAATGTATTTCAAAAAAATTAAAGAGAATCAGTTAAGAAATGCGATCAATAGAAGAAGACAGGAAGAGGACAGAAATCGGACATACGGAAGCATTTTTGTCGAAGCTAAAGCTTAGACGATGATAGCCTAGTTGGAGAAGGCCTGCCTCTCAAGCCAGAGGGAGCGGGTTCGAACCCAGCCGACGGCACGCACCAATTTGTTCATTGTGTGAACATTTGTGCGCATTGTACATATGTATGTCATCTGCTACATGACTGGAGCCCGGTGTACGGCGATAGGCTCGCCTCCTGTCACATTTAGGACTAAATATCGTCCGGCGAAGTGTGGGTGTTGTATTACACCTCTGCCAGCCCCCTCGGGGGAAAGGCGTGACGATATGTATGTATGTATGTAAAGCATAGACGCTTCGCTCGCTATCGCCCGCTCGGTCGATAAAATATGCCAAGCTACATTAAAGCACATACAATTTAATACATCTAACTACGAAAACATTTATCATACTTGAATCTTACTTACGTACTTACGGGAATAACCGAGAGCAGATCGGAAAGGATGCCTATTAATTTTATCATTTTGAGTATATTCTCATACTTCTGCAAAATCTTTCAGTAGCAGTCATACTTTATATTTTGTCTATTCGCAGAAAAATAAATATCGTCGACTCCATGTTCGAGATGTTAGAAAAGTACAGTAATAATTTAGAAGAATTGATAAAAGACCGAACAGAACAACTCGATATGGAAAAGAAAAAGACAGAGCAATTACTAAATAGAATGCTTCCAAGGTAAGTGAACGTGAACGGATGTCGTGGAAGGCGCCTTGACTTGCGAGTAATATCTAGTTGAAGATGCGAGAGCTTCGTATAATGTATTGCAGATCAGTGGCGGAGCGGCTGCTGGCGGGGTCGCGCGTGGAGCCAGAGGAGTTCTCCGAGGTGTCGATCTACTTCAGTGATATTGTGGGGTTCACGGCGTTGGCGGCGCGCTCGTCGCCCGTGCAGGTGGTGGACCTGCTCAACGACCTCTACACGACCTTCGACGCCGCTATCGAGCGCTATCGCGTCTACAAGGTGGAGACCATCGGCGACGCGTACATGGTGGTGGGCGGGCTGCCTGCGCGCGCGCGTGACCACGCCGAGAGCGTGGCCACTATGGCGCTGCACTTGCTGCACCTTGCTGGCCGCTTTCGCGTACGCCACCTGCCTGACACCCCGTTGCACCTGCGCATCGGGCTGCACTCGGGCCCGTGCTGCGCCGCTGTCGTCGGCCTCACCATGCCACGCTATTGCCTCTTCGGCGACACCGTCAACACGGCGAGTCGCATGGAGTCCACGGGTGAGTGGGTCGACCCCGCGCGCGCTGCGCCACCCCGCCCGCTCTCACCCGCCACTGTCTGCAGGCGCGGCGTGGCGGATCCAGGTGTCGGCGGTGACGGCGGAGCGACTGGCGGCCGCGGGCGGCTACCGGCTGCGCTCGCGCGGCCTCGTCATGATCAAGGGGAAGGGCGCAATGCACACCTACTGGCTTCTCGGGAAGGATGGCTTCGACAAGCCTTTACCCACGCCGCCACCTCTTCCGTGAGTATTCTGCTTACAGTTATACATTATACTAGCTGCGCCCCGCGGTTTCACCCGCGGTCCCAACAGAGACCGTTATGTTTTTTGTGATGGTAGGTACGGTATGCACGTAGGACGTAGGTACCCTACGTCTTTTTTTTCGACATCCCCGGCAATGATGATCCACGATGATCGGTTGAGCAGCAAAGAGTATGAAAACGTAACATACGAACAAACAAACTCACTTTCACATTTTTAAGATTAGTATGGATTAGGATTATACATAGCTTCCATACACCTTTGCAATCAAAACCTAGGATCTCATTTTCTGTTTTTTCTTTGGTTTTTGTTTCTCATCGGCTGGTTTGTGGCAAAAAGCCACAACACACTCACTCTTTTCACATGTTTACTTGGTTTCTTTTTATTTTATTTTTTTGTTCAATCTGTTTCCAAAAACCGATTAAAAATAAATAAATAAAAAGTATTTATTGCCTAAAATTAAAAAAAAAAAACAAATTACAAATTCATGCTGGGTACACACACATCAAGCCAACGAACGCCAACGCACGGGCAGCGTCCCGTTTCGTTTCAATAAAATAAAACGAGACGCAGCACATCGCCGGCCCTCACCGGCCTTGGTCTGTACGCAGCATAAGAAGAACAGCATATTTTTTTTATTTAGGCAATTGGGATATTCTCAGCGATGTACTGAGTAAGATGAAGCCTACGCAGAGATGGTTTTCAGGATTTCCCAATACTCGAACTGAGATGGTCTTCGAGTTTATCCAAAGTCAAAGTCAAAGTCAAAATGTTTTTATTCAATTTAGGTATCAAAGATACACTTATGAACGTCAAAGTTATTTAAATAGACTCGACCGCCTTGTTCGGACAAAAAGCCTCTACTCAGAAGAACAGGCAAGAAACTGAGGGGCATTATTTTTTCAAATAATAAATACGAGTAAATTACAGTCTCACAAATTTTGGCTTACAACTAGGTAATATCTATAAATACTAGTGGCTACTTGGCGGAAGTGGAAGGCTCCAGACATTTTTATCTTCTAAATAATTCTTAACCAAATAATAATCCAGTAAACAAACGGATTTAACAATCTAGATACAAACAGATAGGAGTACAGAGCATCGAAATACTAGAAGGGAGAAGCAGTACGGGTCTAATTTCTAGTACACATGCAGAGCGTGGACCTAACACAAACATTAGCAAACCGACACTACACAGCTTCGTTGACTGTGTATCAAAAACAAATATCGAGAGAGATACAAGAGTCTATAACGAGAACGAGACAACAATAATTATCACTGTTGCGCCTGGTTGCTTTTGTTTGTGACTATTGTGTATTTAAGATTTTCGTACCGTTTTTCACCATACATGATCGAAGGTACAGAGGGCTAAATAACTATTCACAGTATATGTGGTTTAATCTTACTCTAAATAATATATCCAGCGCTTGCAAACAAAATAGATAAAGTAGCATGAATTTTAATGCAGGATGATGATGATGATGTCTTCCTAGCCGATTCCGGCCACGGCGACTATTGCTTCTGCTAGGTAAATTGTGAGCCTTGATGGTGTGCTCTCACATGGCTTATGTAGCCTATCTTTGCACTGAAAGTCCTAGAACAATCACTGCAAGTCAAGATGCCATTTACGTAATTGTAAGTTATATTTGAGGGAGGCCTGCTCTTTAGCTCATCACGTTTCCGGTCCAACTCGCTCTTTCTCCTGTCTTCAAAAGCGTAGACGTGGCTCTGCACAAGTCGTCTCCACTCAGGCCGATTTTCAGCTTTATATTCCCAACGAGAGGGCTCAATGTTACAATTTCTCATGTGTCTCTTCTGAACATCTTTGAATCTTAAAAACTGGCCGCCAGGTTTCCGCTTGCCGTCCTGAAGTTCAGAGAAGAAAATGCGCTTCGCCACTCTCTCGTTGGACATCCTTGACAGGTGTCCACACCATCGTAGTTGACGACGCATTAGGTACGCCTCGATACCGCAAACATTAGCTCGTCTTAGTACATCGGTGTTTCTCACACGGTCTGACCAGTGAATACCCATTATATCGCGAAGGCACTTCAGGTGGTATCTGTCAAGAACTCGTATATGTCGACGGTACAAGCACCAAGTCTCTGAGGCGTACAGAAGGTTCGGTAAGACGATCGCCATATAAATTGCTATCTTGGTACCTAGCTTAATATCATGCGAGCACAATATTTTAGTTCTAAGTTTCCCGAAAACAGCATAAGCGGCACTAATTCTACTATTAATTTCTGTATCCAGGTCGCCCTTAGCAGTTACGGTGCTTCCGAGGTACTTGAACTTGTCAATTTGCTCCAAAGTCGTTTCGCCTAGCCGTAAATTTACAGGAGCAAGATCCAATGCACCCAACGCCATTACTTCCGTTTTAGTAACGCTTATTTTTAAGCCGAATCTACAGCAGACTGCGTCAAACCGTTCCATTAGACTTTTCAGGCCATCCGAAGTCTTCGCCACAAAACAGAGGTCGTCGGCGTACATTATTTCCGTGATCAGATCGTATGATACTTTAGTATGGGCTTTCAATCTAGCAAGATTGAACAAATTGCCATCAGTGCGGAAACGGATTCTGATACCTTCTGCATTGTCTATCAAGGCTTCCCTGACAACCACTGCAAAGTAGAGTGCAAATAGAGTTGGCGCTAACACGCAGCCTTGCTTTACTCCACAGGTAACGGAAAAGAAGTCTGTTTGCTCTCCATCTACAGTGATACAACACGACATATCGTCATGCAGAAGCCTAATCATTTTAATAAACTTTGACGTACAACCTAGCTTGGCTAGAATTAACCAGAGGGCATCACGAGGGACACTGTCGAAGGCTTTCTCTAGGTCAACAAAACAGAGATATAGGGATTCCTCTTGCTCTCTGCTTTTTTCTTGTAATTGACGTAGTGAAAAAATAGCTTCACAAGTCCCCCTGTTATTATAAGTTTATTTTTGCGATTAATAATGCAGGATATGGCGTGTGTGTGTGTGTGTGTGTGTGTTTATGTTGACGTGTCGCGGTGGTGTGTTGGTGATGTGTGTTAGATCGTGTATCAGAATATGTAGATAGTTTTTAAAGGTTGCTTCTAAAAGGTTTCTATATATATCTAGGTATACATAAATATATACCAGCGGTATATTGTTATCTTTTCTTCGTTATATCCATATTTCCTAGATTATAATAGAATTAATGATGAAAATCAGCAAAAAATACATTTGTTTGTTTACGTTCGTTTTTCCTACGTTAGGTTCCTGGTGCAGAGGTTAGCGATTTCCATTTAATGGGATAATGCAGCCAGCATTATAGGCACCTTTGCACCGGAGCGGTTAGTAATGGGTTGTTCGGTATTTCAATTATTTTTGTAATAGGTATTTCATTGACAAGCACTTATTTTTAAAATTGAATGTTTGAATGCAAAGTAACTTATTATTTCTAAATTCTATTTTTTGACATTAAAATATAAATATAATGTTGTGAGTTATTTTTTTATTCCATATATCGTCACGCTTTTCCCCAGAGGGGGCTGGCAGAGGTGTAACACCCACACTTCGCAGAACGATATCCATTTCCCAATCGATGTCCCAAATGTGACAAGGGGCGAGTCTGTCGCCATACACCGGGCTCCAGTCATGTAGCAGAAGATATACAATATGCAAACACAGAATATGCTCTATTACATAGGTCCAGAAGGATAGTCTTCATACAAAACACGATTTCGAAACGTGTCAAATTTATTTTGGTACCTTAGTAAAACCTTTTTTTCTATAAGTGATGTACTTATAACTTGCCATTACAAAAGGTTACCCGATTTAGTTGGGTAAATTATATAACGATCAGAGTTTAAAGAAATCACAAGACCGGGAACAAAGTATTAGGACAGCTTAGGCCAGAGCTAAACTACACAGAAAGCCTTACCCAGATCCATTCATGACACTATTCTACAAACTAATATTATAGATTGTATGTAAACCTTAACTAAAATCAGAGTAGGTAAAAGGTAAGAATTTAAGTAAAAATCAAGAGTACGAATTTGAGTTAAAATCAATAGTAAAGGGATTACTATTGATTTTAACTATTGATTTTATCTTATTTACACATAAATTTACCCATTATCATTATTTACATCATACATTTAAGTTATTTTTTCGGCAATAAAATAACATTACATTTACATAAAAATAAAACTGACGCCTGCTTGTCAGGATATTTCACTGTTACGTATATTTCTTTCTTGCGAAGGTGCACAGAGCAAATTGTTATAGGGGCGACGAAGTTTTCACTAATTTTCATTTTTACTTTGTCGAATTATTTTTGTCCACTGATTTATTTATTTATTTATTTATTTATATTAAGGAAAATCAACAGCTGAAATATCTTACTAATAACTTATAGCATCAGAGAGCTAATTATAGATTTTCACGATTAGTGACAGCCTTAGCAACTATGGTTATGAACTTTAATGTGAACGCACGGTAACACAAAGTTCTAACAAAAACAGAATAACAAACGCAAAAACACAAAAACAAATTAAAAAGCTAAGTAATTATTACTTACACAGTAGCAGCAAATCGGCTGATCGGCTAAACTGGATCCTTAAGAAACCTAAAGATAATTAAAGGGAAAATATAAAAATACCTTGTGGCAACACTTTTTTCAGCAACTTTTCGCTCTGTTGCTTTTTTCTGCAGCTTTTTATGGCACATAAAAATATAATTATTTAAGACTTACGGATGATATGTGACGTTGCCTTTTTTTACTGTTTTGGATATTCTGAAATTTCGGCATGAGTGGACTACACAGTTCACCATATTTATTGGTTAGTGGGGAGACGTAACCGCTACTGGATGTCATCGAAGACTGACTAGTGAATTGGTTGACTTTCAATGGTTTGGTTTACTTTTTTTGGAATCATTATTTTTGACCGATTAGGGGTCTTTACTCTATGTCTATGTATGCAAAACATGTTCACACAATGAACAAATTGGTGCGTGCCGTCGGCTGGGTTCGAACCTGCTCCCTCTGGCTGAAGAGGCGGGCCTTACTAGGCTATCATCTCTCTTTTTATTTACTTACTAAAATATTATTTTTTACTTACGTAAGTATAACTTTGTGGTAAATTGCATCTGATATAGATCCGAGGAGGTGTTATTTGAGACTGACGGTGAGAATGAGAGCGAACTGTCATCGGGCCCGTTGTCGACGCACGCGGCGGCCGGCTCGCCGCCGCCAGCCTCGCTCGCGCCGCCGGCCTCGCTCGCGCCGCCGGCCTCGCTCGCGCCGCCGGCCTCGCCCGCGTCGGCCGACGCGCCGGCGCCCGTCGCGCTACTACCTGACCTCGACCTACACGACCGAGGTAACATTTTTAAGGACACTAGACATATTTATTATTTTTACTCAAAAATGCATGTAATGTACTTAGTCATTATTTTGACAACCTCGTTATATTATCGCTACTATGGCCACCGAGCGACGCGGTGGGTCTCTGCTGACCTAGCGTCTGTACGCCTACGCAGAGTCACGCCACTGTTGCGGGAATGCTGCGTCGACGTCGGGCAAAGCCCTCCTCTAACTTGTAAGATAGATTTAAGTTAGTCTGAATAGAATCTTCATCGACTCTACTAGTATTAAAATATATTTTAAAATCAAATATTAGTTTTTAAAAAACCAAACTTCCGCTCCCGAAAGTTAACTGGCGCAGCCGGTAGGATAATCGGCTGCTGTCGTCGTCGCGAGTGCGCCTGTAAATTCCAGTGTTTTCGTGCAGTGGCAGCAGAGTGCGGCCCCGCTTATAATCAGGGGGGTCGTTGCGTTCCGGTTATTCTACGAACCAAATAAATAAGTCAACTGAGAGCGGGATAAATGGCGATCGGAACGTGAGTACCTCAAGTAAAATCCTTGTGCGTCCCTCCTTGCCCCAAATCCTCGAAGTTTGTGTTCTAAGCTATAAAATCTAGCATTAATTAGGCAATATTATCTTGCATTTTTTTGACAGTATACAATTTACTGTTAATTAAATATTAGTTTTTTTGAGCTATAACATCTAGCGTTAATTAGATAATTAATTAAGGACAGTATAAAATTTACTGTGAATTAAGTTTATGTGTTTTAGTTTAAGCTATAAAATCTGGCGTTTATTAAATTAGGTAAAAAAAACATTGTATAATAAATTCAGTATAAAATTTACTGAAAAAAAAAAAAAAAAATAAAATAAAATAAAATAAAATAAGTGTAATAGTTTAAGAATGACGGAAGCAAATATTTTAACGATGGCAGGATCTCCAGGGCTTCGGGATATGCTAAAACTTATCCCAGAGTTCAACGGAGATACGAAAATTCTTAATTTATTCTTAAGAAAGTGCGAATACGTAATCCAGATATTCCAAGGTACAGCCCCGCGAAATGAACTACTTATGCAATGTGTTACAAGTAAACTCACAGGGAAAGCCGCGGCGCTAGTAAGTGAAAGAGGCGAATTTGACACTTACGACAGCCTCAAAGAAACGTTAATCCAACATTTCGGTGACCCGCGAAGTGAAGAGTGCGTGGCCATCGAATTGGAAACTTTAAAAATAAAAAATAACGAATCATTTCTAGAATTTTGTGGTAGAATCCAGGATGTGCGAGCTATCCTGTTAGCAAAAGTTAATCAAAGTAACCGAAATTCAATGGAGGTCAAGGCCGCCAAACGCATTATCCATGATAACACATCATTAAATGTGTTCTTATATAATCTGCCCGAGCACATGGTAAGGTTAGTTAGGATGAAACAGCCGCAAACCTTAGAAGAAGCTCTGAAGCATGTGATGGAAGAGGTGAACTTCCAGGACCAGTATAACGTAAGGTCAAAAATGCTACAAAACCAAAACGCGACCCCGCACAAACAGCTGATTCACATGCCTCAAACGCAATTTAAATTTGGTATACCCGGAAACCAGTCTTTACAAAAACCACAGTTTGTAACCCAGCCATCTGTGCGACCCCCAAATAATAACTTTGGCTACCGACCCCCAGTCCAATTCGGCTATCGCCCAAATTTTAGTGGGCCACAACAAGCTCAGCAGTTTGTCCCTCGTGCGCAAACAACACCATTTGCGCCTCGACCACTAATGCAGGTAGGTCATAATGGATTTAGACCTCAAGCAGGACAATTCGGCTATAGGCCCCCGCAGTTTGGTTACAGACCTCAGCCAGGTAATTTCGGATATAGACCCCCGCAACCTCAAGGTTACCGGCCGCCTCAACAGTTTAATAGTGACGTCACAATGAGGACTGCCCCAGCCTTACCTAAGGTACCTATAAACGAGCTGTATACAACGGACGAATGTGAGTATGTACCTAATTATATGGACGAGTATAACTACGATGGCGCTGAGTATCAGGCTTACGACGAGCCGCAACTGAATGACGCTACTGACTATACTGAAATGATGTCTCAAGGTCAGGATCCCGATACAAATACATATGAAACAGAAAAGGAGGTAAGTTACAATATTGGAGCAGCGGAAAATTTTTGTTTAGCGGTGTCCCCTATTATCCCGAGGTAATTGAAATAAATTATGACGCAACTTTAAAACTACCATACATTTACGTGCCCGATATTGACGGAAAATTTATGTTAGACTCTGGAAGCACCAGGTCGTTCATAAGCCCAGCTAAAGCAGATCAGTACTACCCCGAATATAAATACTATGAACCATTTACGGTAACGAGTACGCACGCTTGCAGTACACATAATGAAGTAGTTCATATTCCACTGTTTTCTATTTTCAATCAAGAGGGTTTCCAAAAATTCTTCATTTATGACGTAGACAAAAAGTATGACGGTGTGATAGGATGCGACTTGATGACAAAACTTAAAGCAAGCCTTGATTTAGGAGAAAAATCCCTAAAAACAAATAGAGCAGTTGTTCCAATTATTCATGACCAGAATTACTCTATAAAACTGGAACCACGCAGCGAACACCGCGTAAAACTACCAGTAAATCTCAAAGAGGGTGACGCAATTTTAAATTTCAAAATGTTTTGTGAAAATCTGCGAATGCCAGCCGCAATCGTTAAATGTGAAAATTATTTTGCTACTACCATCATACAAAACGCAACCGAAAACGAAATAGAAATGACAATTACAAAACCTTTTGAAGTTTTAAAACTTGAAGTTTTTAAAACGAAATATATTTAATCCGTGTATTTAATTAATGCATGCTTTTTAAATATGTTAATAAATTATATTCTATTCTATTCTATTCTATTCTATTCTTGAAAACGAAAAAGACGTATGCGACATAAACTATACAACCGACATGACTAACGTTGACGTTGATCAATTACTTCAAAATAACTTGACAAAATTAAGACTTGACCATTTAAATACGGAAGAAAGAAAAGCAATACATGACTTATGTGATGAGTATAAAGATATATTTTACTGCGAAGACTTACCACTGACCTTCACCAACCAGGTCAAGCATCACATTAGGACAACGAATGACGACCCTGTCTATATCAAACCTTATAGGCAACCCCCAGCACAGGCCGAAGAGATTAAAAATCAAGTAGAGAAACTGCTCAAGGACAATGTGGTGCAAGAGTCGCACTCACCTTGGAGCGCCCCTGTTCATTTGGTCCCCAAAAAGCTTGACGCTTCCGGTCAGCGAAAGTATAGAATGGTTATAGACTATAGAAGACTAAACGAGATCACGACTGATGACAGATACCCACTCCCAAATATTTGTGACCTTTTCGATAAACTAGGTAAAAGTAATTATTTTACTACGCTAGACCTCGCATCTGGGTACCATCAGATTGAAATAGCAGAGAAAGATAGACAAAAAACTGCCTTTTCCACCCAAAATGGCCACTATGAATTCCTTCGGATGCCATTTGGATTAAAAACCGCTCCGGCGACCTTTCAGCGCACCATGGACAATGTGTTAAGAGGTTTGCAAGGTATACACTGTCTGGTATATCTAGATGATATACTTATATACTCACACGGACTGCAACAACACCTAGAAAAGCTACGCGCAGTCTTTGATAGGCTAAGACTCACTAATCTTAAGGTCCAGCTAGACAAATCAGAATTTCTCCGCAAAGAAGTGCAGTACTTAGGGCATACACTGACTAAAGACGGACTCCGACCAAATAATGACAAGATACAAGTTGTTTTAGAATACCCCGTTCCGGAAACACAGACTGATATAAAACGATTTCTGGGATTTATAGGTTATTACCGTAGATTTATCAAAGATTTTTCAAAAATCACACAACCATTAACTGCATGTTTAAAGAAAGGTAAAAATGTAGAAATGACCGAAAAATATATTGAAGCCTTTCAAAAATGTAAAGAACTATTGGTTAATGCACCCATTTTGCAATATCCGGATATGACTAAATCTTTTATTTTGACTACCGATGCCTCAGAAGTAGCAATAGGCGCAGTATTATCCCAGGGAACCATAGGTTCCGACAGGCCAGTAGCATACGCCAGTCGAACATTAAGCGATACAGAAAAGAGATATAGCGCAATAGAAAGAGAATTACTAGCTATAATTTGGGCCACTAAACACTTTAGGCCCTATCTCTATGGCCAAAAATTTGATATTGTAACGGACCATAAACCACTGCTTTGGTTATATCAATTAAAGGAACCCGGTAGTAAATTAACACGTTGGCGTTTACGTCTCCAAGAATATGACTTTAATATTAAACATAAAAATGGTAACCTCAATGCAAATGCCGATGCTCTTTCCCGGCTGAAAATAAACGCGTTAGGCACAGGCGAATCCGATGACGAAATGTCAATGATAGTCAATATAGATGACCGTCACGTAACTAAAAGACGAAAAGACTCTGATACGATATCTATATCTGACTCTGACAGAACCGCAACAGCTAGCCCCGTAACAATTTCAGATGACGACTCTGTAGACGAAATCCTAAAAAAGGAACCTAAATCGTTAGTACGTTCAGATACGAGTTCCAGTGCGACAGAAACCGTACATTCCGGTAAAGACTTAGAATCATTAGGCATACCCATTTTAAATGAAGCCGTAGACACAAAACCGAACCAAATATTATTATTCCATAAATTTGGTAATGACATGCAAGTCACAGATCTATCCACCAAACATCAAAAAATTCTAGAGGTTTTCTTGCCCTTTAACAACCAAGACCTCATATATCAATTCCTAAAAAAATACATAAGACCAAAAATAAAATACTTCATTTACTTCGAAACCATGCAACATCGACGAGAATTCAGTAATGTAGTAATCACATTATTCAAAAAGGGTACCATGAATTTTTACGAATGCACCGAACGTGTTATTAACGTCGAAGACGAAGAAGAACAAAAGCTAATTATACGTAAATTACATGAAGGCAAAACGTGCCACCGCGGTATTACAGAAACCATAAAACGAATCAAACGTAACTATTACTGGCCAGATATGCATAACATAGTATCAGCCGTAATTAACTCTTGTGACAAATGTAAAACCACCAAATATGATAGAAAACCCATCAAACCAATTTTGCAACTTACAGAAACCCAAGACGCACCGTTTCAAGAAATATTTATTGACATATTTTCTATCGAGTCAAAACATTACCTTACTATAATAGACGCATTCAGTAAATTAGGGCAGGCGCTTGAAGTACCAACCCGATCTACACCGGAAGTAGTAAGAGCGTTAATAAAATATTTCAGCTTTTACGGCGTTCCACGAAAAATTAGTTGTGACCCAGGTACTGAATTTAACAACGACTTGATGAGGGAACTGACAGACTTACATAAAATAAAATTACATATAGGTACGCCAAATAACCCAAATTCTGTAGGTATGGTTGAACGCTTTCATTCCACCATTATCGAAATTTACCGCATAGCTAAATATGAAAGGAAGTACACAGATGCAGCAAACGTAATGACATACGCAATCATGGCTTATAACAATAGTATTCATAGCGCTACCGATTTAACTCCGTTTGAAGTAGTATTTGGACATACCGAAATAAACTCAGCCTTCGACTTAGAATTCGATAAGTCATACAAGCAACAATTAATAAAGGACCATAGAAAGAAAACACGTGAGCTATATAAATATTTGACCGAAAAAATACAAAAAGACAAAGAAAAGGTAAGAGAAAAACGTAAAGGTGAAGTAGGACCAGAGTTAGCAGTAGGACAAACACTTTACGCAAAAGCAGTAAATAAACGACAATCAAAAGACAAACCTAAATATCAAAAAGTAACAGTGACAGGGGAGGTTAAACACAACATAGTGCCCATAAGAGTCAAGCATAGAGACACAAAGGTTCCGATTAAAAATGTAAAACGCCCTCCACAGGTGGTGCTTCCTCCTGATGGTATGGATATCGACGACCCAGGGCCTTCTAAACCAAGATCTCCCAGGCCAGGGCCTTCAACTGCAGAAAATTAGCAAAAATCCTGGCATTCTCCCAGTGAAACAAGGTCGAGCCTTCTTGCAATTTAATAATTGGTCACTTATTAAAACAATAGATCTAGGAGGAATAACATCCGATTTGACATTTAATTCTCAACAGTATTCCAAATTTTGTAATAAGTTACTTTCCGCCAAAAATATTTCCGTAGTAATTGGCCAGGTAAGAGACTTCAAAGCTCAGGCAGAATATATTCGGGATGAAGCAACTGAAAAGTTGCAACAGTTATTACCAAACAAGAGATTTAAACGCGGTCTCATTGATCCATTGGGCTCATTGATTAAGGTCATCACAGGCAATCTTGACAATGAAGATGCTGTTCATTTTGAAGAAATGATAACAGACGTAAAAACTCGCGAACAGGCTATTTCTAATAAAATAACTATAATATCCGAAATGTTGGACCACGTTATTAATTCCAGTAAAGTTATAAATGATAACACTAAAATTCTAAATGATAGATTGACCAAGATAGAACAATTTATTAAAGCTAGGAAGGATAACGATGACCTTTTCATATCTCATATTATAAATGTATTCAGCTTATTCATAATCAACTTTCGTACTATTTCCGTTAAACTAAGCGATGTAGAGACATCTTTGGCACTTAGCAAAGTATCGGTTTTACATAAATCTGTAATAGATTCTAGAGAAATGCTAACATTGTTAAAAGAAATAAGTACTTTTGGTAATTTGATGTATTCCGTAAATGATAAGAACTTAATTAATTTAGAAGAAACATTCAGTGTTAAAACATACTTCAAAGATAATAATATTAGATTTATCATTGATGTTCCATTAGTTGAAAATATTAGTTATATATATTATAAATTGTACCCTCTCCCCATGCTCCACTATCCTACTAATGAAACTTTTTCCATTATTCCTGAGTACCCTTACCTACTGCAAGATGAAACAAGGTACCGACCAATCGCCCAAAAATGCAAAGAGATAACCGCTAAAGAATATCTATGTTCAGAGAATGAACTTGTCTCAAGCTCGGAAGAAATCTGCGTAGAACAATTAATGCATTACCGACAAGACCTCCCAAAATGTATGGTGCGACCGGTTGACATTGAAGATTTAAAAATTCAGAAAATTTCCGAAAACCGCTGGATTGTATTCTCCAAGTATAAGACAGTACTCACCCAAAAATGCAGCGACGATGTTATGCAAGAACAAGTAAAAGGCACATACCTCCTAACGATGCTCAAACCCTGCGATGTTCTAATTGGTACATTCCGGATCCAGGGAAACCGCTTTCGTAATTTGGGAATTTCGTACAATAACGTACCTGTAATAGAATTACCTAGTCCACCAGAAAATACTGTAGCAGAAACGGAGCCGATGAACCTGAAAGGAATCAACCTGGATGACGTTCAACACCTTAACCTTCTACTGAAGAGAAATGCGAAAAGTGATAAAAGTGTTAATCAAGTGAAAAGCCTTGGCATTGCCACAATTGTGCTCTACGTACTCGTAGCAGTGATTTCAGTGTACATAGCCTGGTTCAAATTCAAACCGTATATTCAAGTATTTTGTACAAAAAATCGGAAAACGTCCGAAAACAATATGGAACTTAACGTAAATGAAAATCCTGTTTTATTACATTAAATTAGCATAAGTTTTCGTTGTCTCTACGAACCTTGCAGAGCGAAGCTTGTGTATTGTAGGGGCAGCACTAGTAATTAAAATTAGGATAAGAGAAATAACTTTAAGGGAAATGTATACGAAGTTCTCGGAAAACACATTTTCCGATAAAATCTCATAAAATCCATTTTCCGATAACTTCGGTCTGAGGGGGAAGGCGTTATATTATCGCTACTATGGCCACCGAGCGACGCGGTGGGTCTCTGCTGACCTAGCGTCTGTACGCCTACGCAGAGTCACGCCACTGTTGCGGGAATGCTGCGTCGACGTCGGGCAAAGCCCTCCTCTAACTTGTAAGATAGATTTAAGTTAGTCTGAATAGAATCTTCATCGACTCTACTAGTATTAAAATATATTTTAAAATCAAATATTAGTTTTTAAAAAACCAAACTTCCGCTCCCGAAAGTTAACTACCTTGTTTGAGCAAAATCGACCTTGCTGTTCTGTTTCAAGGAGCGGCCGGCAAAGTTTTGCTGGTCGCTCTAACAGGCCGGCAAAACATTGCCAGCCGCTATTTTGACGTTTCAACGTTTTAAAAAAACTAAATGCAAAAAGATTTTATTTAAAACACAGCTGTTTGTATATAAAGAGATATTTGGCTGTATAGTTCCAACTACCAATGCTAAAAAAAAAACAAAGAAGTAACAAAAGCGCGGGAAAGTCGGTGTTGAATTTTAGTAACTGTACTTTTCATAATTGTCATTTTAATTAAATTTCTAGTTAATTATTATATATTTTATTTAAATTACTTGCTGGTTTTATTTAGGTTAGGTACTTGCATTTTTGAGTAAAGCACTATACAAGCATTGGCCCACTATGACTGCTTCGCTGGTCACGCTATGATTGCCTCGAGCTAGCCTAGCTACGCTCTAGACCTTCCAGCTTGGCCATCATTGCAGCCCTTGCTGTCCTCGCTGTAAAGGCCTCGACCTACGGCCTCGGCCTTTATCTCAGCTCGTCCATCAAGTGCTGCACGCTGACCGCGCTGTGTCGGTCTGGAGCGGCGCTACGCTGCGCTGTCGGCCATCATCAGCGCGACCAGCAAAGTAGTCATTATAGGCCGCGGCAGTAATGTACTACTAAATGTTATTTTTTTATTTCACAATTTTTAATAAGTATTTCTAAAAAAATATGACTTAATAAATTTGTGATACAAATAAAGAGGAAGTTGTTTTTCTTTATTTTTTTTAACTAAATAGAATAGGAAAAATAGAATTTATTACCCAAGCCATGCAATATTGTTCCCAAAAAAGGAAGACCGTATTCTTCGAATGCGCTTTCCTAAAATAAATCACAAAAAAGTAACAATATTTTATGCTAATTAAAATATATCTTATTGGTAAGGTTAGGTTCGATTGTTCGTAAATCGCTATGTTGCAGAAGGGCGGCAGCGGTCGGGCGCGGTGTCCGCGGACAGCAGCCCGCCGGGCGCGGGCGCGGGCGCGCGCCTGGCGGCGGCGGCCAGCGTGGACCGCGCGGCGGCGTACGCGCGCTACCGCTGGGGCGGCGCGGGCGCGGGCGGCAGCCTGCGGCGGCAGTGGTCGCTGGAGCGCGGCGAGGCGCTGGCCACGGCGGCGGCGGAGCGCGCGGACGAGGCGCCGCCCGCGCCGCTCGCGCTGCTGTCGAGCGCGGCCGCGCGCGCGCCGCCGCCGCGGTACCGCACGCGCCCCGAGCCGCCCGACGAGCCGCCGTAGCCCGCCCCGCCCTGACTCTCCTCTCCGTGCCGCTCGATCGACAATAATTTTAGTAGTCGAATCTCTCGCTCGAGCGGACCCGCTCTGTCCGTTCCTCTCGAACGCTCCTAGAGATCCTTAGATTAGATACCTACCTACCTACGTCTGTGAAATTATTTTTTGTATTCGCTATAAAGCGTGACTGTCTAATGAAGTTAATTATTCTATAAATTGTAGAGCGAAAGCGCCAAGTAATTTTATGATTCTGATTGTGATTTCTCGGGTGATTTACGATAATTATAAGTTTTTAAATAATAAAAATTCTCTTATACAATATTAATCACAAATTGTTTTCATTCAATGCAAGACGATTTATTTTTATTTGGATAGTACCTATACCTACTCAATACTCCATCATTTATTGCTTTTTCAGCGTATTATAACGTAAAACTAAGAAACACAAAATGACCCTGATACGGTACAATACGTGCCATGAAAGATGAAACTTGACGAGCGTTAGTGCTGAAATATTTCAATAATAATATATTCAATTTATACAACGTGCTGTTTTGAGGTGTAGTAATATTCAAAGGTGTGTAAAGGATGAGCCAGAAGGTGGACGTACGGCTGGTTTGCTTGGGTCCCGGAGTTACAAAGGTAAATATCTGATTCATGTGTGCTTGGTTTAGGTGGCAGTTTGATTACAATGCCTACTTTATAAAATTTATTTTATTGTTTTACCAGTTCAATCTATATTTCGTGTAATGCTTTTGGGTTATAGATTCAAGTAAAAAAATGACAATACTGACGTCAGTATGTATGATGAGTTATGCATGTGTAAAGGCAAAATCCTGAAACATCTGTGCCTGATTCAAATGGTCAAAACACCATTTGAATCATTAAATAACTTAGATTTTAGTTTTATTCCTCCTCTTTTACAATTCAAGCAGTTATTTTGTGGAACGACCTACCTATCGACGTTAAGCGTGCTCCTTCGCTTGACGTCTTTAAGAGTCGTGTCAAGGCTCACTATCTTTCAAAACAATAGCCGTTTGAAAGATAGTAAGATTTGTATGTCACAAAAGTCGCACTATGTATTTATTTATATATTAGTGACATTTATTTTTTAAAGTATTTACTTATTGTACAGAACCCTCAAAAACCCCGAAGGGAAAAACAAACTCAGTCTGTCTAGTTGTAAAAAAGTTTTTTATTTGAAACTCACAAGTCAACCTTAGTGAACATTACGAATGAAACGCGTGCGCGTGTTAAGACATCGTCGCCGCGCTCACAGCGCCATCTAGTAGAAAGTCTTGGAACTAACCTAAACATATCGCCCGCCATGAACGCATTGACGGAATCGTTCATACAATAGTGCTGTTAACAAAAAAGTAACAACATGAAATGCAACTTTACAATGAGAACTAGAGGCAAAAAAATTACATTGTAACAATTATGTATGGATCTCACAAATGCAATAAGTGTTTACAGAATGACTTGTGGTGGTTCTTAAACTAGGGAGAGCTAACACTCTTGAGTAAATACAAAAAACAAAATTTGAACAATAGCTCTTTACATAAATGTGGACTGTATAGTGGTTATTGCGCTACAGGCAATACAATAATTTTTGACAAAGGTCGCTTTATGGCATTTGATTTCGACCTTACGCTCACCACACGCGTAAGCTTGTCCGAACCAGTATGCTTTGCTGTGATTATTCCGAGCAGCCATTTAGCTGGCGGAAGATCATCTTCCCTGATTAGTACAACATCACCAACCTTTGGTTCAGATGCGATGTCTTTCCACTTATAACGATGTTGTAGTTGAGTTAGATACTCCCGCGACCACCTACGCCAGAAATCTTGCAACATTTTCTGAGTTAGGTGCCATCTATTTAGCGAAGAAATATTGGAGTCTACGTAATTTTTATCAGGGACTACCACCAAGGGTTCACCCACAAGGAAGTGACCAGGCGTGAGAGCATATGGCTCGTCTGGATATGTTGGAAGCTGCGAAATGGGCCTTGAATTAAGACAAGACTCAATTTGTGACAACAGAGTTGTCATTTCTTCAAAGGTTAGGGTGCTCGTCCCTATGACCTTTTTCAAGTGGTTCTTCGTGGCCTTGACACCCGCCTCCCACAGGCCTCCAAAATTTGGAGAATGGGGAGGGATGAAGTGCCAGGAAGTGCCATTAGAAGCAAACCAATCTGCAATTTCAGGATCTAGACTCGACCTTTCAGCATTGAACAGAGCCTTTAACTCTTTAGACCCACCTACGAACGTGGTCCCGTTATCGCTCCACACTTCTGCTACATGACCTCGTCTGGATACAAATCGTTTGAACGCAGCTAAAAAGCTTAAAGCTGTCATATCGCTTACAACTTCGAGATGTACCGCTTTTACGCTCATGCAAACAAAAACGCAAATATAGCCTTTGGTGGAGTGATAGCCACGTCCCTTTGATGGGCGGACGTTAATGGGACCCGCGTAGTCGACTCCACTTTTAAGGAAAGGTCGGCTAGCTCTGACACGCGCTGCTGGCAACTGACCCATCATTTGTTGTGTAGTTTTAGCTGAAAATCGAACGCAAACTACACACTTCATGATGTGTTGCCGAACGAGACTCTTGACGTTGACGATCCAATATTGGGACCTCAATAATGTAATCACGAGTTGAGGTCCGCCGTGACAAGTCTTCGTATGAGCGTCGGCAATGAGTAATCTTGCTAAATTCGAGTGCCGTGGTATCAGAATGGGATGTTTGGTGTTTTCGTCGAGATTGGAGTTCTGCAAACGTCCACCGACTCTCAGGAAGCCATCAGCGTCGATGAACGGATTCAGTGAGGCAAGTTTACTTCTCTTATGAACCTTTTTGTATCTTGTCAAATCATTTATTTCTTCTTGAAACCAATTTCTTTGGCTCAATTTGATGCATGTGTTTAATGCCCTTTTTAATTCTTCAGCAGTTAAAACACCTTTAGGCCTTGGAGCGAGTAATCTTCTACAGTACGCGATAACTCTGGTAAGTCGCGTAAAGGACGAGAATTTCGTCAGGATGCTGTCTTCTGTTTCTTCACAGGTAACTGTATGACTTTTCACTTTCTTTTCTTCCAATTTTGTATCCTTTTCTTGTGTTTTATAATCTATATTTTTCTGTTTCAGCCACTCCGGACCTTCTTGCCACAACAACAGCTGGGCGCACTCTGATGGCTTGACTCCTCTAGATGCACAATCGGCTGGATTTTGCTGCGAGGACACATGCGCGACTTGGTTTCCATCAAGAACGGAATGTATATCAGCTACTCGATTGGCCACAAATGTCTTCCATCTACTAGGATGGCTTTTCAACCATGCTAGCACGACTGACGAGTCCGTCCAGGCGTGGATGTGTTGCTTTGGTATATCCAACACAGTAGCAACCTCTCGCAACAATTTCGACAGCAGAACCATCCCGCACAATTCGAGTCTTGGGATGGAAATTTGTTTTACAGGAGCTACCTTGGTTCTTGACGTTACCAATCTAACGTGGATTGAACCCTTCTGGTCAATGACGCGCGCATAAATTACAGCAGCAAATGCCACGTTCGATGCGTCCGCGAACCCATGTAGCTCGACGAGTTGATCATCACTGGAAACGTGAATCCAGCGTGGGATACGAAAATTGGTAAGTTGATTTAAGTCATCTCTAAAATTAAGCCAATCTTTCAGCAACGACGGTGGCAGTTCTTGGTCCCATTCGATCCCTGTAAGCCATATTCTTTGGATGAAGCACTTCGCAGTTATGATAGCCGGTGCTATCCATCCGAGGGGGTCGAACAGCCTTGCTATATCGGAAATTACTCTACGTTTTGTTACAGGTGTCTCCAACGGTGGAAGCTGGACTGTGTACTCGAACTCGTCAGACTTCTTGTTCCAGGTGAGTCCTAATATTTTTGTTACAGGATTATCACCTTTGAGTTCCAGATTCTTTTCTGATGTTCTTCCGTCTTCGTTCATGTGGTTTAGCAATTCTTCGCTGTTCGAGGACCACTTTTGAAGCTGAAATCCTGCACGACTGAGTAATTCCTTTGACTGCTGATAGACTTGAATACCTTCAGTCACCGTCTGACATCCAGTCATGTAATCGTCGATGTAAAAATCATTCAGCACTCGACTCGATGCTAACGGAAAGTTCATTCCTTCATCGAGCGCTATTTGTTGCAATGATTTTACAGCTAAATAAGGAGCTGCTGATGTCCCGAAAGTGACTCGTGTGAGTCGAAGATGCTGGAGTTCATCTTCTGGATTTTCACGCCATAAGAGGCGTTGAAAGTCGACATCAGCGCTTGAGACTTTCACTTGTCTGTACATTTTGATAACGTCTGCGACAATGCATACAGGGTAGCAGCGCCAACGTAACAGGATATGGCGCAATTCTGCCTGTAAGGTCGGACCAACTAAAAGATCTTGGTTCAACGATACTCCATTACTACCTGGGCAGGACGCATCAAATACAACACGGACCTTTGTCGTGAGCTTGTCGTTTCTCACGACTGCATGATGTGGTAGGTATACCGCACCTGGTTTCTCTTTGTCTTGAACTACCTCCATATGTCCAAGTTCCAAATATTCATTAATTACCTTGACATACTCGCCCTTGAGCTCTGGATCCTTCAGAAGACGTTTTTCTAGAAGTAGAAATCTTTTCCGAGCGATATGTTGAGAGTTGCCAGATTTGGACTGAGGATCAGGAGTGCGAAAGGGCAATCTGACTACGTAACGTCCAGATTCATCTCGTTCTGTAGTTTTTGCGTATAACCTCTCGCATTCTTGTTCTTCCTCAGTGAAGTGCTTCTTCTCGGTGGAATACTGCTCAGTTTCGAGTTCCCAAAAGCGCTTCAGTAGATCGTTATCTTCTGACTGGACCGAATGCATGCTGACAAAGGCGTTGTGACACGTCTCTGCCGAGTTACCTACTTCAACTACAGTGCCAGATAAGATCCAACCAAGCGATGTATTTTGAGCAATAGGAGAGCCTAGTGGACCTCTGATGAATCCCTCTAACATGATCTGGCTGTAAACTTCTGCGCCTAGCAATAAATCTATTTTATTTGGCGTGTCGAACGATGGATCGGCTAACTCGATTGATGCTGCGACGGGCCAATCTCGAACGAATACCTGTCGTTCGGGAAGGAGAGTGGTCAGTTTAGGTAAAACATAAGCCTTAACTGGAATGATAAAGCTGGGGTCGAGGCGAGATTGAATCTTGATGGACACCATCGACTTACAAACAAGAGATGCTTGTTGATCACCGCCTAGACCTGAGACAAAAGTTTTGACTGGATTCTTCTTCAATTTCAATAACTGGACTGAGGACTCCGTAACAAACGAAGCCTGAGAGCCTTGATCAAGCAAGGACCTTAAACAAACCAAAGACCCAGTTTTTGATTCGACATTCACCAAAGCTGTGGCTAACAGTACCTGGCTGCTAGCTGTTGCTAAACACGTCATGGCTTTGGTGGACTCGTTGAATGATGATGATGGTGATACTGCACCTGAAGTGCCTGAAGTGATACCATCCTTTGTGACAGACTGATCTGAAATTGCTTCGCTAACCTCCTTCGAAGCGTTCTGGGGGTGTAAAAGTGTGTGGTGCTTTCGCTTACATAAACGGCACCTTGTAGATTGGCGGCAGGTGTATGCTGAGTGGTTCGGACTTAAACAATTAAAACAAAGATTACTGGTTTGGGCAAACTTACGACGCGCAGCGACATCCTCTTTAGCATATTCTTTACAATGACATAACTTGTGGTCTTGTGAGCAGAAAATACAATTGCTTACATTTTTGTTAGCGACGTGAAGCGATACTGCATTTTTATTACGACTGTTGCCTTGTTTATTTCCGCTTTGAGGCTCGATACATTCCAAAGTTCGGAAACGGGTTTCGAGAAATTCTCTAAAACTACAAAGTTTCGGCAACTCGTTCAATGACGTATTATTTGTAGTCTCCCACAATTCCCGAGACTTAGTATCTAGTTTTTGACTGACAATAAATATCACTATTATATCCCAAGTGGAAACGTTGACTCCCAAATTTTCAAGCGCGTGCATACATTCGTTTGTGACATCCAGTAATTCTTTAACGGCGCTTGAAGATTCAGTTGTCGCCGCTTTTAAGCTCATGAATCGCTTGAGAATACAATTAGCTAGAAACCTTTTATTGTCATAGCGTTTTTCTAATTGAGACCAACAACTGCTATAATTATCTGCTGTGACCGGAATATGCTTAAGAAGCTGCTCAGCTTCGCCCTGAACGTGAGTCTTCAAATAATGAAGTTTTTGAACGTCATCTAGACCCTTATTATTATGCACAAGTGATGTAAACAAATCCTTAAAACTAGTCCAATCATTGTATTTGCCAGTAAAAGTGGGGATGGTAATTTTTGGCAACTGTACTCTTAATGATTTTTCGGAACTAAAAGAATCTGTGGTCGGCGGCGCCGCAACGCCAGGAACCGATGATTTTAACTTGTACAGATATTCTTTTAGTTTCGATTTATATTCTACATAAATATCCTCCACTTCTGTGAACATGTCACTCTTATAATAATCCGACGCTTCGAGTTCTTTGTTACTAATTTCATCCATAATTTTATCGTGTGTTTTATTAAACGATTGCCAAAATTGATCAACATTTTCTAAACGTGTTTCTACATAGGACAAAGTTATTTTATCTTTACCTTGTTTTCCAAAATTTATTTTAGACTTTACAATTCTATCTTTAATATTTTCCTGATTTCTAAATAACTTATCCATCGTAACAATCTTTAATTATAATATCCGTTAACACAAAATCAAACTTGAAATTTTTCTGTCTAAAACACTTGCAATATTTTTAAAAAATCGAAGCGTGATTTTTCTAAGTGTTTGAAAACAAATACAATTCGCTAAGAAATCGGGCATAGGTTCCCCGTCTCAACCATTTTAACGAAATTATTCTAAGTTCATGCAAACACTTGTATTATTTTTAGAAACTAATATTGAACCGAAATTTTCTAAGTCACTGAGATTCTTCGTCAAAATTGCACTATCTTCCAAATTAGTTGAGAAAAGTTAATGTTATTCACTGCTAAGTAATAAGGTTGAAATTGTACTCACGATTGTAATCCATTGATAATTCACTCACTATGACACCTGTTGATTGTTTACAAAGATGCTCCTCCTCCTTGGTACTGGTCGAACTGGACTCGGCGGTAGTTAGCGCGGCCTGTCCGCACTAACTCTTGCACCTTCTGTGGCACTTGCTGCCGCTGAAGGTTGGTGGCTTGCCAACTGGTCTCGGCGCTGCTGGTGCTATCCAAAGCTAGCCAGCAAGCTGCCGCCAATTGCAAGCTGAGCGCCTTCTGCCTGGTGGCGGGACCGTACACGCAAACTGCCCCTCTACGTCAGTGCCTTAATCCGGCTTCGTAGGAACATGTACAGAACCCTCAAAAACCCCGAAGGGAAAAACAAACTCAGTCTGTCTAGTTGTAAAAAAGTTTTTTATTTGAAACTCACAAGTCAACCTTAGTGAACATTACGAATGAAACGCGTGCGCGTGTTAAGACATCGTCGCCGCGCTCACAGCGCCATCTAGTAGAAAGTCTTGGAACTAACCTAAACACTTATATTATATTTATTTCGTCTACTTATTAGTATTTATTTATGTATTTTATATTATTTATAAAAATATGTTATGTATATAATATGTATATATAAATACCTATATATGTATACAGAGAGTTAGTGGACCCCTCTCGAAAACGAAAACTGGGAATAGTGGTGGGGATTACTAATACAAAGCGACTACAAAAAACGCGAAAAAAAGATTTTTTTTTAAAACTTAAATTCTGATATTTTAACATCGACACAAGTTATACAAGCTTTAAAGAGCTAGTTTAAACACCAATTACCAAAAAAAAAAAATTACCTTAACGGCAATCTAATACAAAAGACTAACAGCTGACGCTAGAGGTGAACGCCCGCACACAGCTGCGCGCGGTCGCGACCTTGCAAGGAGCCGCGCCGCCCCCGCCCCCCACCCCCCGCCACGCGCCCGCCGCTGTCTCGGCGCGCGCGCGGGCCGCAGCGGCGCGGTATGAGACGTCCTCCCGCCATTCGTACAGATCTAACTACCTACGTGGCTATTGCATTCTCTTCGGCAATTGCCTAAATCACGTTCGGTTCAAACTGTCCTACGGCTGAAGATGGGCCATGAGATATGAGCCATCTTCTCATTGTGAGAAGCTTAAGACACACAAGTCGTAAGTGTCCACAACGCTGGTCCAATGAGTTGTTCGTTGGTAAACTTCACAAAGAACTCTCAGGCATCCCATTTTCGCACAATGTTTTTCTTCAGCGTTTACAGCTGTCAGCAATCAACAATACGCACTAACTTCGAAATGATTCAAACCTTGGGACCTGCGGATTAAAAATCCAACGGTCTCAACTTCCAACCCAACCCAACTAGGTCCGCCTGCGCCGTCACTTACAAAATGTTTCACTTTGAAATTCCTAGATATTTAAAAAGACATAGCTTCAATACTTTCTCATAACATGAATTTGTAGGCTTGTGAATTGTGATCTTATTGCCTCGGATTCAAAATCACGACGACACGCAGGCACAGTACATTCACCTTTTCGCTCGCGCTATACTCGTACCTACGAAGCCAAAGCTGCCGCCGCGCGCCGCCGGCCGGCGCCGAAAGATCGCACTGTCCTTCGGCGCGCGCGGCTTTCTTTGTCGGTCGCGATAGACACGCGCTTGTGTGCGTAATAGACATAAACACATTTAGGGTGCGTTTTTACTGTTTTCACAAGTTAAAATGTACTGTCTTTACCTTTACAATTTCAATTTTATTTCTTTACCTACTAAAAATGTAGCTAACTTTTTAGGATTCCGTACTGTCATGTATTAAACAGATCTACAAGCAGAACACCGCAGAGTGTAACTCTAGGGTGTGTTGGAGTCCCACGCACTGCCCGACTCCCCCCGAGATTGTGAGAGATGCTAATGCATTTTCTCTACATAAGACTAATCTGTAAGAAGCGTGATGTGATGTCCCTGGTATTAAAGGTATCCATAGGCAACGGTGAACACTTACCATCAGGCAACCTGTTAGTTTGTTTGCCAATTACCTATGGCACAAAAAAATGTAGTGTGGCAGTTACCCGGGCCCATCGCCACGCCGCGCCACCGCACGTAACACCTTGCTTCCACATTTTATCAACGATTTCAATTAGGTAACCTAATGTGATTAGTCTAAACGCACCTTAATTTGCGGGACCGCTTCCGAAATCCGACTTCCGACCCAGAAGGCGAACACACAGACTAGGTAAGTGATTTTGTAAGATCGGGAGTGCGAGTTTGAGCCCTATCTCGCACATCTGCGATTAGGTAAAGCATTTTAAACCGATTGATTGAATTCAACCTACCTACTACCTACCTACCTAGTAGATAATAACTTCGACCGATTTGAATCACGCGTCGCACACCGCGCGCCGCGCGGTGCGTCGTCGCACTTTCGGTAGGTACTGGCGCCGACCATTGACCCCCGCGATAATAAACGCTTTACATTGCTGGTTTGCAAATTTCTAAAAGTTTAAAATGACAGTTATATGGCTAATAGTTAGTGGTTTCGGGTTGTGTATAGATAGTATAATAACGGCGTTTCGGCTTCGAGAACGGTCTCCTTACACCCTGTATGTATATATATTTATTATTTTTTTCCTCATTATTTTTTACGTCTTGTAAAATTATGTTTGAGAACTTTCAAGGCCTCTATTATATAAATGTTCCTGTCCATTTAGGTTGCCTGGAAGAGATCGCTTTGAGCGATAAGGCCGCCCATTAAAAACTTAGTTAAGCCTTATTTAAGTACTATTGTAATTATTTTATGTTTTTAATAAAGAGTTGTTGTTGTTGATTTTCCCTTTCTTCCACTTGGATCCGCAGCTCTACTCTACATGTGGATCTACGGATAACTTTATCTCCTCTTAAATCCAGCGGTGGGTCCATGGATACTTCTGTTTCCTCTCAAATCCACCGGTAGATTCTTGGATACTTCTTTTTCCTCTTAAATCCACCGGTGGATTCATGGATACCTCTTTTTCCTCTTAAATCCACCGATGGATTATTGGATACTTCTTTTTCCTCTTAAATCTGCCGGTGGATTCTTGGATACTTCTTTATCCTCTTGAATCCACCGGTGGATTCATGGATACTTTAACATGAATACTTTAACATACTGTTAGGTATTATTAGTACTGCCATTGAAATTAGCATAAGTATTAAGTATAACAACTACTAATTTCTAGTACTTCAATTGTATAAATAGTAACTTTGATTTTCACCTAGCAATTATTTCTTCGGTTATGAGATAGTGTGTTGACTAAGAGATTGTGTTTCGTCGCGCCACAGGCATCGGCCAATCACAACTCACTTCAGCTGGGTGGGGTGATCCGGCGATGCCTTTGGAAACGCGGGCCTACTGGTTAGAGCTTTAGACGAGGAACAAAGTGTACAATTGTTATCAATATATTAGTCAAATTGAAGTAAAAGTTGTAAGTGCTACTGAGTCACGTTGTTTTAATCTCAATTGACCTATAGGCCTTATAGGTCAGAAGTGGGATTACCGAGAAAATCTCACATTTTCTTGCTACGCCCGCTGCTCGGAAAGAAAACTTTCAGGCGAACAATGGAAGAAGATGAGACCCGAGGTGGAGGGTCTGAATTGATGAAAACCCTAGGTGGTGGGTTGGATTCAAGGACAGGTACCCTAGGTGGAGGGCCTGGTCCAAGGAAAGGTACCCTAGGTGGAGGGTCGGATCCAAGGAATATTACCCTAGGTGGAGGGTCGGATCTAAAGAAATGTACCCTAGGTGGAGGGTCAGAATTGAAGAAAACCCTAGGTGGTGGGTTGGATTCAAGGACAGGTACCCTAGGTGGAGGGCCTGGTCCAAGGAAAGGTACCCTAGGTGGAGGGTCGGATCCAAGGAAAAGTACCCTAGGTGGAGGGTCGGATCTAAAGAAATGTACCCTAGGTGGAGGGTCAGATCAAAGGAAGAGAACCCAAGGTGGTGGGTTAAGATTAGTGTATGGAAATGAACCTGAGGATAAGGATCATCCAGGGAATATGTCTGATGAAGTTGGATATCAAAGGTACTCAAGGCAAGAGCTTGAACAAGGTGGTGACAGAAAAAGACTACGTGGAAGGGGACAGCGTACATCTCGACCAAAGTTACGAAGGCAGAGAAGTTCCATATCGTCTGACTCTGCAGATCAACTGTCTTCTTCACGTCCTGAAACGAACAGATATTCACGAACAAGAGAAAGATCTGGTGGTGGTAAGAAAAGAAGACATCGTGGCACTTCATTCGAAAGCAGGGACGAGTCACCATCTCCGAAAAAGGTAAAAGAAACAGCATATAGGGCAAGGGAACAGGATGCTGGGCTAATGGATAAGTTTCTATCTATTTTAGATACTATTAAGTGGTCTAGACCTAAATTAGCGTATAACGCGAATGTGGTACCGGAGTTCGACCCTTTATCAAAAGATCAAACTATTCTGACATGGATCACTAAAGTAGAAGAATGTGCCGAGATCTATGGGTGGGAAGAAAGAGAAATCATTCACTATTCTCTACCAAAACTATGTGGTGTAGCTAAGACATGGTATCAGGGACTAACCTCGGTACTACATACTTGGTCCGAATGGAAAAAGAAACTGTTGGAATCTTTTCCATGCAGAGAAGATTACGCGGAGCTTCTTACAGAATTGTTAGCCAAAAAAGCAAAATATGGCGAGTCATTAGAGCATTATTATTATGCGAAGGTTAACTTGCTAAATCGATGTAGGATCACTGGAAAACAGGCGGTTGATTGCCTTCTGTACGGCATCGAAGACCGAGCTGTCAAGGTTGGTGCACAAGCAGCTCAGTTCCGAGAACCAGAACAGGTACTTAAATATTTTAAAACTGTTAAAACAGGACAGAGCAGAGATAACCAGGACACCATGCGAAGAGGTAGATTCGGAAACAACTTAAATCGAACGGACTCATCTAAATCAGGTAACGTAGGCAACCCATTAGTAAAGTGTTATAATTGTAACGAAATAGGCCACCCCAGTTATAGATGCGATAAGTCAACATCGTCGGTAAAATGCCATAACTGCAACGAGATAGGGCACCGCAGTTATAGGTGTGAGAAATCTCTCTCTAAATGCACAATATGTAATAGAGTCGGTCATCTCACATCCAACTGTTACAAGAATACCGGAAGGTCTACCACTGAGACTGGAAAGAGCTCAACTACAGGTACCGATCCAAAACAAACAGGTATCTGAAGTAATGACTGAAGACGCTGTACTTGATAAGTATATAATGAACATTTAGGATAAACGGAGCTAGCATTTCATGTCGTGTTGATCAAGGGAGCCAATGTTCTCTCATTAGAATTAGTGATTTTGGTAAGTACAATTGGAGCAGCTATCGTTTCCGTGAAGGTTCAAGGTATATCGGAGACAATCGAGTTATATGTAGTGGGAAATTGTCCTGACGCATCCTGCCTATTTGGGTCATTTCTTTAAGGAGAGATCTGATATTATCTTAGTAATTAAAATCCCAGACGCGGTCGTCTTTCAAAGGGTGTCGGATGCACCCTAAAGCAAGTAAGTAAAGTAAGCTTAGTGGCTACATACGATTGCAAGGTTCCCTGCAAAACGCGACGAGCAGTACAGGTTTCTAAAGATTCTCAATTATCGAACGGCGAGGTGCGTGTAAAAGGTTTACTACGTGGTTCAGAAGGTAAGAAGTATTATTTACTTCCCAGCCAATACGAGATCAATGAACGGTCGTGGCGCGATCATAATTTACAATGTCGCGTCAAAACTCGTAAGCATCGTTAAAATATTTACTAGAAAGGTACGATGATTGTTTTTCTAGTGAACTGCATAACTTAGGGTTTACAACGGTCACTGACATAACCATTGAACTCATTGACGGTGACCCGATTGTATACTGTCCATACAATATGTCGCATGCTGAAAGAAGGCGGGTTAACCCTGAAGTTGAGTAAGTGCCACTTATTTCTTGATTCTGTAGTTTTTAGTGAGTTTGATGTTAGCGCCGAGGACTTTCGGCCCGGTAGTAGAAAGAGCGAAGCCATCTTCAAGTTTCCGCAGCCCACCAACCAACAAGAAGTACGGCAGTTTCTTGGTATTTATGGCTTCGTTGACATTTCATTGAAGGGTACTGCAACCGGTATCATAATCGCAAGACCACAATCGACGAACGTAAGTTGCATTCCTACGGATTAGAGACGATGGCGGTAGTAGCCTCATTCAGCCGGTTTAGGGCAGGCACACGTAATAGGAATACGAAGTCTGCTACTTCGGTGCAAATTATGAAACAGTACGTAAGCTATTTCGGGGTACCAACGCGCTTAATTACAGATAAAGGCACGAGCTTTACGAGCAAAACGTTTCAAGACTTCGTCAAATCATATAGTATAAAACATATTTCAGAATGCCGTCGCTACTCCCAGAGCGAACGGTCAGATCGAAAGGTTCAATAGAACAATTTTAGATGCACTGTCTACATCTAGCCATGGCGATGACGAAAGGTCCTGGGATGAGCATATTTCAGATATACAAGTAGGTATAAATACTACAAAACACAAAGCGACACAAAAAAGACCTTCAGAACTACTCTTTGGGTTCAATATTATCAGCAGAACAGAAGGTAAGTTAAGTGAAGTTATTAACGATACATTAAATAGAATTCCGGTAGAAGAGTTGGACGATCTAAGACAGGAGGCTGGAGAGAAAATAAAAAAGCAACAGGTAAGAGATGCTGCTAATTATAATAAACACAGAAAGATGGCGACACAATACAAGGAGAGAGATCTAGTGCGAGTAGAACGACAAATGCCTCACGATGGTAAATCACAAAAACTCATTGTAAAATATCAGGGACCTTATCGCGTAGTAAAATTGCTCGAAAAAATGACAGATTTTTGATTGAAGACACACGTTTGACTCGAAAACATGGTCGAAAATATGAATCTGTCGTAGCTATAGATAAAATTCAACCATGGATGAACTTTACTAGGAGTTTTGATTCCGAATGTTCTGGAAATGACACCGAAAAAGAAGATTAAAATTAATGCCTAGTTGTCTCTTCAATCATTCCTATCTAAGAAAGGAAATAAATTAAAACGTGATGTACATAAATTAAAATTAAAAGTAGTTCCTATTGCTAAGTTGAACTTAGTGTGTTAAGTCTAATTGTGTTTTTTTTAATTATAATTATGATATAGTTAAATTACTTACAATGAAAATTATATAAGTTAGAAGAAAAGCTGTTATTAAATAATGTTTAATGTTGCCTAATTTCATTATTACTTGATTAGTAACAATTAAATTATGCACTATTTAAGATCTTATTTTTAATTATAGTTCCTATTGCTAAGTTGAACTTAGTGTGTTAAGTCTAATTGTGTTTTTTTTTGTAATTATAATTATGATTTAGTTAAATTACTTACAATGAAAATTATATAAGTTAGAAGAAAAGCTGTTATTAAATAATGTTTAATGTTGCCTAATTTCATTATTACTTGATTAGTAACAATTAAATTATGCACTATTTAAGATCTTATTTTTAATTATTCTGCCAGTCATGATTGTTTGAATTCAGATTTTGTATCAGTTTAAAAGCGATGGGACTCGCTTTAGGTAGGATGGCCGAGCTGTTAGGTATTATTAGACGACATGGTGCTGCTGAGTGCCTCTATCTGCGGATTAAGGACCCTGATACGGATATGTGAAGAGTACGCTTGTGGCCACGGTTTACAATATAATGTAGGGAAGAGCCAGTGGATGGTTTTTGAGGCCGGTAGTAAGAGCTCCTTGAACTTGCCTCCAGTTTCTCTTAACAGTGTTCCCCTGGAAAGGGTTGATCGGTTCAAATACCTGGGGCATGTTGTTACTACCGACCTTAAGGACAACGAAGACATTGAGCGGGAGCGGAGGTCTCTTTCAGTCAGAGCGAATATGATAGCCCGCCGGTTTGCACGATGTTCAGCAGAGGTCAAAGTAACGCTCTTCCGAGCGTTCTGTACATCCCTCTACACGTGCAGCTTGTGGGCTGACTACTCTAAAAGGAAATATAGTGACCTCCGGGTCCTTTATAACAATGCATTTAGGGTGTTGTTGGGGTTGCCCCGATTTTGTAGCGCTTCAGGCATGTTCGCCGATGCACACATGGCTTGTTTTCACGCGACCATGAGGTCGCGAGCCGCGTCCTTGATGCGCAGAGTGCGGGCCAGCACCAACACCGTCCTAAACATGATCGCGAACAGATTAGACTGTGCTTATCTCCGGCACTGTGGCGAGAGACATTTACCGGTACCGTTGCCGGAGAGAAAGTACTAGTAATTAATAAGAGTATAGTTTATGTAATTAATTTCTTCCTTGACTTCATTTTGAATTTTTAATGTACTTACTATTTTATTTGACATTTAATTTATTTATTTTTAATTTTTAATTTTAATTGACATGTTTAGATAATTATTGATTGTTTTTAATGTTATTCATAATTATTCAATTGTTATAAATAAGTTCAGTTTTTAATCTTACGCATTACCTATACTTTTATTAAATCGAATGTAATTTAAAATGTGTGCTGTTATGGGTGTCATGCCTGAAATAAATTAATTTTGAATTTTTTTTGAATTTGAGTACTGCCATTGAAATTAGCATAAGTATTAAGTATAACAACTACTAATTCTAGTACTTCAATTGTATAAATAGTAACTTTGATTTTCACCTAGCAATTATTTCTTCGGTTAAGAGATAGTGTGTTGACTAAGAGATTGTGTTTCGTCGCGCCACAGGCATCGGCCAATCACAACTCACTTCAGCTGGGTGGGGTGATCCGGCGATGCCTTTGGAAACGCGGGCATACTGGTTAGAGCTTTAGACGAGGAACAAAGTGTACAATTGTTATCAATATATTAGTCAAATTGAAGTAAAAGTTGTAAGTGCTACTGAGTCACGTTGTTTTAATCTCAATTGACCTATAGGCCTTATAATACACAGTATATTAAACGAAAATCAGTTTGGTTTCACGAAAAGTAGATCAACAACAGATGCGGGAGTTCGATTAGTTACGCATGTGATGGAAGCTTAGGAGAGTTCACAGGATGCCATCGGTGTCTTTTGTGATCTTTCCAAAGCGTTTGATTGTGTTGAACACCGCACCTTGATCCGTAAATTACACCACTACGGAATTCGTGGAATCGCTCTAGATCTTGTCGAGTCTTATTTAACTGATACACAACAAAAAGTGGGAATTAATGGCGTCACATCTTCCGGATCTTTAGTTACAATGGGAGAACTACAAGGTTCTATCTTAGGCCCGTTCTTATTTTTAGCGTATATAAATGATTTGCCGTATATGGTTAAGGACGTTACAGACATAGTTCCATTTGCTGATGATACATCTCTTATTTTTAGAACAGATAGGAAAGATAGTAAGCTTGTGCATGTGAACAACGTACCGACTATTATTTCGAGATGGTTCGCTGCGAAAAATTTGTTACTAAATGCAAAAACAACTAACCCGTCCGCTGTCGAGCCGTCATTTTCATTTATGACTCACCTGGCAAACCCCCTCAACTTTAAAAAAAAAAAATCGCCGTGTGCTACTAAAATCAAGATTTCTCTTAAGTTTTGTATGAAACCTACATATGAAACTTATATCACTAAATAAGTCAAAAAAGTCATTTTTAGGCAACTGCGTTCGTTTTTACAATAAAATCCCGAAAAATATAACAGGGCTCACCGAGGGAAAATTCATATCACAAGTAAAAACTACATTAATGAAAAGAGGATATTATAACGTTAAGAATTATTTAGAAGATAAAGATGTCTGGAGCCTTCCACTTCCGTCAAGTAGCCACTAGTATTTATAGATATTAATTACCTAGTAGTAAGCCAAAATTTGTGAGACTGTAATTTATTTATTATTTGAAAAAATAATGCCCCTCAGTTTATTGCCTGTTCTTCTGAGTAGAGGCTCTTTGTCCGAACAAGGCGGTCGTGTCTATTTAAATAACTTTGACGTTCATAAGTGTATCTTTGATACCTAAATTGAATAAAAACATTTTGACTTGACTTTGACTTCTTTTTCTACCTGAATCCACAAGTGGATTCATGAATATTTCTTTTTCCTCTTCGATCTACCTAGTGGATCTCAAAATAATAATATTTTTCTATGCTACTTGAACCCACGATCCGCTAACAACCGAATACATAGGACCTTTTTTTTAAAAAAATATATATTTATTTGCTGATCATCTTATTTTTTACAATAATTACTTGACTGCTGCGAAGGCAAAAATTTGGGGGTTGTGTGTTTACCTGTATGTATACAACGTGCTGGTTTGAGGTGTAGTAATATTCAAAGGTGTGTATCTGTATAACATTTTGAATCATTTGCCAGAATAACAAAATCCAAATCAAACCTTTATTGTTCCATACAAAGTTTAAAAAACTATTTTTCACAATTATTTTGGACAGCCCTTAGAGCGATCGCTGACCGCGGCGTTTGTCAAACAACACTCAACACGCATGCGATCGTCTTCCCCGTTCTTCAGCCCGCGCCCCGCCGCCGACGGCGGCGCACACGGCTTAAACTTAATTCGTTATGAAACAATGTTTATTGTTTACGTTACAGTGGAAGTAGGTAGATTTATAAGATGTTAGATAGGTATTAAGGTTTTTTTCGTATTTCGTTAGTGTTTCACTAATTACTTTGCTAATAACCACATATTAGTACTACACAAAAATGTACGTAGTAGGGTCTTATCTTACCAAATTATTATCCTTCCTTGTCCGTGAGATAACATTGTGATTACTGCTCTTTTGGGGTCACTTTTTCACATAGGTAACAAGAAGTTGCGTGTTTTACAACATTCACAACAATCCAATAACTACCTCAACACAACACACTTATGGCACAGATCACAGAATAGGTTCGAAGTGCTTTAGGTTAGGTTAGGTTAGGTTTTTTTTTTTTTTTTTTTTTTTTTTTTCCTATCTACCCTCCAAGCGTATTGGAGACATTGTTTGCTACTACCTTTCATTCCAGTTCTCGCTATTACTATGGTCGCTTTCATGCTGCATACTATTATCCTCTTTCATTCCTCTCTTTCAATCATAGTTTTGGTGGGATTCCAAATTTCTAGACATTGTGTACCTAACTAGGTTTTAAGGATATTACAGGGTGATTTTACTGAATAATTATTACACTAGACAATGAGTTTGGTTACATTTCATGTATAAATATATTATACATGAATGTACACCTTCTTATTTACTTTTATTTTTATTTATTACTTTATTTAATATACATCTACTATATCCTAAAAACTTATTTCTACTTTCCTTATTTGCTACAATTTTACTTAAATTATCTATGCTAACATCTATGTCTATTTCATTTTCTAAATTAAATCTTTGCAGAGCGTAAATCGGGCAATCCGTAATTATGTGTAGGGCGCTTTCCTCAGTGTCCGGGTCACACTCACACGAGGGATTCTCCTTGCACTTGAATCGGTGCAGATAAGAGGAGAATCCCCCGTGTCCTGTCATTAGTTGTGTGATGACGCCTTCAAAGTCCATTCTTCTCGTGGTCTTATAGGCTTGAATGGCATCAGGAAAGAAGGTCTTTGTCGTCGATGCCGTCCCCCCGTCAATATACCGCCGGTTCCATTCGTCAAGCGACTCCAGCCGGATTTTTCGCTTAACGAATGAGACGGGGCATTTATCGTAGTCCGCTTTTGTTTTCAGTTTTAAAGCTGCGTGCTTAGCCAGCTCGTCCGCCCTTTCATTACCCTCCATCCCCGCGTGCGCTTTGATCCAGAAGAGTTGGATGTCTTTACCACTGGTTTTTGCTCGACTAATGTTGGCTCTAGCTTTTACTGCCAGGGGATGGAGGGAAATGCCATTCACTACTGTCTCCAGCGCGGATCTCGAGTCACAGTAAATATTACTTGTTTGCGAGTTCCGGCGGAGGACGATGTCGGTAGCTTCAGACAGGGCTAGTAGCTCTGCTTGGTAGACGGTGCAGCATTGTTCCAACTTGAGTTTTCGGGTACCAGTTTCCGCGCCATTGTGCCACAAGGACAATGCCGCGCCAACCTTCCCCTCCAACTTGCTGCCATCGGTAAATATGCTGAGTCCGTTATGGCTGTGTTGTTCCAATGCTGCACCGTCCCCCACGCATGTGTAGCGCAGTTCCGCGCATTGTGCGGGATGTGATGAATTCGCGAATTCTACCGGTCTCTCTATTTCTCTATCTCCTGTTTCTTGCCGGGAATATCCTCTTTTTGCTGCATAAAGCGAGGCTGCTTCCCTGATACGGATGTCCAGGGGAAGCAACCCGGCAAGCAACAGTGCTGAGTTGAGAGAGACCGTTCGATACGCTTTTATTATCTTCTGCGCGAAACTGCGCTGCACTGCGTCGAGCTGTCTTCTAGCACTCAGCTTATGTGTCGCGGGTGCCCATGCGCTTGCCGCATAAAGTACGGTCGGTTCGACTACGGCAGTGTAAAGGGTCCTGACTATTGATGGCTGCAGTCCCCATTGAAGCTTTGCAGCTCTTGACAATTGCTTGTAAAATGTAATGGCCTTGCGGCATGCGTTACTAATGTGGGTGTTAAATGTTAGTTTGTCATCAATAGTCAGTCCCAGCACTTTGATTTCTCTTGACATGCCGATGTCGACCCCGCCCATGTTCAGGCGTGGGGTGTCGTATTTTAGCTTTCGCGTGATTACCATAGCTTGAGTTTTATGTGGCGCAAATTTGAGCTTATTACTGACCCCCCACGCCTGAACCTGTGCGAGAGCGGCATTGGCCTGTCTCTCTATCTCTAAGGCCGTTTTCCCTTCAAAGACGAGGACGACATCGTCAGCAAAAGCCTGGCTGTAGTGACCACTACTTTCAAGTTCCTTCAGTAAAGGATCGAGGATCAGATTCCACAAGATAGGACCCCCAATGGAGCCTTGCACGCACCCTTTGTTTGTTCGCTTGCTATATTCTTCGCCAGCGTATCTGATTTTGACCTCCCGATCACTGAGATAACTGTCCATTACTTTCCTCAGTTTTAAAGGACACTCTTCCTCAGCCAGACGGACTCTTATTGCTGGCCACCAGGCGCTATCGAAGGCTCCCGCTATATCCAGAGAAACTAGAGTTACTATCTTTTTGTTTTGCAGTTTCGATTGAATGCACTGTATAAGGGTATAGAGGGAGTCTTCGGTGCTCTTCTGGGGCATGAATCCGTACTGGCGAGTGCTCATTCTCGGGATGAGCTGATGTTTTAGTCGGGCTACTAGCATTTTCTCATACACTTTGCCCAATACAGGCAAGAGTCCAATTGGCCTGTATGATTTCGGCGTTGTGTATGATTCTTTGCCGGGTTTGCGGAGCACAACGACGGTCGCTATCTTCCAAATGCCTGGGAAATGTCCTAGCTCAAGGCACTTGTTGACAATTCCCAGGAAGAGTCCTTGGTTGCTGCTAATTGCTTGGCTACAAATGTCTGGAGAAAGTCCGTCGGCTCCAGGTGCCTTCTTAGGGTTGAAGGATTGCATTGCTAGGCGCAGTTCGGTCTTGGTAAATGGTAAGTGACAGAGACCATCTTGTTCCTCACTATTTACGTGTTCTGCCTTCTCCCTTACTAGGCGATGCTCGATGCTGTCGCTTTCCATGAGGTCTTCAGGGTAAAACGTGTTGGCTAGCAATTCCACAGAACCTCTCGCATCCAGCACCTGTCCTCCCACTTCCAGTGGAAGATCCTCTTCCCGCTTCATTGTCCTACCTATTACGCGGTATATCCCATCCCACATCCCTTCCCTGTCCTGCTTCTTGCAGAACTCCTTCCAACTCTCGACCTGAGCTTTCTGGGCTTTTAACTCATACTCTGTTTTATTTTTCAGGTACTCGTCGATGACCTTCTGTCTGCGGACTGGCGCGGCGCATCGGATCCTACGTCTCCTGGTAGTGACCTCCCTCTTCATCTTCTCGAGCTCGGCGGTCCACCACGGAATCTTGAGTGTTTCTGTGTTATTCTTCTTAGGTAAAGTTTGTTCGCATGTTTCTGTTATAATTTTTGTGTAATTTTCTATTGTTTTGTCCAGATGATTTTTATTATTTATTTGTTCTATTTCAGGTAGTGTTATTTTTCGTTCTAAAATTAATTGGTTCATTTTCTCATGAAATTGTTCCCAATTGGCTTTGCTAGTGTTGTATATCCGCGTTGTTCTACTAATTTTTGTTTGTGCTGGTTTTTGTAGTTGAATATTGAATGTGATTCCGTTGTGGTCCGAGCTCGTGAGATTCTCTTCCACCTTCCAGTCATCTATCAGGTCGAGCATGTCCGTCGTGCAAGCTGTGACGTCGACGAAGCTGTGATAGCGCTGGCCTCCCCTGACCGTGTCAAAGGTTGGCGTATTTCCGATGTTGAGTACCTGAAAGCCGAGTTGGTCGAGAGTTGATGCCATCTCATCCCCTCTGTGATCTATCTTAATGCTGCCCCACCAGCTGCTCTTTGCATTGGCGTCTCCTCCTATAACCATCCTCCTAGGACCTAGCTCTTTCTCGATCTTTGTCAAGTGCTCCAGGTCTGGCCCTATGGGTTGGTCTGGCTCGAAGTAATAGGAAACCAACGTGATCTTCCCAGCTCTGGTTTGGACTCCTAACACAACAATGTTGTTTGTAGTTAGTTTCGGGTACTGTGTGACAACAAGAGCTGGATCGAATACAGCTATTGCTGCCTTCACAGTCCCTTCTCCTATATCAGTGCTTTGGAAGACCCTTACGCCTCGGTAACTCCTCATACTTCGAGCCCCACCCACATATGGCTCCTGGAGCAACGCGACAGCTGCCTTCCTCTTCGTGGCTTCTATAAGGATCTCATTTGTAGCTAGTTTTTTCCTTTGGAGGTTGGCTTGCAGCATTAGGAACACAGGGGCCACCTTAGCAATAGGCCACTGTAGATCTGGCCAAGGCCTCCCACTTTCTTCTCACTGGGCATTCTTGGCTGAAGGCTCCATGGTCTATTTTTTGCATCTTTGCCTTCATGCAGTTTACGCAGTTTGGAGGTGATTCTACCAGCCACTCGGCGCACTTGGCTTTTAAGTGCTGACCCCCGCAGTGGCTACACACGTCTGCTACATCGCGACAGAATCTCCGACCATGTCCGTACCCTAGACAGCGCGAGCACTGTATTAGGGGAGACTGGTCGGCGACTCTGACCCTTTGTATGTCGACCTGTATAGCCCCGGCTTGGGTCAGTCGCTGCCAGATCTGAGGTGATACCCTGGCGACAACGTGTGCCGTGAGTGGGTTCCTTGCTTTCCGCCGGTAGCGGATCTCCACTCTATCTTCCTCGGCGTCAAGCCCGGTTAGTAGGTGCCCATTCTGTTTCCTGATCGCCTTCACTACGTCCTCATCAGAGTTACTCTGAAGGACGCCGTAGAGCACGATCAAAGGATCTTTATTTTTTATCACCTCTACCTCCAGTTGTGTCCCATTTCCCATAATCCTTTTCTTTACCTTTTCTATTTCCTCCTGATCCCTACAACCGACTATCACTTTCCTGTCCTTTGCTTTCCTGATTTTATCTACTACGATGCCACCTTCTCTTGCGTTAACCGCTTTCTTTATTCTTTCCAGAACCTGTTCGCCGGTTTCTGTCGTATCCTTGGAAGTGACCACCACCGAGTGGAGTGCCGTCTGCTGTGCAGGTATTCTCGCAACGCTGCTGGCCACTACACTGGCGTATGATGCCCCCTCCAAGGATCTGTGGTGAGTGCCCAACTTTTCTTTTAGCTTCTTCATTCTCTCACAGTTTTCCCCTATCAGTCTCGAGTGCTCGTCTAGCATTCGACGCAGTTCTTCGTGCCCAGGAACGGGTTGAGGGGAGAGAGACCGAGCCAATGGTTCGGTCTCTTTCCCCCCATCCCGCTCCTTTTTTTGTCCTTTTTCTTTGATCTCTGCTTCACTCTCCTTTACCAGTTGAAATAAACGGTCCAGGGCAGATATTACACCTTCCTTTCTGTTTTTGTATTTCTGGAGTTGCTGAGATGAAGCTTGGCCTTATTCAGGCATGCCCTCGCCTCAGCAACTCTACTAATACTGTAAGTTGGCTTAATCTGCGGGCTCTTTATGGTCTCCTCTGCGGATTGTTTTCGGTTCTCCTGTTCCATTCTCGGGCTTGCGGATTTAAATTTAGGCTTTAATTGAGCCGCGGAGGAACTTGTTGCGCGATTCGTTGCAGAGGACGCTGATGGGTTAGCCATCGCAGGTAGCCTTGTGGCTTCCACTGGGGCCACTGCTGTGGCTTCTATTTTCTTTGGAGAGCTCTGGGTTGGGGTCAGAGATTTTCTTCCCAATTCCCACTCGTCAATACTCGTGCGCACTTTTGATAATGCGGTTGGGAGTTCCGCATCTGAGGAATTCCTTCTTACTGCCTGCTTTTTAGCCGGGGTTCGTGTAGCTGCAAACATTCTGCTTTGGAGGGTTTCGTCAAAGTTTAAATTAGATTGAAATTTGTAAAAGTTGTAAAAGTTGTAAGAGAAAACTTTCAGTAGGGTCAATACAGCCAAAAAGAATATATTTTGGTTTGATAGCGTCAACACTAAACCATTCCAATTATTCGGTCAATAAAACCGTATTATGTCAACTATGTATTAACAATTATTCGCTTATATGCAACGGATATAGAATTAATTCAAGGTGTAAAATTTCTTAAATTAATTATCCTATTTTAAAATTTTACTAATCTGTGTTTTCTGTTTCAGATCCTGGCGCCTTGCAGAGCAGCTTCGTCCAGCGTCCGACGGAGGTCTACAGTCACAGGTGAGTAAAACTTTATATAAGAAGGGTCAACAAACTCTACCTAGAGTTGCAAATTTTATTTAATCCTGGCTAATAATATTTGTATTAGCTGTCAGATAATTAATTTTAGTCCAATTTTTGGTCAAAAAATTTAAGGTAGAGTCAGACTCTATCTCCGTTATTACTTAATTCTAACATACACATAGGTTACACATAATAATAAGAAAAAACAAAAACAATAAATTTCAGTATAGAATTTTTTTTTTTTTTTTTTTGCTCTACGTAGAGCAAAAGATTGATATGTAGTAATGGTATATATATATATATACCGATACTGTTGTCAAAATCCGTCTATCTCCCACCGTTTTCGAGTTACAGGTAATTTTCCCACGGGTCTGTAAATTTTCCCACGCTATGGAATGTTCTCACGGGTCTTAAAAAGTTCCCACGGTGTTGGGGAATGGAATGGTGACGCCTGATGATGCTTCTTTGTCTTGGTCTTCAACCATTTAAACACGGCTTTTCCATTTTTATAAGTTTTTTAATGCGTAAAATGCAAAGAGGCCAGATGCCGTAAGTTTTAGAAGTGTGGCTATATAAAAAAAACAAAAAAATGCTCAGGGCAAATAAGAATTATATAAAATAATAACTGACAACTTGACATTGACACTTAAAACTAAACATGCCCCCCGGCGATGGAAGCTTGCCTTTCATCAGGTTCGATTAATGGGCATATCTTGCTGAAAGATCTTTTCAGAACTCCGGTGTGAGTCTTGATGTCGGCTACTCGGCTGATTCCATCTGATCCAGGATAAATGGCGATAATGCGACCCAATTTCCATTTCAAGGGTGGAAGGTTGTCTTCTTTGATGACAACAAGGGTGTCAAGCTTCAGGGTGTCATGGTTAAGTCTCCATTTCGTGCGCTGTTGCAACTCTCCAATATATTCCTTGCTCCACCTCGTCCAAAAATGCTGTCTGAATTGTTCAATTTTCTGGAAGCGGTTAGTCAGAGTCAAAGTGGCAGGATCAAGAAGGTTCGGGACAGGCAGAGCGACGAGAGGTCTTCCAATGAGGAAATGTCCTGGTGTGAGCGGCAACAGGTCATTTGGATCCGACGATAATGGAGATATTGGCCTTGAATTCAATATAGCTTCAATTTGAACTAAGACTGTGTTTAACTCCTCGTATGTAAATTTACAATTGCCCAGTACCCTATTTAAGTGAAATTTAATAGAGCGGACACCAGCTTCCCACAAACCACCAAAATTTGGAGAAAATGGCGGCAAAAAATGGAATCTAATGCTTTCATTAGCTAGACCTTCAGTCAAAGAATTGCAGTTAGCTTTCAAAAACTTTCCTAATTCGTTGTATGCACCAACAAATGAGGTACCGTTGTCTGAGTACAAATCACGGGGTTTTCCCCTGCGTGAGATAAATCTCCGTAGCGCTGACATGAAATTATTGCTTGTCAAGTCTCCTACAAGTTCGGTATGCGTGGCTTTGGTAGTGAAACAAACAAAAATTGCGATCCAAACTTTGACCATTCGACAACCACGCCCTTGGCGACTAGCACAGGACATAGGGCCTGCATAGTCTACCCCAACCGCACATTCAAACGGATAGCCGCCAGGTTGGGTGCGCGACTGAGGTAGGTTGCCCATTATAGGTTCAAGAACCTTTCCTTTCATGCGTGTACAAAGTACACATTTATGGTAAGTAATTTTCGATAGATTGCGGCCTCCTAATGGCCAATAGCTGTCTCTGATTGTTGCCAACAATAGTTGAGGGCCTGCATGCATTAATCGAATATGCTCGGCCTGAAACAAGAGTTTCGCAAAGCGATGAGTGGACTGTATAATTATGGGGTACTTCTTTTCGTACGGAAACTTTGAGTTGCCTAAACGACCACCAACACGAATCAATTGCTGATCATCTAAGAAAGTGTTAAATTTGCTTAGTTTGCTTTTATTTGGAATCCTCTTTCCCTCTTTAAGAAGATTGTATTCGGGGAATGATTCCCGTTGTGAGAGTCTAATGATAAAGGTTAACGCATGTAGGAGTTCGTCGTGGGTTAGAATCACAGTTATAGAACGCTGTTTTCTGCAATTTTTGATGAATCGGAACATGTAGGCTACAGTGCGTTTGAGTCTCAAAAGGTTTGAGAAACGCTCAAATTCTATTAAATTATTATTTACTTTTGGGCTAGCATGTAAGACGACTTCTGTTCGGATTTCTGGTAACGATTCGATATCGGTAGCAACAGGGCTAGAAGGCCACAGTGATTTGTCTTGACTAAGAAACTCAGGGCCCGACCACCACAAATCAAGTGTCTGTATATCTCGGAAATCAACTCCCCGCGAAACAAGATCGGCGGCATTCAATTTTGTTGGAACATGCCTCCATGTTGAATCCTGTGTTTTTTCTATGATATCTCCAACCCTGTTCCTAACGAAAGGTTGCAATTTACTTGGGAGCATTTGAATCCATCCAAGAACAATTGTCGAATCGGTCCAGAACGTAGTTTCCTTGACGTGTGCGCGTATAGAACTCAAAGCCTTTTTGTAAAGACGTGCGCCGACTAACGCCCCACATAACTCAAGTCTAGGAATGGTCATTGACTTAATCGGCGCGACTCTGCCCTTTGCCATTAACAAACGGACCAGAACTTCACCCCGTTCATTGATGCTTCGAACATATAAACACGCGCCGTATGCGCTTTGAGACGCGTCCGTAAATATATGAAATTCTAAATTTTTGTATTTGTCACACACAACTAACCGTGGAATTCGCAAATTGTTTAATTGTGGGAGATGCTTTATTATATCGCACCAAGTTTTGATGATGTCAGACGGCAAATTGTCATCCCACGACAATTTGTGAAGCCATAGTTTCTGCATAAGAATCTTTAAAACGATTACACAGGGAGCTAACAAGCCTAATGGGTCATAGATTTTGCCAATAACAGAAAGGATCCCTCGCTTTGTTGGTTCCGTTTTAAACGAACAATCTATAGCAAAGTTTAGTTCATCGGATAAAGTTAACCAACCTAGCCCTAGAGTTTTAGTCTGGTCATTTCCAATGTCTAAGTCAACTGACTGATTGCTGATTGGGGTTTGCAATTCAGGTGAAATCAGATCTGAGCAATTGGACTTCCATTTACGCAAAATCATACCAGCTGACGCAAATGCTTCTGTAATCTTATGTTTAATGGCTAACGCTTCAGAATGGCAGTCTGAACCCGACAACAAATCATCAACGTACATATCGTGTAGAATAATTTCTGAGACTCCAGCATCAGTACAATCGAGGCCTATTTGCTTGATACATCTCGTTGCGAGAAATGGAGCACTAGCTGTCCCATATGTCACTGTATTTAGTTGATACGACCTAATGGGTTTTGTGGGATCTTGGCGCCAAACAATATTCTGTAAGTGCCTGTTCGCAGGGTGCACAACAACCCTACGATACTGTTTTTCTATGTCAGCAGCCAAAACAAATTTATGTTGCCTAAATCGAATCAATATGGACAAAAGGTCGTCTTGAACAGTAGGTCCTACCATTTGGATGTTATTTAAAGAGATTCCCGAAGTGGTAGGACTGCTGGCATTAAAAACCGTCCTTAATTTTGTAGTAGTACTGCTTTCTCTTAATACCCCATGATGAGGGATGTAGTACGACGCTGGATTTGTCTCAAACGAACATTCAGACATGTCGCCTAAAGAAATGTATTCCGCCATAAAGTCAACATACATTTTATGAAACTCAGGTTCTCTTTTAAATTTACGCTCCAATGAAATCAGACATTGTTTAGCACGAGTTAACGATTCACCTAACACCACAGGAGATTGCTTTAGAGGTATTTTAACACAAAAGCGACCGTCTTCAAGCCGAGTTGTATTTTTCACAAAATGATCTTCACATAGTTGCTCTTCCTTTGAAAACAATGGTTTTTGACACACCTCCTCGACTTCCCAGAAACGAGTTAAAAGCTTTTGACAATCATCATCTTTATATATCTCATTAGGCACAGAATCAACTTTTGTAAAATTGCATAAGATTGGAGACGAGACATTACCACTGTTAATAGGGCCGGATACTAGCCACCCTAATCTGGTTTCCCAGAGTATTGGTTTACCTTCTCCCAGTGTGATTTTCTGTGGTCCTAACAGATCCCAAAATACATTGCTACCTATGACCAAATCAACACCAGATGGTTCATAAAACATCGGATCGGCAAGGTGTAAGTCTGTAGGTATGTTAAGTGTATGAACGTTTATTCGCCTACAAGGGATTTCGTCTGTTATGGTAGGTAAAGCATAGCATGAAAGATTGCGCTCATAATTTTCAGTCATTGATTGCAGTTGCACATAATAAACACGTGATGTATGCGTCTGAATCTTGTTTATGCCATATATAGGTTTGTCAACCTCATTAAAAGGTAAGTCTAATTGTTGACTTAAGCGTTCCGTTATGATGCATGAAGAACTTGCACAATCAAGTAATGCACGAACAGTATGTGCTTGACCATGTTTGTCTAAAACTTTAACTAAAGCCGTTGAAAGTAATACGTCCTGCTCTGTTTCCAGAGGCGCATACATACATGTGGTCAATGTCACATTTACAGGTGTTTCACCTTGAGCCACTGAGGGCTGAATGTTTTTAGAAATAGTAGCTGTTGATAGTTGATCATTTGCAGGCTTTTTGGGTTCTAAAACATGTATTAATGAATTGTGTTTTCTTTTACAAAACCGGCAACCACCCTTTTTGCACTGGTTTGAATAATGATTCGTTTGTAAACAGTTATAGCAGACTTTATACTTGGGCATTTCTTCTAACCTTTGTTCGTTGGTAAGATTGAGAAACTGTGGGCAGTGATATAAAGCATGTAGGCCAGTGCATTTAGGGCATGATTTACCAGCTTGCTGACTACCTGAAACTGTTTCTGATTGTGTATTGGCTACTGAGACCATAGTTTTTAGCTTAATGTTAGAATTAACAGCTTGGTTACCTTTGGTGTTGCGTGACATTTCTAGCGTTTCAAGTAAAGCAGCATGGTTTCGAATGCACTCAAGAAAGTAACTTAAAGTTATTTTTGTCTTTTTATCAGTTTTACTTTTATACTCCTCCCAATCACGCAATGTTTTCTGATCAAGTTTCTGAGAAACAATGTGAATAACTAGTGTGTCCCAATGTGTGGTGGGCTCACCCAATGTTTCCAATGCACGCAGGTTTTTATTTGTTTGATCAATTAAAGATTTTAGATTAGCACACGATTCAGACTTAATCGCATCCATGTTAAACAATGCAGAGACATGACTGTGTATAAGTAACTGTTTGTTATCAAAACGCTCACATACTAACTTCCAGGCTACAAGATAATTCTTTGCAGAAAACTCGAGAGACTGGATGACAAGGGCAGCAGAACCTTCAAGTGATGAACGCAAATAGTGAAACTTATTAATGTCATCGATGTCATTGTTTGAATGTATAAGGCTAGTAAAAGTGTCACGAAACTCTAACCAATTTTCATGTGACCCGCGGTATTTTGGAAGCGAAATTATAGGTAACTTGACAAGCTTGTGATTCCGTGAACCTTGTTCACTACTAACTTCATCTTGAGAAGTTTGAATTTTTTGTTTACTTTCAGACAATAGTACGTACGCTTTAGAAAGAGTTTGGTAGTAGAACGATTCGAACTCAGCACGCTCCTCCAGTTGTGTATCCATGTTGGAAACTATACATTCCAAACGAAGCTGCACATCATCATATTGTTGATACATACTTTCTAACCGAGATATCCTTAACTGCAATTCCTTAACCTGTTGTTCGCTTAATGTTTCGTCTTTTACTTGATCTAAAATGTTTGAAAAGGCTGTAAGACGCCCTTTATAGCTTGCACGTTTTTTAATGTAATCCTTTTCTTCCGTCATTTTGCGGTTTGTGGGACACTGTAGTCGGCCTGAAATGTATATAAAGCAACGTTAGATGTGATTCTAAATGCTGGGCACAGGACTACTGGGTTTTGAAACGATTTTAGAGGCAAAATGTTAGTCTTTTTCATTGTAATTTGGAGGTTAGTTTAACAAGAAACCCGGCCGGTTCTCCAATTCACTCCATTTTTCATAATCCGGTTCGAAGATGACCACTATGTTGGGGAATGGAATGGTGACGCCTGATGATGCTTCTTTGTCTTGGTCTTCAACCATTTAAACACGGCTTTTCCATTTTTATAAGTTTTTTAATGCGTAAAATGCAAAGAGGCCAGATGCCGTAAGTTTTAGAAGTGTGGCTATATAAAAAAAAACAAAAAAATGCTCAGGGCAAATAAGAATTATATAAAATAATAACTGACAACTTGACATTGACACTTAAAACTAAACACACGGCTTGTCAGAAAAATCTTTATTAAAATTTCGAAAACGAGGAGGGGGACGTTAGGTTGCGTAAATTTTGGAGAAGCCAAAATCGCTGTTAAAAAATTTTTCTGACGCGCCGTTCCCGAGATACAGGTGGTTCTATTGCTGCGTAATATTCCCACGGTCTTATAAAATTTCTCACGCTTATGCGCTTAGGCGCCACATCGGAATGTCGTGGTTCTATATTTAGAATTGTAAACAAATGAGCACCGACCTTTGCTTTTTTGCTTATAATTCAGTGACCTAATGTCGGAAAAATCTGAGTTTTGGCAGAGGCGTTGCTATTGAACTATTATATATGATACAGTTTGAAAATTTTGAAAAATGATGTGAAAATAGGAAAAATTTAGGTTACAAGTTTAATTTAATGTTATATGCAGTTTGTGGTATTTAAATTAATGTCAATATCTCAACAACGCTTTAATCGAAAATTTTTCTTTTTATATATTTGAATAGGGCACAAGTTATGTGACCAGCACTGAAATTTTCAGGATGTGTTATCGCTGAAAATTTAGAGAAATTTTCGATTTTTCACAATGTTAGGGCGTTAAAATATGAAAAAGGTTATCCTACTTTAGATTTACAATATTTTTCAGTTTCAGGAGCGGCTCCCGGCTGCTTCCCTCTCCCTCCGTCTGGTGTGTGATCGGTGTTCCCCGCTAGGGTCTGGATCGCCGACCACGTGACACGTGGTTTTGGAGTTTTTTAGGGATTTCTCCGCGAGGGAGCTCCCTAAAAATCTGGAAGTGATGCGAGCTGGTGCAGCTCCCAAAGGGCCTTCTCAAGGCCCGACAAAAGGTGTAGGTCGTCGCTCTGGTTTTGGCAGCGTTTCACTTTTTGTGTTTTTAAAACTCACAAATTTTCACTTTTTTCACTGTAACTTCGTGGAAAAAATTCGAAACTGAAAACGGTTTTCAGGGTCGTATGCAGCTTTGAAATGCGCGTCTCCTGACACGTCTCACGAGGAGTCAGTAGACCTGGACGTGCAGGCCAATGGGCTGTGTGAGGCCATGGCGCGCGTGTGCGACGCCGCCATGCCACGCGCGAGGCCTCCGCAGTCCAAACGCCAGGTCTACTGGTGGAACGAGGAGATCGCCGAGCTCCGCCGAGAATGCCTGGCGATGCGGCGCCGCTACCAGCACTACCGAAGGAGGAGGCAGCGGGACGCGGCGGAATTGGACGTCCGCTACTCCACCTATCGGGAGGCGTGCAGGGCCTTGCGGCTGAGCATCAGCCAGGCCAAGGCGCAGGCATGGCAGGAGCTCCTGAGCTCGATCGAGCGGGATCCCTGGGGGCGACCGTACCAGTGGGCCAGGCGGAAGCTTCGCCCCTGGGCCCCCCCGGTCACCACCACCCTCGAGCCGGTGATCCTCCAGCGGGTGGTTGAGGGACTGTTCCCCGGTAGTCCGGGGACCGAGTTCGTCCCTCCCACCGCGGCGGTTCCTGCTGCGGAGGTCGAGGAGGAGGTGCCCGAGATCTCGCAGGGCGAACTGGGTGCGGCCGTTCTCCGGATGAGGGCCAGGAACACGGCGCCGGGTCCTGATGGGATCCCTGGCCGCGCGTGGGCCCTCGTGCAGGAGGAGCTGGAGGAGCGAATGAGGACGGTCTTCGACCGCTGCCTGCGCCAAGGGCGATTCCCCAGGCGGTGGAAGAAGGGCCGACTCGTCCTCCTGCGTAAGGAGGGGCGCCCTGCTGATGAACCGGCGGGCTACCGCCCTATAGTCCTCCTTGACGAGGCGGGCAAGCTGCTGGAGCGCGTGGTGGTTGCCCGCCTCGTCAGGCACCTCGAGGATGTCGGCCCGGACTTGGCCGACACCCAGTTCGGGTTCCGGAGAGGTCGCTCGACAGTGGATGCCATATCCCACGTCCGCGACCTCTCCGAGAGGGCGTGCTCCGGCGGTGGGGTGATGTTGGCGGTGTCGTTAGACATCGCCAACGCTTTCAACACCTTGCCGTGGGGTGCAATATTGGGGGCGCTGGGGTACCACAGGGTCCCCCAGTACCTCCAGTGTCTCGTCGGGGACTACCTCTCGCATAGAGAGGTAGTGTACCCGACGAAAGATGGGGAAGGCTGCAGCCCTATGACCCGCGGTGTTCCGCAGGGGTCCGTACTGGGCCCGACCCTGTGGAACATAGGGTACGACTGGGTGCTGCGAGGCGCTAACCTTCGTGGCGTCGACGTAGTTTGCTACGCCGACGACACGTTGGTTACCGCCCGGGGAGGGACATACAGGGAGGCATCCGTCCTGGCTACAGCCGGAGTTGCGGCTGTGGTAGCCAGGATTCGGCGGTTGGGCCTGGAGGTGGCGCTCCACAAGTCCGAGGCCATATGTTTTCATGGTTCTCGGAGGGCGCCACCTGCAGGCTCATCGATTGTTGTGGGTGGAACCTCCATTGCTGTTGGGTCGACGCTGAAATATCTCGGCGTCGTACTTGACAGCAGGTGGAGGTTCGAAGCCCACATACAGAGGCTGGTCCCGAGGCTCGTGGGGACGGCGGCTGCGCTAAGCCGCCTCCTTCCGAACCTCGGTGGGGCTGGTGGGAGCTGCCGCCGCCTATACATGGCGGTGGTGCGCTCCATGGCCCTCTATGGGGCCCCAATATGGGCCGGCTCCCTGGACTCCAGGGGGATCGCTCGGCTCTGCGGGGCCCAGAGGGTCATGGCGGTGAGAGTGTGCAGGGGCTACCGCACACTCTCACATGAGGTGGCCTGCGTCATCGCTGGCTCCCTCCCGTGGGACTTGGAGGCTGAGGTCCTGTCCGACGTGTTTTGGCGCAGGGCGCGGGCACGAGAGCAGGACCTACGACCTGCCCCACGAGAGGTGGAGCAGTGGAGGCGAGACTCCAGGGATGCTGCCCTGGAGTCCTGGAGCAGGCGGCTCGCGGTGGACCGGAGGAGGGGGGCCGGGGCCGTCCGATTTCTGGAGGCGGTCCGGCCCGTACTTAGGGAATGGGTCCACCGTGAGCATGGGGGTCTCTCCTTCCGGCTGACCCAGGTACTCTCGGGGCATGGATGCCTCGGGAGATACCTGTTCAGCGTAGCACGGAGGGAAGAGACCCCGGTGTGCCACCAGTGCGGCTGCGCGGAGGAGACGGCGCAGCACGTGCTGGAGGTATGCCCGGGGGCGGCGGAGCCACGAGCGGCGTTGGTCGCGGCTGTGGGGGCGGACCTCTCGCTGCCGACCATCCTATCTAGGATGGTCGCCGACGAGGGGTCATGGAGGGCTATGGTCTCTTTCTGCGAGGAGGTGATGTCGCAGAGAGAGACCGAGGAGCGGGAGAGAGAAAGGGACCCTCTTTCTCTCCCGCTCCGGAGGGCGCGGACACGGAGGCGAGCCAGCAGGGCTCGCACACCGTCTCCGCTAGGAGGCCCAGGGGCGCCGGACACGGGGGTGTCTGGTGCTCCCAATTAAGGAGGGTCTCCTGAGGAGTCGATGCCTTGGTGTCCAGGGCATCGCTTTGAAGCTGGGGAGGGGACGAGCCCCCTCCTGAGGTGGGTCCGGCTGCGGACAGCGGCGTGGTGGGGTTACGGAGATTCTGAGAGAGGCCCCGTGACCCCGCCACTGCCGACGAGGATGGACACCGTGGGGGTTTACTCGCTAGAGAGGTTCTTGCTGACGGGCTCGAGGTGGGCCTTGTACGTGCGCTTCAGAGCTTGTATCTGGAGCGAACGTAGAAGGCGGTCGCGAGGGGCTCGGCTCTGCTGAGCGAAGGGCTCGCATAAGCGAGCGAGGAGGAGTGCTCTGTGCGGCGGTGCTCCGTGGGCGGCCTTTGCACTTTTTTGGTGTGAGGGTGACGTTGGAGGCCTGCGGGGCGCCGCCGTACAGGGCAAACCAAGTCTCAAGGTTCGGGGGTTGCCGAGGAGAGTGTCCGGATTGCGAGTCCGGAGCTGCATCGTATTAACGCGGTGCAGCTCCGGGCTCGCACCCCGGGCATGGTCAACGGGAAGTTGGCCGCGAGACCCCCACTGGGGAGCTTTACCCACAAATGAAGCCAAACAAAAAAATGGAACACAGCGATTTTAAGGACACTACCCAGGCGGGTCTCCGAAAGGAGGAATCCCACCGTGCTTCGGCACGCTGCCCCACGTACTCTGGGGGGGGCGCAAATCGCAAAACCAATAACCACGACGACCACAGCTTACACAAGGACACCGATGGAGAGGAAAGACGAGGGCAAGGCCCTGATGATTTAGAGGAGGCGCTTAGGCGCGATTTAGGTGACCGAGCTAGCTCGGTCACTTTAGAGAGAATGTCGAGTGACGAAGACCTTTCTGGGTCCAAGTCACTCGACCTATCGGAGGACTCCGACGCCAGTTTGGCGGCGGTGACGTCTCAGGATACTGAAAGGTCACTGCCGCTAAAATGGCGGAAACGCCAGCGAGAGGGGGAGGACGAGGCTACCGTGGGCGAGGATGTGCCCTCGCCTAAAGTAGCCTCGTCCCGGCGAGGACGAGGTCGTCCGCCTACAACGGGCCAGTACGTTGGCCTTGCCAAGGCAAAGGCCGACCTGAACGCCGCCAAGGCCGAAGCTCTTCGGCTGGAGGCTGAGGCGGACCTGGCCTGGGAGGCGAGGAGGAAACGAGAGGCGGCAGCTGCTGCTCTCCAGAACTCACCGAGGAGGACAGTGGCTGGACAGAGCGAGGCGCCCGAGGACTCTCCAGACCTGCACAGACTCGTGCAGGATTCCCTGGAGACCATTGAGAAGGTCGCCAAAACCTCCGGCAACCTGAAGGGCACGTACGTGAAGGCCCTGAAGGACGCGGTGCAGACGGTCCGGGACTCGGTGGAGGAGATGCGGGCTCGCACGGTGCCGGAGGAGCTGGTCCGTATGGAGGCAGCCAACGCGAAGCTCACGCGTGAGCTAGGCGAAATGCGCAAGGAGCTGACGGAGCTCCGGGCCACGCGTGAGCAAACGGCTCTGACTGCCTCTTCAGCCGCACCTACGGAGGAGCTCGTGCGGGCGATCATGGTGCAAGTGGGCACCATGATTAACGCCCGCTTTGAGAGTATGGCGGACCGGCTGCTCCCCGAAAAGAGGCTGAGACCTCCGCTAGCTGCCGACAGCCGCAAACAAAAGGCGGTAGCTAGCACCAGCCGGGAAGTGGCTCCTCGCCCTGAGCCTCCGCAGGTCCCTCGCCCAAAGCCCAAGCCCGTTAAGGGTAAGGGTACTGGGAAGAAGACCCCAGCCCCTGAAGCCGGACGCGAGGAGATGGACCTAGACGCTCCACCACCGCCACCCCTGACAGAGCCCTGGACGGAGGTGGTGAAGAGAGGGAGACGGCCTCGGGCCCGAGTGTCGCGACCTGCGACAACGGCGCAGCCAGAGCGGCCTCAGGGGAGAAATCCAGCCCCACCCGCGCCGAAAAAGAAGGAGAGAAAGGTCAAGCTTCGCCCTCAGCGCACAGCAGCCGTGGTAATCACGCTGCTGCCGGGGGCGCAAGAAAAAGGCTTGACCTACTCTAAGGTCTTAGGTGAGGCGAGGAGCCGGATCAACCTGGCAGACTTTCCGCCTCTAAAAATGAGGGTGGCGGCTACAGGGGGTCGAGTCCTGGAAGTGCCTGGCACGGAGAGGACGGAGAAGGCCGACTCCCTGGCCCAAAAGCTACGGGAAGTCTTCCAGGGTGGCGAGGGAGATATCCGAGTCTCAAGGCCGGTCACCACCGCAGATATGCGAGTGAGCGGCCTTGACGACTCGGTAGGCCTGGAGGAGCTCCAAGCGAGCCTCGCCAGGGCCGGAGAGTGCAGCGCCCAGGACCTTAAGGTCGGAGAGATAAGGAGGGGTGCGGCGGGCATGGGCACTGCGTTTGTTCGGTGCCCTGCCACTGCCGCCAAGAAGATTGCGGCAGGCGGTGGCCGGCTGCTGGTAGGCTGGGTGGCGGCTCGGGTCCAGGTGCTGGACGCCCGGCCCCGCCGCTGCTTCCGCTGCCTTGCCCTGGGCCACGTCAGAGCCCAGTGCAGGTCCGAGGTTGACCGCAGCGATGATTGCTATCGCTGCGGTCAAGCAGGCCACAAGGCCAGCGGTTGCTCCGCCGCCCCCCATTGCACTCTGTGTGCAGCAGCGGGGAAGTCGGCGGACCATCTATCCGGGGGCAAGGCATGTGCCAAGCCCCCGTCAAGAATAGATGCGCGACGAGGAACGGCAGCGACTAAGGCCAAGGCCAAGTCGCAGCCGACTCGCCCCCATGCGGAGCAGGCGGCCAGTATGGAGGAAAGCTAATGGCAGAAGGCCTTACTTTCCTCCAGGCAAACGGCAACCACTCTGCCAGGGCTCAGGATATTTTTCTCCAGAGCCTGGCAGAGCGGTCGATCCAGGTGGCCGTGATCGCCGAGCCGTACCGGGTCCCGCCCAGAGCTGACTGGGTCGGAGACCTGGACGGCTTGGTGGCGATCACAACCCAGTCGCCTGCCCGGTCCCCTCCCTTTGAGGGTGTGGTGAAGGGTAGGGGATATGTTGCGGCCCGTATTGGCGGAATGGTGGTCGTGGGGGTATACTTCTCCCCCAACAGGGCCCTTGCCGATTTTGAGACGTTTCTCGGTGAGGTAGGGGCCCTGATCGGCCAGAACCTTCCCCGACCGGTCATCGTCCTTGGAGACCTCAACGCCAAATCCACGGCGTGGGGGTCTCCAAGGACAAGTGCCAGAGGCGAGGCCGTTGAAGAGTGGCTGGTGGAGGTGGGACTGTGCGTCCTCAACCGCGGGGACACGCACACGTGCGTGCGGCATACGGGTGGGTCGGTGGTGGACATCACTTTTGCCACCCCCGAGCTCGCGGCGCGGGTCCGGGATTGGGAGGTGCTGGTGGACGAGGAGACGCTGTCTGATCATCGGTACATCCGATTTAGCGTCTCCTCGTCAACGCCTTCAGCGGGACCGGGCGCGAGAATGTCACCTGCGGTTGGTCCGCGGTGGGCGCTGAACCGCCTGGACGTGGAAGTGCTGCAGGAGGCAGCCATAGTCCAGGCGTGGAATGCGCCCCCCTCGGAGTCAGTAGACCTGGACGTGCAGGCCAATGGGCTGTGTGAGGCCTTGGCGCGCGTGTGCGACGCCGCCATGCCACGCGCGAGGCCTCCGCAGTCCAAACGCCAGGTCTACTGGTGGAGTGAGGGGATCGCCGAGCTCCGGCGCGAATGCCTGGCGATGCGACGCCGCTACCAGCGCTACCGAAGGAGGAGGCAGCGGGATGCGGCGGAACTGGACGCCCGCTACTCCACCTATCGGGAGGCGTGCAGGACTTTGCGGCTGAGCATCAGCCAGGCCAAGGCGCAGGCATGGCAGGAGCTCCTGAGCTCGATCGAGCGGGATCCCTGGGGGCGGCCGTACCAGTGGGCCAGGCGGAAGCTTCGCCCCTGGGCCCCCCCCGGTCACCACGACTCTCGAGCCGGTGGTCCTCCAGCGGGTGGTTGAGGGACTGTTCCCCGGTAGCCCGGGGACCGAGCTCGTCCCTCCCACCGCGGCGGTGCCTGCTTCGGAGATCGAGGAGGAGGTGCCCGAGATCTCGCAGGGCGAGCTGGGCGCGGCCGTCCTCCGCATGAGGGCCAAGAACACGGCGCCAGGTCCCGATGGCATCCCTGGCCGCGCGTGGGCCCTCGTGCAAGAGGAGCTGGAGGGGCGGGTGAGGGCGGTATTCGACCGCTGCCTGCGAGAAGGGCGGTTCCCCAGGCGGTGGAAGAAGGGCCGGCTCGTCCTCCTGCGTAAGGAGGGGCGTCCAGCGGATGAACCGGCGGGCTACCGCCCTATAGTCCTCCTTGACGAGGCGGGCAAGCTACTGGAGCGCGTGGTGGTTGCCCGCCTCGTCAGGCACCTCGAGGATGTCGGCCCGGACTTGGCCGACACCCAGTTCGGGTTCCGGAGAGGTCGCTCGACGGTGGATGCCATATCCCATGTCCGCGACCTCTCCGAGAGGGCGTGCTCCGACGGTGGGGTGATGTTGGCGGTGTCGTTAGACATCGCCAACGCTTTCAACACCTTGCCGTGGGGCGCAATATTGGGGGCGCTGGGGTACCACAGGGTCCCCCAGTACCTCCAGTGTCTCGCCGGGGACTACCTTTCACATAGAGAGGTAGTTTACCCGACGAAAAATGGGGAGGGCTGCAGCCCCATGACCCGCGGTGTTCCACAGGGGTCCGTACTGGGCCCCACCCTGTGGAACATAGGGTACGATTGGGTGCTGCGAGGCGCTAACCTTCGTGGCGTCGACGTAGTTTGCTACGCCGACGACACGTTGGTTACCGCCCGGGGACGGACGTATAGGGAGGCGTCCGTCCTGGCTACAGCCGGAGTTGCGGCTGTGGTAGCCAGGATTCGGCGGTTGGGTCTGGAGGTGGCGCTCCACAAGTCCGAGGCCATATGTTTTCATGGTTCTCGGAGGGCGCCACCTGCAGACTCATCGATTGTTGTGGGTGGAACCTCCATTGCTGTTGGGTCGACGCTGAAGTATCTCGGCGTCGTACTTGACAGCAGGTGGGGGTTCGGAGCCCACATACAGAGGCTGGTCCCGAGGCTCGTGGGGACGGCGGCTGCGCTAAGCCGCCTCCTTCCGAACCTCGGTGGGGCTGGTGGGAGCTGCCGCCGCCTATACATGGCGGTGGTGCGCTCCATGGCCCTCTACGGGGCCCCAATATGGGCCGGCTCCCTGGACTCCAGGGGGATCGCTCGGCTCTGCGGGGCCCAGAGGGTCATGGCGGTGAGAGTGTGCAGGGGCTACCGCACACTCTCACACGAGGTGGCCTGCGTCATCGCTGGCTCCCTCCCGTGGGACTTGGAGGCTGGGGTCCTGTCAGACGTGTTTTGGCGCAGGGCGCGGGCACGCGAGCAGGACCTACGGCCTGCCCCACGAGAGGTGGAGCAGTGGAGGCGAGACTCCAGGGATGCTGCTCTGGAGTCCTGGAGCAGGCGGCTCGCGGTGGACCGGAGGAGGGGGGCCGGGGCCGTCCGATTTCTGGAGGCGGTCCGGCCCGTACTTAGGGAATGGGTCCACCGTGAGCATGGGGGTCTCTCCTTCCGGCTGACCCAGGTACTCTCGGGGCATGGATGCCTCGGGAGATACCTGTTCAGCGTAGCACGGAGGGAAGAGACCCCGGTGTGCCACCAGTGCGGCTGCGCGGAGGAGACGGCGCAGCACGTGCTGGAGGTATGCCCGGGGGCGGCGGAGCCACGACTGGCGTTGGTCGCGGCTGTAGGGGCAGACCTCTCGCTGCCGACCATCCTATCTAGGATGGTCGCCGACGAGGGGTCCTGGAGGGCTATGGTCTCTTTCTGCGAGGAAGTGATGTCGCAGAGAGAGACCGAGGAGCGGGAGAGAGAAAGGGATCCTCTTTCTCTCCCGCTCCGGAGGGCGCGGACACGGAGGCGAGCCAGCAGGGCTCGCACACCGTCTCCGCTAGGAGGCCCAGGGGCGCCGGACATGGGGGTGTCTGGTGCTCCCAATTAAGGAGGGTCTCCTGAGGAGTCGATGCCTTGGTGTCCAGGGCATCGCTTCGGAGCTGGGGAGGGGGACGAGCCCCCTCCTGAGGTGGGTCCGGCTGCGGACAGCGGCGTGGTGGGGTTACGGAGATTCTGAGAGAGGCCCCGTGACCCCGCCACTGCCGACGAGGATGGACACCGTGGGGGTTTAGTCGGTAGGGGTGCCCTTCTGGCATCGAGTCCGACATACCCCACTGCGCCTCCCCCGGGGCGTAGCGGGGATGTGTAAGCGCATTCCCCCACGAAAAAAAAAAAAAAAAAAAAAAAAAAAAAAAAAAAAAAAAAAAAAGGTTAGGTTAGGTTCCCCCCCGAATGAGTTCCCGCCTTGCCGTGGCGGGGGGGCTCAGCGGTCGCAACAGTTGCGGCGGCCGCTGCTAAGAGGAACTCGAGGGGCCTTCTCCGCGCGCCCCAGAGCTTGTATCTGGAGCGCGCGTAGAAGGCGGTCCGGGATCTCGCATGTGCCTCTCCTCGGAGAGGCTCTTTTCGAGAGGCCTGGACGAGGGGGCCATCCTCGGACGGATGGGAGGCTCGGCCGGCGCCCTGGACAGTCCGGGAAGCGGCGGTGCGAGCCTAGGCGGCCTTGAATGGCTGCGGTACTCGGTCGGCGTCTCGGCCTTATGCTGAGTAGCGGCGATCCGAGGGGCTGGCCTTGCAAAAGGCAGCCTGAAGGAGCCCTCGCTTGTGCCTCTCGTGAGAGGTTCTTGCTGACGGGCTCGAGGTGGGCCTTCTACGTGCGCCTCAGAGCTTGTATCTGGAGCGAACGTAGAAGGCGGTCGTGAGGGGCTCGGCTCTGCTGAGCGAAGGGGGTCGCATAGGCCTGGACGAGGGGGCCATCCTCGGACGGATGGGAGGCTCGACCGGCGCCCTGGACAGTCCGGGAAGCGGCGGTGCGAGCCTAGGCGGCCTTGACTGGCTGCGGTACTCGGTCGGCGTCTCGGCCTTATGCTGAGTAGCGGCGATCCGAGGGGCTGGCCTTGCAAAAGGCAGCCTGAAGGAGCCCTCGCTTGTGCCTCTCGCTAGAGAGGTTCTTGCTGACGGGCTCGAGGTGGGCCTTCTACGTGCGCTTCAGAGCTTGTATCTGGAGCGAACGTAGAAGGCGTTCGTGAGGGGCTCGGCTCTGCTGAGCGAAGGGCTCGCATAGGCGAGCGAGGAGGAGTGCTCTGTGCGGCGGTGCTCCGTGGGCGGCCTTTGCACTTTTTGGTGTAAGGGTGACGTTGAAGGCCTGCGGGGCGCCGCCGTACAGAGCAAACCAAGTCTCAAGGTTCGGGGGTTGCCGAGGAGAGTGTCCGGATTGGGAGTCCGGAGCTGCGTCGTATTAACGCGGCGCAGCTCCGGGCTCGCACCCCGGGCATGGTCAACGGGAAGTTGGCCGCGAGACCCCCACTGGGGAGCTTTACCCACCAATGAAGCAAAAACAAACATGAAAAGTAGCGATTTTAAGGTAACTACCCAGGCCGGTCTCCGAAAGGAGGAATCCCGCCGTGCTTCGGCACGCTGCCCCACGTACTCTGGGGGGGGCGCAAATCGCGAAACCAACATCAACGACGACCTACGCATAAACACGGACACCGATGGAGAGGGAAGCAGGGGGCATGGCCCCGAAGAGTTGGAGGAGTCGCGCCCAAGCAGGCGCGACTCAGGTGACCGGGCTTGCTCGGTCACTTTAGAAAGAATGTCGGGTGACGAAGACCTTTCTGGGTCCATGTCACTCGACCTATCGGAGGACTCCGACGCCAGTTTGGCGGCGGTGACGTCTCAGGTTACTGAAGGGTCACTGCCGCTAAAATGGCGGAAACGCCAGCGAGAGGGGGAGGACGAGGCTACCGTGGGAGAGGATGTGACCTCGCCCAAAGTAGCCTCGTCCCGGCGAGGACGAGGTCGTCCGCCCACAACGGGGCAGTACGTTGGCCTTGCTAAGGCAAAGGCCGACCTCAACGCCGCCAAGGCCGAAGCACTTCGGCTGGAGGCTGAGGCGGACCTGGCCTGGGAGGCGAGGAGGAAGAGGGAGACAGCAGCTGCTGTTCTCCAAAACTCACCGAAGAGGACAGAGGCTGGACGGAGCGAGGCGCCCGAGGACTCTCCAGACCTGCACAGACTCGTGCAGGATTCCCTGGAGACAATCGAGAAGGTCGCCAGGACCTCCGGCAACCTGAAGGGCACGTTTGTGAAGGCCCTGAAGGACGCGGTGAAAACGGTCCGGGACTCGGTGGAGGAGATGCGGACTCGCACTGTGCCGGAGGAGCTGATCCGTGTGGAGGCGGCAAACGCGAGGCTCACGCGTGAGCTAGGCGAATTGCGAAAGGAGCTAGCGGAGCTTCGGGCCACGCGGGAGCCAGGAGCTCTAATTGCCCCTCCTGTCACAGATACGGAGGAGATCGTGCGGGCGGTCATGGTGCAGGTGGGCACCATGATGAACGCCCGCTTTGAGGGCATGGCGGACCGATTGCTCCCCGAGAGAAGGTTGAGACCCCCGCTGGCTGCTGACAGCCGTAAACAGAAAGCGGTGGCTAGCACCAGCCGGGAAGTGGCTCCTCGCCCTGAGCCTGCGCAGGTCCTTCGCCCAGAGCCCAAGCCCGTTAAAGGTAAGGGCACTGGGAAGAAGACCCCAGCCCCTGAAGCCGGACGTGAGGAGATGGACCTCGACGCTCCACCACCGCCACCCCTGACAGAGCCCTGGACGGAGGTGGTGAAGAGAGGGAGACGGCCTCGGGCCCGAGTGTCGCGACCTGCGACAACGGCGCAGCCAGAGCGGCCTCAGGCGAGGCAACCGGCCCCACCATTGCCGAAGAAGAAAGACCGGAAGGTCAAGCTTCGCCCCCAGCGCACAGCAGCCGTGGTAATCACGCTGCTGCCGGGGGCGCAGGAGAAAGGCTTGACCTACTCCAAGGTCTTGAGCGAGGCTAGGGGCCGGATTGACTTGGCAAGCTTCCCGCCGCTGAAAATGCGAGTGGCCGCTACAGGGGGTCGAGTCCTGGAAGTGCCTGGCACGGAGAGGACGGAGAAGGCCGACTCCCTAGCCCAAAAGCTGCGGGAAGTTTTCCAGGGTGCTGAGGGGGACATCCGGGTCTCAAGGCCGGTCACCACCGCTGATATGCGAGTGAGCGGCCTTGACGACTCGGTAGACCTGGCGCAGCTACAAGCTAGCCTCGCCAGGACCGGAGAGTGCGGCGCCCAGGACCTGAAGGTCGGCGAAATAAGGAGAGGTGCGGCAGGCATGGGCACTGCATTTGTCCGGTGCCCTGCCACTGCCGCCAAGAAGATCGCGGCAGGCGGTGGCCGGCTGCTGGTGGGCTGGGTGGCGGCTCGGGTCCAGGTGCTGGACGCCCGGCCCCGCCGCTGCTTCCGCTGCCTTGCCCTGGGCCACGTCAGAGCCCAGTGCAGGTCCGAGGTTGACCGCAGCGATGATTGCTATCGCTGCGGTCAAGCAGGCCACAAGGCCAGCGGTTGCTCCGCCGCCCCCCATTGCACTCTGTGTGCAGCAGCGGGGAAGCCGGCCGACCATCTATCCGGGGGCAAGGCATGTGCCAAGCCCCCGTCAAAAATAGATGCGCGACGAGGAACGGCAGCGACTAAGGCCAAGGCCAAGTCGCAGCCGACTCGCCCCCAGGAGCAGGCGACCAGTATGGAGGAAAGTTAATGGCAGACGGCCTAACTTTCCTCCAGGCAAACGCCAACCACTCTGCCAGGGCTCAGGATGTTTTTCTCCAGAGCCTGGCAGAGCGGTTGATACAGGTGGCCGTGATCGCCGAGCCGTACCGGGTCCCGCCCAGAGCTGACTGGGTCGGAGATCTGGACGGCTTAGTGGCGATCACAACCCAGTCGCCAGCCCGATCCCCTCCCTTTGAGGGTGTGGTAAAGGGTAGGGGACACGTCGCGGCCCGTATTGGCGGGGTGGTGGTCGTGGGGGTGTACTTCTCCCCCAACAGGGCCCTTGCCGAGTTTGAGACGTTTCTCGGTGAGGTAGGGGCCCTGGTCGGCCAGAACCTTCCCCGACCGGTCATCGTCCTTGGAGACCTCAACGCCAAATCCATGGCGTGGGGGTCTCCAAGGACAGATGCCAGAGGCGAGGCCGTTGAAGAGTGGCTGGTGGGGGCGGGACTGTGCGTCCTCAACCGTGGGTCCACGCACACGTGCGTGCGGCATACGGGTGGGTCGGTGGTGGACGTCACCTTCGCCACCCCCGAGCTCGCGGCGCGGGTCCGAGATTGGGAGGTGCTGGTGGACGAGGAGACGCTGTCTGACCATCGGTACATCCGATTTAGCGTCTCCTCGTCAACGTCTTCAGCAGGACCGGGCGCGAGATTGTCGCCTGCGGTTGGTCCGCGGTGGGCGTTGAACCGCCTGGACGTGGAGGTGCTGCAGGAGGCAGCCATAGTCTACTGGTGGAGTGAGGGGATCGCCGAGCTCCGGCGCGAATGCCTGGCGATGCGACGCCGCTACCAGCGTTACCGAAGGAGGAGGCAGCGGGATGCGGCGGAACTGGACGCCCGCTACTCCACTTATCGGGAGGCGTGCAGGGCTTTGCGGCTGAGCATCAGCCAGGCCAAGGCGCAGGCATGGCAGGAGCTCCTGAGCTCGATCGAGCGGGATCCCTGGGGGCGGCCGTACCAGTGGGCCAGGCGGAAGCTTCGCCCCTGGGCCCCCCCGGTCACTACGACTCTCGAGCCGGTGGTCCTCCAGCGGGTGGTTGAGGGACTGTTCCCCGGTAGCCCGGGGACCGAGTTCGTCCCTCCCACCGCGGCGGTGCCTGCTTCGGAGATCGAGGAGGAGGTGCCCGAGATCTCGCAGGGCGAGCTGGGCGCGGCCGTTCTCCGCATGAGGGCCAAGAACACGGCGCCAGGTCCCGATGGCATCCCTGGCCGCGCGTGGGCCCTCGTGCAAGAGGAGATGGAGGAATGGATGAGGACGGTCTTCGACCGCTGCCTGCGCCAAGGGCGGTTCCCCGGGCGGTGGAAAAAGGGCCGGCTCGTTCTCCTGCGCAAGGAGGGGCGCCCCGCTGACGAACCGGCGGGTTACCGCCCTATAGTCCTCCTTGACGAGGCGGGCAAGCTGCTGGAGCGCGTGGTGGTTGCCCGACTCGTCAGGCACCTCGAGGATGTCGGCCCGGACTTGGCCGACACCCAGTTCGGGTTCCGGAGAGGTCGCTCGACAGTGGATGCCATATCCCACGTCCGCGACCTCTCCGAAAGGGCGTGCTCCGGCGGTGGGGTGATGTTGGCGGTGTCGTTAGACATCGCCAACGCCTTCAACACCCTGCCATGGGGTGCGATATTGGGGGCACTGGGGTACCATAGGGTCCCTCAGTACCTCCGGTGCCTCGTTGGGGACTACCTCTCACATAGAGAGGTAGTTTACCCGACGAAAGACGGGGAGGGCTGCAGCCCCATGACCCGCGGTGTTCCACAGGGGTCCGTACTGGGCCCCACCCTGTGGAACATAGGGTACGATTGGGTGCTGCGAGGCGCTAACCTTCGTGGCGTCGACGTAGTTTGCTACGCCGACGACACGTTGGTTACCGCCCGGGGACGGACGTATAGGGAGGCGTCCGTCCTGGCTACAGCCGGAGTTGCGGCTGTGGTAGCCAGGATTCGGCGGTTGGGTCTGGAGGTGGCGCTCCACAAGTCCGAGGCCATATGTTTTCATGGTTCTCGGAGGGCGCCACCTGCAGACTCATCGATTGTTGTGGGTGGAACCTCCATTGCTGTCGGGTCGACGCTGAAGTATCTCGGCGTCGTACTTGACAGCAAGTGGGGGTTCGGAGCCCACATACAGAGGCTGGCCCCGAGGCTCGTGGGGACGGCGGCTGCGCTAAGCCGCCTCCTTCCGAACCTCGGTGGGGGTGGTGGGAGCTGCCGCCGCCTATACATGGCGGTGGTGCGCTCCATGGCCCTCTACGGGGCCCCAATATGGGCCGGCTCCCTGGACTCCAGGGGGATCGCTCGGCTCTGCGGGGCCCAGAGGGTCATGGCGGTGAGAGTGTGCAGGGGCTACCGCACACTTTCACATGAGGTGGCCTGCGCCATCGCTGGCTCCCTCCCGTGGGACTTGGAGGCTGAGGTCCTGTCCGACGTGTTTTGGCGCAGGGCGCGGGCACGCGAGCAGGACCTACGGCCTGCCCCACGAGAGGTGGAGCAGTGGAGGCGAGACTCCAGGGATGCTGCTCTGGAGTCCTGGAGCAGGCGGCTCGCGGTGGACCGGAGGAGGGGGGCCGGGGCCGTCCGATTTCTGGAGGCGGTCCGGCCCGTACTTAGGGAATGGGTCCACCGTGAGCATGGGGGTCTCTCCTTCCGGCTGACCCAGGTACTCTCGGGGCATGGATGCCTCGGGAGATACCTGTTCAGCGTAGCACGGAGGGAAGAGACCCCGGTGTGCCACCAGTGCGGCTGCGCGGAGGAGACGGCGCAGCACGTGCTGGAGGTATGCCCGGGGGCGGCGGAGCCACGACTGGCGTTGGTCGCGGCTGTAGGGGCAGACCTCTCGCTGCCGACCATCCTATCTAGGATGGTCGCCGACGAGGGGTCCTGGAGGGCTATGGTCTCTTTCTGCGAGGAAGTGATGTCGCAGAGAGAGACCGAGGAGCGGGAGAGAGAAAGGGATCCTCTTTCTCTCCCGCTCCGGAGGGCGCGGACACGGAGGCGAGCCAGCAGGGCTCGCACACCGTCTCCGCTAGGAGGCCCAGGGGCGCCGGACATGGGGGTGTCTGGTGCTCCCAATTAAGGAGGGTCTCCTGAGGAGTCGATGCCTTGGTGTCCAGGGCATCGCTTCGGAGCTGGGGAGGGGGACGAGCCCCCTCCTGAGGTGGGTCCGGCTGCGGACAGCGGCGTGGTGGGGTTACGGAGATTCTGAGAGAGGCCCCGTGACCCCGCCACTGCCGACGAGGATGGACACCGTGGGGGTTTAGTCGGTAGGGGTGCCCTTCTGGCATCGAGTCCGACATACCCCACTGCGCCTCCCCCGGGGCGTAGCGGGGATGTGTAAGCGCATTCCCCCACGAAAAAAAAAAAAAAAAAAAAAAAAAAAAAAAAAAAAAAAAAAAAAGGTTAGGTTAGGTTCCCCCCCGAATGAGTTCCCGCCTTGCCGTGGCGGGGGGGCTCAGCGGTCGCAACAGTTGCGGCGGCCGCTGCTAAGAGGAACTCGAGGGGCCTTCTCCGCGCGCCCCAGAGCTTGTATCTGGAGCGCGCGTAGAAGGCGGTCCGGGATCTCGCATGTGCCTCTCCTCGGAGAGGCTCTTTTCGAGAGGCCTGGACGAGGGGGCCATCCTCGGACGGATGGGAGGCTCGGCCGGCGCCCTGGACAGTCCGGGAAGCGGCGGTGCGAGCCTAGGCGGCCTTGAATGGCTGCGGTACTCGGTCGGCGTCTCGGCCTTATGCTGAGTAGCGGCGATCCGAGGGGCTGGCCTTGCAAAAGGCAGCCTGAAGGAGCCCTCGCTTGTGCCTCTCGTGAGAGGTTCTTGCTGACGGGCTCGAGGTGGGCCTTCTACGTGCGCCTCAGAGCTTGTATCTGGAGCGAACGTAGAAGGCGGTCGTGAGGGGCTCGGCTCTGCTGAGCGAAGGGGGTCGCATAGGCCTGGACGAGGGGGCCATCCTCGGACGGATGGGAGGCTCGACCGGCGCCCTGGACAGTCCGGGAAGCGGCGGTGCGAGCCTAGGCGGCCTTGACTGGCTGCGGTACTCGGTCGGCGTCTCGGCCTTATGCTGAGTAGCGGCGATCCGAGGGGCTGGCCTTGCAAAAGGCAGCCTGAAGGAGCCCTCGCTTGTGCCTCTCGCTAGAGAGGTTCTTGCTGACGGGCTCGAGGTGGGCCTTCTACGTGCGCTTCAGAGCTTGTATCTGGAGCGAACGTAGAAGGCGTTCGTGAGGGGCTCGGCTCTGCTGAGCGAAGGGCTCGCATAGGCGAGCGAGGAGGAGTGCTCTGTGCGGCGGTGCTCCGTGGGCGGCCTTTGCACTTTTTGGTGTAAGGGTGACGTTGAAGGCCTGCGGGGCGCCGCCGTACAGAGCAAACCAAGTCTCAAGGTTCGGGGGTTGCCGAGGAGAGTGTCCGGATTGGGAGTCCGGAGCTGCGTCGTATTAACGCGGCGCAGCTCCGGGCTCGCACCCCGGGCATGGTCAACGGGAAGTTGGCCGCGAGACCCCCACTGGGGAGCTTTACCCACCAATGAAGCAAAAACAAACATGAAAAGTAGCGATTTTAAGGTAACTACCCAGGCCGGTCTCCGAAAGGAGGAATCCCGCCGTGCTTCGGCACGCTGCCCCACGTACTCTGGGGGGGGCGCAAATCGCGAAACCAACATCAACGACGACCTACGCATAAACACGGACACCGATGGAGAGGGAAGCAGGGGGCATGGCCCCGAAGAGTTGGAGGAGTCGCGCCCAAGCAGGCGCGACTCAGGTGACCGGGCTTGCTCGGTCACTTTAGAAAGAATGTCGGGTGACGAAGACCTTTCTGGGTCCATGTCACTCGACCTATCGGAGGACTCCGACGCCAGTTTGGCGGCGGTGACGTCTCAGGTTACTGAAGGGTCACTGCCGCTAAAATGGCGGAAACGCCAGCGAGAGGGGGAGGACGAGGCTACCGTGGGAGAGGATGTGACCTCGCCCAAAGTAGCCTCGTCCCGGCGAGGACGAGGTCGTCCGCCCACAACGGGGCAGTACGTTGGCCTTGCTAAGGCAAAGGCCGACCTCAACGCCGCCAAGGCCGAAGCACTTCGGCTGGAGGCTGAGGCGGACCTGGCCTGGGAGGCGAGGAGGAAGAGGGAGACAGCAGCTGCTGTTCTCCAAAACTCACCGAAGAGGACAGAGGCTGGACGGAGCGAGGCGCCCGAGGACTCTCCAGACCTGCACAGACTCGTGCAGGATTCCCTGGAGACAATCGAGAAGGTCGCCAGGACCTCCGGCAACCTGAAGGGCACGTTTGTGAAGGCCCTGAAGGACGCGGTGAAAACGGTCCGGGACTCGGTGGAGGAGATGCGGACTCGCACTGTGCCGGAGGAGCTGATCCGTGTGGAGGCGGCAAACGCGAGGCTCACGCGTGAGCTAGGCGAATTGCGAAAGGAGCTAGCGGAGCTTCGGGCCACGCGGGAGCCAGGAGCTCTAATTGCCCCTCCTGTCACAGATACGGAGGAGATCGTGCGGGCGGTCATGGTGCAGGTGGGCACCATGATGAACGCCCGCTTTGAGGGCATGGCGGACCGATTGCTCCCCGAGAGAAGGTTGAGACCCCCGCTGGCTGCTGACAGCCGTAAACAGAAAGCGGTGGCTAGCACCAGCCGGGAAGTGGCTCCTCGCCCTGAGCCTGCGCAGGTCCTTCGCCCAGAGCCCAAGCCCGTTAAAGGTAAGGGCACTGGGAAGAAGACCCCAGCCCCTGAAGCCGGACGTGAGGAGATGGACCTCGACGCTCCACCACCGCCACCCCTGACAGAGCCCTGGACGGAGGTGGTGAAGAGAGGGAGACGGCCTCGGGCCCGAGTGTCGCGACCTGCGACAACGGCGCAGCCAGAGCGGCCTCAGGCGAGGCAACCGGCCCCACCATTGCCGAAGAAGAAAGACCGGAAGGTCAAGCTTCGCCCCCAGCGCACAGCAGCCGTGGTAATCACGCTGCTGCCGGGGGCGCAGGAGAAAGGCTTGACCTACTCCAAGGTCTTGAGCGAGGCTAGGGGCCGGATTGACTTGGCAAGCTTCCCGCCGCTGAAAATGCGAGTGGCCGCTACAGGGGGTCGAGTCCTGGAAGTGCCTGGCACGGAGAGGACGGAGAAGGCCGACTCCCTAGCCCAAAAGCTGCGGGAAGTTTTCCAGGGTGCTGAGGGGGACATCCGGGTCTCAAGGCCGGTCACCACCGCTGATATGCGAGTGAGCGGCCTTGACGACTCGGTAGACCTGGCGCAGCTACAAGCTAGCCTCGCCAGGACCGGAGAGTGCGGCGCCCAGGACCTGAAGGTCGGCGAAATAAGGAGAGGTGCGGCAGGCATGGGCACTGCATTTGTCCGGTGCCCTGCCACTGCCGCCAAGAAGATCGCGGCAGGCGGTGGCCGGCTGCTGGTGGGCTGGGTGGCGGCTCGGGTCCAGGTGCTGGACGCCCGGCCCCGCCGCTGCTTCCGCTGCCTTGCCCTGGGCCACGTCAGAGCCCAGTGCAGGTCCGAGGTTGACCGCAGCGATGATTGCTATCGCTGCGGTCAAGCAGGCCACAAGGCCAGCGGTTGCTCCGCCGCCCCCCATTGCACTCTGTGTGCAGCAGCGGGGAAGCCGGCCGACCATCTATCCGGGGGCAAGGCATGTGCCAAGCCCCCGTCAAAAATAGATGCGCGACGAGGAACGGCAGCGACTAAGGCCAAGGCCAAGTCGCAGCCGACTCGCCCCCAGGAGCAGGCGACCAGTATGGAGGAAAGTTAATGGCAGACGGCCTAACTTTCCTCCAGGCAAACGCCAACCACTCTGCCAGGGCTCAGGATGTTTTTCTCCAGAGCCTGGCAGAGCGGTTGATACAGGTGGCCGTGATCGCCGAGCCGTACCGGGTCCCGCCCAGAGCTGACTGGGTCGGAGATCTGGACGGCTTAGTGGCGATCACAACCCAGTCGCCAGCCCGATCCCCTCCCTTTGAGGGTGTGGTAAAGGGTAGGGGACACGTCGCGGCCCGTATTGGCGGGGTGGTGGTCGTGGGGGTGTACTTCTCCCCCAACAGGGCCCTTGCCGAGTTTGAGACGTTTCTCGGTGAGGTAGGGGCCCTGGTCGGCCAGAACCTTCCCCGACCGGTCATCGTCCTTGGAGACCTCAACGCCAAATCCATGGCGTGGGGGTCTCCAAGGACAGATGCCAGAGGCGAGGCCGTTGAAGAGTGGCTGGTGGGGGCGGGACTGTGCGTCCTCAACCGTGGGTCCACGCACACGTGCGTGCGGCATACGGGTGGGTCGGTGGTGGACGTCACCTTCGCCACCCCCGAGCTCGCGGCGCGGGTCCGAGATTGGGAGGTGCTGGTGGACGAGGAGACGCTGTCTGACCATCGGTACATCCGATTTAGCGTCTCCTCGTCAACGTCTTCAGCAGGACCGGGCGCGAGATTGTCGCCTGCGGTTGGTCCGCGGTGGGCGTTGAACCGCCTGGACGTGGAGGTGCTGCAGGAGGCAGCCATAGTCTACTGGTGGAGTGAGGGGATCGCCGAGCTCCGGCGCGAATGCCTGGCGATGCGACGCCGCTACCAGCGTTACCGAAGGAGGAGGCAGCGGGATGCGGCGGAACTGGACGCCCGCTACTCCACTTATCGGGAGGCGTGCAGGGCTTTGCGGCTGAGCATCAGCCAGGCCAAGGCGCAGGCATGGCAGGAGCTCCTGAGCTCGATCGAGCGGGATCCCTGGGGGCGGCCGTACCAGTGGGCCAGGCGGAAGCTTCGCCCCTGGGCCCCCCCGGTCACTACGACTCTCGAGCCGGTGGTCCTCCAGCGGGTGGTTGAGGGACTGTTCCCCGGTAGCCCGGGGACCGAGTTCGTCCCTCCCACCGCGGCGGTGCCTGCTTCGGAGATCGAGGAGGAGGTGCCCGAGATCTCGCAGGGCGAGCTGGGCGCGGCCGTTCTCCGCATGAGGGCCAAGAACACGGCGCCAGGTCCCGATGGCATCCCTGGCCGCGCGTGGGCCCTCGTGCAAGAGGAGATGGAGGAATGGATGAGGACGGTCTTCGACCGCTGCCTGCGCCAAGGGCGGTTCCCCGGGCGGTGGAAAAAGGGCCGGCTCGTTCTCCTGCGCAAGGAGGGGCGCCCCGCTGACGAACCGGCGGGTTACCGCCCTATAGTCCTCCTTGACGAGGCGGGCAAGCTGCTGGAGCGCGTGGTGGTTGCCCGACTCGTCAGGCACCTCGAGGATGTCGGCCCGGACTTGGCCGACACCCAGTTCGGGTTCCGGAGAGGTCGCTCGACAGTGGATGCCATATCCCACGTCCGCGACCTCTCCGAAAGGGCGTGCTCCGGCGGTGGGGTGATGTTGGCGGTGTCGTTAGACATCGCCAACGCCTTCAACACCCTGCCATGGGGTGCGATATTGGGGGCACTGGGGTACCATAGGGTCCCTCAGTACCTCCGGTGCCTCGTTGGGGACTACCTCTCACATAGAGAGGTAGTTTACCCGACGAAAGACGGGGAGGGCTGCAGCCCCATGACCCGCGGTGTTCCACAGGGGTCCGTACTGGGCCCCACCCTGTGGAACATAGGGTACGATTGGGTGCTGCGAGGCGCTAACCTTCGTGGCGTCGACGTAGTTTGCTACGCCGACGACACGTTGGTTACCGCCCGGGGACGGACGTATAGGGAGGCGTCCGTCCTGGCTACAGCCGGAGTTGCGGCTGTGGTAGCCAGGATTCGGCGGTTGGGTCTGGAGGTGGCGCTCCACAAGTCCGAGGCCATATGTTTTCATGGTTCTCGGAGGGCGCCACCTGCAGACTCATCGATTGTTGTGGGTGGAACCTCCATTGCTGTCGGGTCGACGCTGAAGTATCTCGGCGTCGTACTTGACAGCAAGTGGGGGTTCGGAGCCCACATACAGAGGCTGGCCCCGAGGCTCGTGGGGACGGCGGCTGCGCTAAGCCGCCTCCTTCCGAACCTCGGTGGGGGTGGTGGGAGCTGCCGCCGCCTATACATGGCGGTGGTGCGCTCCATGGCCCTCTACGGGGCCCCAATATGGGCCGGCTCCCTGGACTCCAGGGGGATCGCTCGGCTCTGCGGGGCCCAGAGGGTCATGGCGGTGAGAGTGTGCAGGGGCTACCGCACACTTTCACATGAGGTGGCCTGCGCCATCGCTGGCTCCCTCCCGTGGGACTTGGAGGCTGAGGTCCTGTCCGACGTGTTTTGGCGCAGGGCGCGGGCACGCGAGCAGGACCTACGGCCTGCCCCACGAGAGGTGGAGCAGTGGAGGCGAGACTCCAGGGATGCTGCCCTGGAGTCCTGGAGCAGGCAGCTCGCGGTGGACCGGAGGAGGGGGGCCGGGGCCGTCCGATTTCTGGAGGCGGTCCGGCCCGTACTTAGGGAATGGGTCCACCGTGAGCATGGGGGTCTCTCCTTCCGGCTGACCCAGGTACTCTCGGGGCATGGATGCCTCGGGAGATACCTGTTCAGCGTAGCACGGAGGGAAGAGACCCCGGTGTGCCACCAGTGCGGCTGCGCGGAGGAGACGGCGCAGCACGTGCTGGAGGTATGCCCGGGGGCGGCGGAGCCACGACTGGCGTTGGTCGCGGCTGTAGGGGCGGACCTCTCGCTGCCGACCATCCTATCTAGGATGGTCGCCGACGAGGGGTCCTGGAGGGCTATGGTCTCTTTCTGCGAGGAAGTGATGTCGCAGAGAGAGACCGAGGAGCGGGAGAGAGAAAGGGATCCTCTTTCTCTCCCGCTCCGGAGGGCGCGGACACGGAGGCGAGCCAGCAGGGCTCGCAGTCCGTCTCCGCTAGGAGGCCCAGGGGCGCCGGACACGGGGGTGTCTGGGGCTCCCAATTAAGGAGGGTCTCCTGAGGAGTCGATGCCTTGGTGTCCAGGGCATCGCTTCGGAGCTAGGGAGGGGGACGAGCCCCCTCCTGAGGCGGGTCCGGTTGCGGACAGCGGCGTGGTGGGGTTACGGAGATTCTGAGAGAGGCCCCGTGACCCCGCCACTGCCGACGAGGATGGACACCGTGGGGGTTTAGTCGGTAGGGGTGCCCTTCTGGCATCGAGTCCGACATACCCCGCTGCGCCTCCCCCGGGGCGTAGCGGGGATGTGTAAGCGCATTCCCCCACGAAAAAAAAAAAAAAAAAAAGGTTAGGTTAGGTTCTCCGCAGCTGTCGTCATGACACTGCAGCCTGGGGCGGCGGAGAGGGGTGCGACATACGCGGCGGCCTTACTCGAGGCCAAGCGAAGGGTTAACCTGACAGAGCTCGGGATACCAGCCGTTAACTTTCGCGTGGCCTCTACTGGTGGGCGAGTGCTGGAAGTGTCAGGCACAACCAGCGGCGACAAGGCGGACGCTCTCGCGTCAAAACTAAGGGAGATTTTTGACCCAGGTGACGTCCGGGTCTCCAGGCCGATGAAGTGCGCGGACCTACGCGTCACCGGCCTGGACGACTCAGTGACCAAGGAGGAGGTTGCGATTGCCATCGCCGGGCTCGGGGAATGTGAAGTTGGCCTAATTCAGGCCAATGACGTCCGCCGCAACGCCGCCGGCATCGGTACGACGTTCGTCCGATGTCCGGTAGCTGTAGCGAAAAAGGTGGCCGGTAACGGTCGCCTAAAGATAGGGTGGCTCTCGGCGCAGGTGAAGGTTTTGCCAGCCAGGCCACTTCGCTGCTTCCGGTGCCTTGAAGTGGGGCACCTCCGGGCGCAGTGCCCGGTGGAAAAGACAGACCGCAGCAATGAATGTTACCGCTGCGGTCAGACGGGCCATAAGGCCAGTGGTTGTTCGGCCGAGCCCCACTGCTCGGTATGCGCAGCAGCGGGCAAACCAGCCAACCACCGATTGGGAGGCAGGGCCTGCGCTGCGCCCCAAAAGAAGGGCAGGAAGGTCGCGACCGGGGCTAAGTCCCGGCAGCCGCCGTCCCGCACCCCGCCAGCGGGGCCTGAGGAGTCGCGGATGGACGCCGGCTAAGGCGCCCATCTGCGACTGGAAACTCTGGGCGTCGGTTCGGGGGAACCGGCGTCCGCTATAGAGTTCCGAGCTGGCACGATGTGGGCGGTGTTCCCCACATCGTGACAAAGTGGGCGGAGCAGAAGCTCCCCGAGGAGGGGTCCCAGGGGACCAGCGCCCAGGCCGGGGCTGCGGAAGAGTACGAGAAATGCTCCCGGGCCCCGGCACATAGCGCAAAGGAGGAACACCCCAGGGTTTTTAGTGGGTATGCCGCCACTAGGGCGGAGACTCCCACATCACCACACTGCTCCCCCCGGGGTAGGGTGGTACCTATAAAAGGTTTTCCCTGGTAAAAAAAAAAAAAAAAAAAAAAAAAAAAAAAAAAAAAAAAAAAAAGGTTAGGTTAGGTTCCCCCCCGAATGAGTTCCCGCCTTGCCGTGGCGGGGGGGCTCAGCGGTCGCAACAGTTGCGGCGGCCGCTGCCAAGAGGAACTCGAGGTGGAGGCTCGACCGGCGCCCTGGACATTCCGGGAAGCGGCGGTGCGAGCCTAGGCGGCCTTGGTTGGCCGCGGGACCCGGTCGGCGTCTCGGCCGTATGCCGAGTAGCGGCGACGCGGGTTGGGGCTCGCCTTTTTGGAGGCAGCCCAGGGGAGCCCTCGCTCGCATTTCTCCTCGGAGAAGCGCTAGCGATGGGCTCGAAGGGGCCTTCTCCGCGCGCCCCAGAGCTTTTATCTGGAGCGCGCGTAGAGGGCGGTCCGGGATCTCATACTGAGAGGCCCGGACGAGGGGACCGTCCTCGGACGGATGGGAGGGACACCCGGTGCGTGGCTAACCCCACCACCGGAAGAGGTGTCACAGATCGGAACCCCGTTAGCCGCGAGGCGCGGGACCGAGGGCCTTGGCTTAACCGCCCGGGCCGCGAGGAAGAAAACCTCTATAAAAAATCACCCCGAAGGTCAAGCGGCGGAGCAGCGCGAGGACCTGCATGGCCACCAGGAAGGTTGGTCGCAACTGCTACCCCCGCGGGGGCCCAGCCGAAGCCCTGCGCGGGAGACGCCTAGGCTTACCCGGGTACAGGGGGCACTGCCCGGGTGGACCACGTATATCCCCCATACTCGTGGGAATCATATGGAAAAGTTAAAACTCAAACTTTCTACGATTCGGAGGGAGGAGAGGGGGCGTAAGAGCCCCGAGGTGGACCTGGACGGGGAGTCTGACTCCTCGGTCGGGAGCATGCTGTCGGTGACGGAGTCGCCGGACAGGTCGGGGGGAAAAGGCCTCCTGAAGCGGGTTAGGTCCCGTGAGGTGTTGAGTCGCGCTGTTAGCAGCGTTGACTCCGATGACGACGAGGACGCTCCAGCCACAAAGTTGGTCGCAGTGCCAAGAAGGGGCAGAGGCCGGCCGCCTACTACAGGCGAGTATGTCGGTCTCGCTAAGGCGAAGGCGGCACTTGTGGCTGCAGAGCGCCAGGAGATGGAGTTACGGGCTGAGCGAGAGGTCGAAGCGTTGACAGCTACCTTGCGGTCGCAAAAGTCGACGAGCGCTCGGCTCTCGGAATCATCGGCGGTAAATTCGGAGGTGCTGGCTGCTGACCTTAATAAGAAGGTCTTGGACTGTGTGGCCACGATTAATAACGTGGCCGCTAAGTCCACGAACTTAAAGGGCACATTCCAGCGCGCATTGAAGGAGGCGGCGTCCACTATCAAGGAGGTAGTGGACGACCTGCAGTCAAGGTCCTCGACAGAGGAGACCAAAATCCTGCAGACCGCTAATGCGCGACTGCGCGAAGAGGTGGCGGAGCTCCGCAAGGAGATGGTTGAGCTCCGCAGGGACATGGCTTTGGCCTCTGCTTCGGCTACTCCGCAGGTCTCGGGATATGAGATCCGACGCGAGACCCGATCAGCGGAGGAGCTGGAGCAGGCCATACTGCGGCAAATCGGGGGAATGCTGAACGCTCGGTTCGAGGCGCTAGAAGGGCGTCTCCTGCCTGAGCAGCGCACTCGTCCCCCGCTTGCCGCAGACCGGAGAGACAAGGTTCCCCGAAAAGCCCCAACGGTTCCGATACCGGAATCAGGGCTTCCGGGGACATCGGACGTGACCCAGCCTTTCTCCAATGCCCGAAAAAGCAAGAAGGGGAAGGCTAAGAAGGTGGTTAAGGATGGACTCTCTGGTGCCGCCACAGACTCTGGTGACTCTCAGCCCCTTCAACCAGCGCCCGCAGCCCCTGGGACGGAGTCCTGGGCCACGGTCGCCAAAAAGGGAAAAAAGAAGGGTGGCTCGACGGCTTCTGCACCACCGCAGCGACAAACGCAGGCGCAAGCCAGTTCGCGTCAACCGCAAGCTGGTGGTGTATCAAGCCGTCGCCCAAAGAAGTCGAAACCGGCCGCTCCACAACTCCGTGTCCCCAGCTCCGCAGCTGTCGTCCTGACACTGCAGCCTGGGGCGGTGGAGAGGGGCGCGACCTACGCCGCCGCATTGCTGGAGGCGAGGAGGAGGTTTGATATGCAAGAATTAGGCATATCAACCATAAACTTCCGCGTAGCCGCCAGTGGCGGCCGGATGTTGGAGGTGCCAGGTGCGACAAGCGGTGACAAGGCGGACGCCCTCGCGGCGAAATTGCGGGAGATATTCGATCCGGATGACGTCCGTGTCTCCAGGCCAATGAAGTGCGTAGACCTGCGCGTCACCGGCCTGGATGACTCGGCCACTGAGAGGGAGGTCGCCGCCGCCATTGCGCGAGTTGGCGAATGCGAGGCTGACCTCGTAAAGGCGAACGCCATCCGCCGCAACGCTGCCGGCATCGGGACGACCTTCGTTCGATGCCCGGTGGCTGCGGCGAAAAAAGTGGCTAGCTGTGGACGTTTAAAGGTGGGCTGGGTCTCGGCCCAGATAAAAGTCCTAGCGGCTAGGCCGCTGCGGTGCTACCGGTGCCTCCAACTGGGGCATCTCCGGGGGCAGTGCGCAGAGGGAAACAAGGACCGCAGCGGTGAATGCTACCGCTGCGGTCAAGAAGGCCATAAAGCGAGTGAGTGCTCGTCCGAGCCTCATTGCTCGGTGTGCGCGGCAGCGGGCAGACCAGCCACCCACCGGTTGGGTGGCAGGGCCTGCGCCGTGCCCAAAAAGAAGGGCGGGAAGGTTGCAGTCGTGGCCAAGGCCAAGAAGCCGCCAACCCGCACCCCGCCAGCACGGGAAGAGGAGTCGCGGATGGACGCTGGTTAAGGCGCCCATCTGTGACTGGGAACTTGGGCGTCGGTTCGGGGGAACCGGCGTCCACCACAAAGTTCCCGAGATGGCACGATGTGGGAGGTGTTCCCCACATCGTGACAAGGTGGGTGGAGCAGAAGCTCCCCGAGGAGGGGTCCCAGGGGACCAGCGCCCAGGCCGGGGCTGCGGAAGAGTACGAGAAATGCTCCCGGGCCCCGGCACATAGCGCAAAGGAGGAACACCCCAGGGTTTTTAGTGGGTATGCCGCCACTAGGGCGGAGACTCCCACATCACCACACTGCTCCCCCCGGGGTAAGGTGGTACCTATAAAAGGTTTTCCCTGGTAAAAAAAAAAAAAAAAAAAAAAAAAAGGTTAGGTTAGGTTAGGTTAGGTTAGGTTTTTTTTTTTTTTTTTGATCCGACCTCCTCCGCTTGTTTCCCCCGATCTTTCCGGGGACCTTTTTTAGGTTTTGGTTTTGTTTATGATAAAATTTATATTAGGTTTATAAAAAAATGTTAGTTTCTACTATTGTAGTTCTTTTATTTAAATTTTATTTATTCAATGTTGTCTAATTTGTGTTGTATCTATTTATTCATACGGTTTTTAATTGATTCTTTTAATTTTTGTGAGGCTTTATTTGTAGTTAATTTGTACAGTTATTTTCAGTATTTGACCTCCTGTATTGTTATGCTATTGTATTCTATTATTTACTGTTTTTGTGATACTATTTTATACCTAAATTTCAAATGTACCAATCTTCTCCACCCGTACATACTTGTAGTTCTTGATAACTACACGTTGTACGAGTTTTTCATATGACTATTAAGATATGGCTTGAGGACAGTCATTGTCCTCTCGTCGTATTCCTACCAATTGCATCTTTTGCTACTCTCGTGCATAACGCCAACAGGTGCGGCCTGGATTTCTTCCCTGCCATCATTTCGCACAATGAGGCCTGCGTCAACATCATGTTGGTTTCGGACTCCAGGTCGTATCTGTCGGCGTCGTATTTAGGGCACTCGAGTAGCAAGTGTAGTATCGACTCATTTTTGTCGGGATCACATATACATGAGGGGTTGTCTTTGCACTTAAAGCGAGTTAAGTACTCAGCAAACCCCCCATGTCCGGTCAAAACCTGTGTCAATACGGGAGTGAGCTGGAACTTTCTCACTATTCCGTAGGCCTCCGTGGCGTTTGGGAGGAAGGCTTTAGTGATCTGAGACGTTTCGCCGCGAGTATACCTCTGGCTCCAGATTTCTAAAGTCTTCCTCCTTATTTCACCTTTTGCGTACGACACTGGACACTTGTCGTAGTGTGCGGAGGTCTTTGAGTGCAGTGCCGCCTGTTTAGCCAGTTCATCGGCTCTCTCATTGCCCGGTATTCCAGCATGCGCTTTCACCCAATACAATTTCAGTTCACACCCTTTGGTCTTCAATTCGGCGATGTTGCGTCTTATCGCAAATCCCAAAGGGTGGAATGTGTCGGGATTCTGCACTATTTGGAGGGCAGATCTCGAGTCACTCAGCACAGCCACAGTTTCTGGCTTCCCTTCTCGCAGTAGTTCCGTTGCTTGGAACAGTGCGTAAAGTTCAGCCTGAAATACTGTGCAGAATGACTCGAGTCTCAACTTCTTCGTCTTTTTTTCCTCACCACCCTTCCAGTACGAATATGCTGCACCTACTTTCCCCTCCAATTTGCTCCCATCAGTATAAATTTGGATTTCTGGGAGCTTATGTTGTTTAAGGGTTTCGGGCAGCATATCGTCGAGGCACTTAAAGACGATTTCCTCCTCTTCTGCGGGATGCCGAGCCTTTAAGAAGGAAACGCGCTTTTCAATTTCCCTTTTGCCGTATTCAAGTTTTGTCGGTCGACCTCTCTTCGCTTCGTACAGCTGGGCTGCCTCCCGAATCCGGAGGTCTAGTGGAAGTAGCCCAGCTAATACGAGAACAGCATTGAGAGGTGCCGTTCGATAAGAGGGCATTAGGTTAGGGTTAGGTTAGGGCATTAGGTTAGGGCATTAGGTTTTAGGTTAGGTTAGGTTAGGTTAGGTTAGGTTAGGTTAGGTTAGGTTAGGTTAGGTTAGGTTAGGTTAGGTTAGGTTAGGTTAGGTTAGGTTAGGTTAGGTTAGGTTATTTTTTTTTTTTTTTTTTTTTTTTTTTTTTATTTTTTTTTTTTCTTTCGACCCTCCAAGTTAATGGAGATATTATGTGCTACTACCTTTCATACCAGTTCTCGCTTGTTCTCTGATCGCATTCATTCTTCATACTGTGATCTTCTTTCTTACATCTCTTTCATTTCTTTTAATTGGTGGGATGCCAATTTCGCTAATATGTGTACCTATCTATATCATATATTATTATTTATTTACAGGAATATTATAACTAAATAAGTTTTTCAGCTTATTCTAATTTTGGGTTTACATACCATATATAAGTCTAATATATATGGTTGTAGCCCCTTTTATATACTTTTATTTTTATTGACTACTTTACTTAGTACATATCTACAATAATCTAAAAACTTATATCTATATTCATTATTTTCTATTATTACACTTAAATTATCTATAGTTACACTTACATCTATTACATTTTCTAGCTCATATCTTTTAATTGCATATATAGGACAGTCAGTTACAATATGTAGAGCACTTTCTTCCACTTCTGGATCGCACTCGCACGAGGGACTCTCCTTACACCTGAATCGATTCAGGTATGAGGAGAATCCCCCGTGACCAGTAAGAAGCTGCGTGATGATGGCATCATACTTAATCTTGTGTGTGACATAGTGAGCCTTTATTGCGTCTGGGAAGAAGACCTTTGTCGTTGACGCCGTCTCACCCTCCACATACCTACGGTTCCATTCGCAGAGCGACCTCAGCCGGATCTGTCGCTTTACAAATGAGACCGGGCACCTATCATAGTTCGCTTTCGTTTTAAGTTTCAAAGCTGCGTGTTTGGCTAACTCATCCGCCCTTTCGTTCCCCTCCATCCCAGCATGTGCCTTAATCCAGTAGAGTTGTATCTCTCTGCCACTGTTTTTTATTTGCCGAATGTTGGTTCTGGCTTTAACCGCTAAGGGATGAAGGGAAGTGTTGTTAGCTACTGTCTCCAGCGCGGCCCTCGAATCACAATAAATTTTGCTCATTTCCGAGTTCCGGCGGAGGACGGTTTCGGTAGCTTCCAACAGGGCCAGTAGCTCAGCTTGGTAGACGGTGCAGCATTGTTCCAACTTAAGCTTTTGGGTACTAATTTCCGCGCCGTTGCACCATACGGACAACGCCGCGCCAACTTTCCCCTCCAGCTTACTACCGTCGGTATATATACTGAGCCCGTCGTGGCTGTGTTGTTCCAATGCTGCATCGTCCCCCACGCAGGTGTAGTGCAGCTCCGCCCAATGTGATGGGTGTGGCGAATTTACGAAAGCTACCGGTCTCTCTACTTCTCTATCTACTATTGCTTGCTGGGAGTATCCTCTTCTTGCTTCATAAAGCGAGGCTGCTTCTCGGATTCGGACATCCAGGGGAAGCAACCCAGCAAGCAGTAGTGCTGAGTTGAGAGAGACCGTCCGATACGCTTTTATAATTTTTTGGGCGAAGCTGCGCTGCACCGCGTTGAGCTGTTTTCTTACACCCAGCTTGAGACTCGCGGGTGCCCATGCACTCGCAGCGTAAAGTATTGTGGGTTCGACTACGGCCGTGTATAGGGTCCTGACCATTGCGGGCTGCAATCCCCATTGGAGTTTTGCAGCCCTTGACAATTTTTTATAGAAAGTTATTGCCTTCCGGCATATATTAGCAACGTGTGTATTGAATGTCAATTTGTCATCAATGGTCAGGCCCAACACCTTTATTTCTCTTGACATTCCAATGTCGATCCCTCCCATGTTCAGGCGTGGTGTGTCATATTTCAGCTTTTTAGTAATGACCATAGCACAAGTTTTGTGTGGCGCGAACTTTAATTTATTGCTGACACCCCACTCCTGAATAAGCGAGAGCGCGGCATTGGCTTGTCTTTCTATGTCTAGGGCTGTTTTGCCCTCAAAAACGAGAACGACGTCATCGGCAAAGGCCTGACAGTAGTGACCTCTACCTTCAAGTTGCTTGAGGAGCGGATCAAGGATTAAATTCCAAAGTATGGGCCCACCGATCGAGCCCTGCACACACCCTTTGTCGGTTTTCTTGCTGTGTACTTCGCCAGCGTATCGAACTCTGACCTCCCTGTCACTGAGATAGCTGTCGATTACTTTTCTAAGCTCTAGCGGACTCTTTTCCTCAGCCAGACGGACTCTAATTGCCGGCCACCAGGCGCTGTCGAAGGCTCCCTCTATATCCAAAGAAACTACCGTTACCATCTTTTTTTCATCTAGTTTCGATCTAATGAGTTGTATCAGGGTATAGAGGGAGTCTTCGGTGCTCCTCTGGGGCATGAATCCGTACTGGCGAGTACTCATCCTTGGTATCAAGTGATGTTTCAGTCGGGTGATCACCATTTTTTCGTACACCTTGCCCAGTACAGGCAAGAGCCCAATCGGCCTGTAAGATTTGGGCGTGGTGTACGATTCTCTCCCAGGCTTCCGAAGCACGACAACTGTGGCTGTTTTCCATTCTCTTGGGAAATGGCCGAGCTCTAGACACTTGTTTGCAATGTCCAGGAACAGTCTTGTGTCATTGTTTATGGCCTGGCAGCATATGTCCGATGTGAGACCGTCGGCTCCTGGCGCTTTTTTCGGGTTGAAGGAGTGCATCGCTATACGTAATTCAGTCTGAGTAAATGGTGAGTAACACAGTCCATTTTGTTCTGCACCATTCACTTCCTCTGCTTTCCGTCTAATTTGGCGATGCTCTGCGCTGTCGTGTTCTTGCAGGTCTTCCGGATAAAATGTTTGCGCTAGTAGCTCCACGGAACCTATCGCGTCCAGCGCCTGTCCTCCGACCTCCAATGGAAGATCCTCTTCTCTTCTCGACGTTCTACCGATGACACGGTAGATGCCGTCCCACAGTCCTTCCCTGTCCTGCTTTCCACAAAACTCCTTCCAGCTCTCGACCTGCGCCTTCTGGGCTTGTAATTCATACTCTGCTTTATGTTTCAGGTACTCATCGATGACCTTCTGCTTCCTGATTGGTGCGGCACAGCGGATCCTGCGCTTTCTGGTGGTGACTGCCTTCTTCAATTTCTCGAGCTCGGGGGTCCACCATGGAATCGTAAGTACTTCTTTGTTTTTCTTGTTAGGTATAGAATATTTGCATCCTTCTATTATATTTTTAGTGTAATTTTGTACTATTTTTTCCAATTGGTCTTTGCTTTTAATTTTTTCTATTTCTATTGATGATATTTTTTGTTCTAAATTTAATTGGTTTATTTTCTTATGAAAAAGTGGCTGTTGAGAGCTTAGGGTGATGGGGTCGATTGAAAGAGTTGGTACTGACTGCGATGATTTATTCCAGTAGCTCCCTTATATAAATACTATTTTACCTTAAACTAATAATAATAATAATCTACTAAACTATGTCTAAACCTTACCTACTAGAGAGCATCTATTTACCAATTAAATATTATGTACAATGCTTATAAACTATTTATCTATCTAAGTGACCTATAAAACTAGTTCTTTATTTAAACCTATTTCTAACACTAAAATCTGCAAACTAAAAATCAAACTTATTATTTACAAACATCGCACACGCCGCGACCCGACACATAAATAAACGCGGCTGCTGCCTGCGGCCTTCATTCCGCCGCGAGCCGTCGAGCGTCGTGCGCGTCGTATGCTCCAGCCAAATTCATGTGCTCCGCCACATATGCCCCCTCAAGCGAAGCGTACTCTCGTTTTCACGATGCGTCCAGATCTCGTGACGTAGGGCTTCGCTGACTCTGCTGGTGGTGCCGGCGCTGTACTTGGTGCAGTCTGGAGCGGCGGTGTCGGCTCGGGCTCGGCTGACTCGACGTCTTCGCTGAGTATGTAGGCAGGCTTCAACCGGTCGATCGACACATTCGACGTACGCAGCGGGTATTGTAGTTTGAAGTATTTCTCGTGCCGTGCGATAACTTCATAAGGGCCGTCGTATGGTGGTATCAGCGCTCCCCTCACGGTATCATTGCGGACGAAAACGTGACTGCAGGTTTCTAGGTTCTTGTAAACAAATGGTTGTTTACTTGTAGCTCTTCTCTGCTCGGGCGCTAATGACGACATCGTTTCTGTAAGACGGCGCACAAACTCTGTGTCTTCAATGTTCGCCTTTGCCGGCACGAAGATATCAGACGGTACACGTAGGGTTGATCCGTAGGTCATCAGAGCGGGGCTGAGATTTGTATCCGCGCAGAGGGCGTTCCGTACGCCGAATAATACGGTGGAAAGTTCGTCGCTCCACCGTGTGCACGTGCCTCTAGCCATGAGTGCGGCCTTTAGCGTGCGGTGCCATCTTTCGATTTTCCCGTTGGATGCAGGATGGTAGGCAGTCGTCTTGATGTGCGCGATGCCGAACTTCTTCATCAGGACGCCGAAGAGAGATGACTGGAACTGCAGTCCTCGGTCTGTAGTCACGCGAAGAGGGCAACCGAATCTTGCTATCCATCCCTCGTAGAAAGCTTTAGCGACTGTTTCTGCGGTAATGTCTCGTACTGGAATCGCCTCGGGCCATCTCGTGCAGCGGTCGATCATAGTGACTAGGTACCGGAACTCGTTCGATATTGGAAGAGGCCCCACTATGTCGAGATGAATTTGTTCGAATCGGGCCGACTTTGGAAACTCACCGATCGGACTGACTACGTGCCGATGTACTTTTGAACGCTGGCATCCAATGCATGCTCTTGTCCAGGTGCTCACGTCCTTGTTTATTGCAGGCCAGAAGTACTTTGATGTCATTAACTTGCGAGTCGCTCGAACTCCCGGGTGACTGATATCGTGTTGCGCTTTGAATGCTGCGTAACGATAAGCCGTAGGTAGATATGGTCGCACGTTGCCGGTCGATGACTCGCATACTATCGCTCTTGTTACGCCCGGAAACTTTATGTTGTCAAAATGCAAGTTGCGGTTTTTTCTCAATGTTTTCAATTCTTCATCTGTGCCTTGGTCTTGCACTAGTTGTTCTAAGTTGATGCTTGACGTTAGTTGAATTTCTTCAATATTTTCTAGTCGACTCATTGCGTCAGCGGCTTGATTTCTCGCTCCGTCGATGTACTTGATGTTCGAACAAAACTGACTAACGTAGTGTAGTTGCCGTTCTCGCCTTGGAGTGTCGCCACTAGTCGGTGGTTTAGTCAATGCGTACGATAGCGGCTTGTGATCTGTGTAGATCGTTACATCGTTGCCTTCTATGAGTCGTCGCAAGTGTCTCACAGCTGCGTACATAGCTAATAATTCGCGGTCGTACACGCTGTATCTTCGCTGAGTTTCGCTCATTGTTTTGGAGAAAAATGCAAGCGGCTTCCAGACGTTGTTGACTTTCTGCTGGAGGACGGCGCCGAGGCTTCTGTCAGATGCATCAGTAAGGAGACACAAGGTCGCGTTAGGTACCGGGTGTGTCAGCGTAGTGGCATCGATAATGCTTTGGCGGCACTTATCGAATGATTTCTCTGCTTCAGACGTCCACTGTATTGGTGTCTTGTCGTTCTTCTTGCTGTTATGCAGGTACTTGTTGAGCTCGTGTTGATGTTCAGCTTGACGTGGTAGGCAGTCACGGTAGAAGTTGACCATGCCTAGAAATCTTCTCAACTCTTGAACTGTCTTCGGTTTCGGGTACTTTCTGATAGCTTCGATATGCTCTTCTGTTGGCTTAATTCCTTCTGCTGTTACTTCGTAGCCCAGGAACTGTATTTTTTCTTTACCAAATTCGCATTTATCGATGTTGAGTGAAATGCCAAATTTGTTCAGACGTTCGAGTACTCCTTCTACGTGTCTTCTGTGAAGTTCTGGATTTTTCGAGTGAATAAGAATATCATCCACGAAACAAAAGGCGTGATCGTCGAGTCCTCGCAGTACTTCGTGCATGAAACGTTGAAACGTTTGGCCCGAGTTGCGTAGGCCAAACGTCATGCAAGTAAACTCGAACAGGCCAAATGGAGTGATGATAGCCGTCTTCTCTACGTCTTCTTCTCGATTTGGGACCCAGAAGTAAGCTGTCTTGATATCGATTTTCGAGAATATGGACTTCTCGTGCAGCTGGTACGTGAAGTCTTGAATGCGTGGAATCGGGTAACGGTCTGGAACAGTGACGGCGTTCAGTCTACGATAGTCTCCGCACACACGTAGTGAGCCATCCTTCTTGTTGACTACGTGCAGTGGACTAGCCCAGGAACTCTTCGATGGTCTGCATATGCCCATGTCGATCATCTTCTCAAACTCAATTTTTGCTGCCTTATACTTGTCCGGAGGTAGTGGGCGTGGCCTAGCGTAGAGAGGCGGCCCCGTCGTTTCGATATGATGAGTCACGCTGTGTTTCGGTGGAGTCTTCAGTGACATAGGTCGGAGTACGTCTGGATACTTCATCAAAATGTCATGGTAGGTATGATCACGATTTACCATATAGACGGCGGGATCGTGATTGTTGATCTTGATTGCGTCGATATCGATATCGGTTACTTGATCCAGTAACTTTCGTCGGTGCAAGTCAACTATTAGCTTGTGATTTCTCAGAAAATCGGCTCCCAGGATTGAAGTCTTCACGTCTGCTACTACGAACGTCCACCGGAAACTACGCCGCAGCCCTAGGTTGAGTTCTAATGTACGCTCTCCGTAGGTACGTATAGGCGTGTTATTCGCTGCATACAGTTGATACTCCGCTGTAGTCGAGTGCTGTTTCGTTCTGTTTCGTACTGCTAGTACGGATATGTCTGCGCCGGTGTCGACCAGGAAACGTTCTCGTGTGTTCGTATCGATGACGCATAGGCGGTGACTTGCAGAGGGAACATCGACGCCCGCCACGGTCGATGTTATCTTTAGTTTTCCGTCTTCTTCGCTTTGGCACACGGTAACTCACAGCGCCCTGCATTCTCTCCGAATCGATAGTGATACCAACACAGCCCATCTGGATCTCCTGTTCTCCGTCTGGCATCAGCTGGTGTACGTGAGCGTGACTGACATCCTGTGCTTGAGCTGGATAATTGACTCGAACGGAGCTCGGCGATTTCTAGCGACAGTTTTTCAATTTGCTTCGTAAGGAGCTCGAACTGTGTGTATTTCGAAGTGGAACTGGAAACGGCAGTGGTCGAGGCGGCAATACAATTCCCTGTGTGCTTCAACATCTTGTCCGCTATGTTATCACGTCGGGGTCACCATTGTTGAGAGCTTAGGGTGATGGGGTCGATTGAAAGAGTTGGTACTGACTGCGATGATTTATTCCAGTAGCTCCCTTATATAAATACTATTTTACCTTAAACTAATAATAATAATAATCTACTAAACTATGTCTAAACCTTACCTACTAGAGAGCATCTATTTACCAATTAAATATTATGTACAATGCTTATAAACTATTTATCTATCTAAGTGACCTATAAAACTAGTTCTTTATTTAAACCTATTTCTAACACTAAAATCTGCAAACTAAAAATCAAACTTATTATTTACAAACATCGCACACGCCGCGACCCGACACATAAATAAACGCGGCTGCTGCCTGCGGCCTTCATTCCGCCGCGAGCCGTCGAGCGTCGTGCGCGTCGTATGCTCCAGCCAAATTCATGTGCTCCGCCACAGTGGCCAATTAGCTTTTTTCGTGTTAAAAATACGGGTTGTTCTTTCTACTTTGCTTTCTTTTGATTTTTCAATGTGGATGTTAAATACGATTCCATTGTGGTCCGAGCTCGTGAGATTCTCTTCAACTGTCCAGCCGTCCACCAGATCTAGTAAGTCTAGCGAGCAAGCCGTTACGTCTACGTAGCTGTGGTATCGCTGGCCTCCCCTGACAGTGTCGAAGGTCGGTACATCTCCGATGTTGAGTACCTGAAAGCCGAGTTCGTCGAGAGCTGAGGCCATCTCTTCGCCTCTATGGTCAATCTTGGCACTTCCCCACCAGCTGCTCTTAGCGTTGGCGTCTCCTCCTATGACCAACCTCCCAGGACCTAGCTCCTTCTCTATCCTCGTCAGGTGTTCCAGGTCTGGCCCTATGGGCTGGTCTGGCTCGAAGTAATAAGACACCAGTGTGACCTTCCAGGCTCTGGTTTGGACTCCTACCACGACGATGTTGTGCGTGGTTAGTTTCGGGTACTGTGTAACAACAAGAGATGGGTCAAAGACCGCTATTGCTGCTTTCACAGTCCCTCCTCCTAAGTCAGCGCTCTGGAAGATCCTGACACCTCGGTACGTCCTCATACTCTTAGCCCCGCCCACGTACGGCTCCTGGAGCAACGCAATAGCTGCTTTTCTTTCCGTAGCTTCGATGAGGATTTCGTTGGTGGCTAGTTTCTTCCGTTGGAGATTGGCTTGCAGTACTTTAATCGCCGGGGCAACTTCAGCAATACGCCACGGTCGATCTGGCCAAGGCCTCCCACTTCCGTCTCACTGGGCATTCTTGGCTGAAAGCCCCGTGATCGACTCTCTGCATCTTGGCTTTCACGCAGTTTGTGCAGTTTGGAGAGGTTTCGGATAGCCACTCGGCGCACTTTGCCTTGAGATGTTGACCTCCGCAGTGGCTACACACGTCGGCTGCATCGCGACAGAATCTCCGCCCATGTCCATACCCTAAACAGCGCGAACACTGTATCAGGGGGGACTGGTCGGCGACTCTGACCCTCTGTATGTCGACCTGTATAGCCCCTGCTTGGGTCAGTCGCTGCCAGATCGGTGGTGACACCCTGGCGACGACGTGCGCCGTGAGTGGGTTTCTTGCCTTCCTCCGGAAGCGGATCTCAATTCTGTCTTCTTCTGCGCTTATTCCAGCCAAGAGGTGTGAGTTTTGCTTTCTGATCGCCTGTACGACGTCCTCATCAGAGTTACTCTGGAGGACGCCGTAGAGTACGATCAGAGGGTCTTTGTTCTTTATCGCCTCTACTTCTAGCTGCCTTCCATTTTCCTTAATCCTCTTCTTTACTTTCTCAATATCTGCCTGATCCTTACAGCCTACAATCACTTTTCTGTCCCTCGCCTTTCTAATCCTGTCCACTATTATGCCTCCTTCTCTCGCATTTACTGCCTTTTTTATCTTTTCCAGGACTTCTTCACCAGTCTCCGTCGCGTCCCTGGAGGTGACGACCACCGAATGGAGCGCCGTCTGCTGTGCGGGTATCCTCGCGGTGCTGCCGGCTACTACACTCGCGTACGATGCTCCCTCCATGGATCTCTGGTGAGTGCCTAACTTTTCTTTTAATTCTGTCATGCTTTCATTGTTTTCTTTTATTAATTTCGCGTGATCTTGGAGCATTTGTCGCAGTTCCTCGTGTCCAGGAATAGATTGGCGCGTGGGTTGAATTAGTGGTTCACCGGTAATCAACTCATTGCCCTGTTCCTTCCGCTGTCCTCTTTCCCTGACCTCCGTTTCTGACTCCTTCACAAGCTCAAATAGCCGGTCTAGAGCCGATATCACGCCTTCCTTTATTTCATTTTTTGTGTTTCTAGAGCTGCTGAGGTGAATCTTTGCCTTGTTCAGGCATGCCCTCGCTTCAGCAACTCTGCTCATACTATAGGTCGGTTTTGGGTTTGTTTGAGCGCTCTCTTCAGTTTCGTCATTTGACCGTTTTGGGTTCCCTTTTTCTTTCCCCGGACTCGTCGGTTTTACTATTTGTTTCCGAGTTTGAATGGCGGGGGTTGCCGCGCGCCTTGAGGTGGAAGCTGCTGGGTGCGTTACTGCAGCTGGCTTTGTAGTGGTGGTGGTGGTGGTGATGTCCACTAGGGGTCCCGTTAAGGTCACTGTCTTGTTCTGGGGGCTCAGAGAAAGAATTGGAGATTCTCTCCCCGTCTCCCATTCGTCGATACTGGTGCGCACCCTTGATGGGCCAGGTGGATTTTCAATGTCGGTGATGGAGTTTTTCCTTTCCATTTGTTTTTTGGCTGGGGTTCGTGTGGCAGCAAACATTCTTGGAGGGTCTCGTCGGTGTGTAAATAAAACTATGTAGGGTCAATATAATATATAAATAAAATATGCAAGCTATATATACAGTCAGGGTAAAGGTTTTGAGGTCCCGACCAATAAAGCCGAGCCTTGTCCGCTTGCTTATGAGTAGAAGCTCAAACAGTTTTGAGTTATATATTCACTACGTCACACACAAGTATTGCACAACTTAAATAGTTTAATACAATGCTAAGCTTGCGACTAAAAATCGTAGCTTGTCTTTCTGCTTATACACAGTATAGTCTTAGTTTATAGTTTTCTTGATACAATTTGTAACTTTTATGTTAATTCATTTATATTTTATGTTACAGGTGCAGCTTGGCGGTATACAAGTGGTGAGAGCGTCGTTTGTATATCTAAAATAATTTCCTATCTTTAATAATATTTATTTCTGTTTCAGGTGCAGCCGGGCGGTACACAGTAGTCGATTGGCACGAGGTGGTGCAGGTAAATAACAATTAATAATATATAATTGTGTCTAAGTTTTATTTTCTATCCTGACTAATTTTTATTTCATGTTTCAGATGCAGCTGGGCGGTAAACAGTGGGTAAGAATGTCGTTTGTACGTCTGAAAATCTATTTTCTATCTTTAACAGTATTTATTTTCCGTTTCAGGCAAAACCGGGCGGCAATATGATGGCGAAAGCGTCGGCGGATTCAAGAGGAGCAGGGTTGTGTTTCAAGATAATTTTTATCTGCTCTAGTTTTGTAGTTATGAATTTTTTCTCAGGTATCCGCCGAGTACAGCTTTGATAAATAGATCGCGACCACTTTTGAAATCCACTTTTTTGTCCTTGAGTTTTCCCGAAATATTTTGGTTGCGTCTTTCGTGCAATCCCTAAAAACGGATTGTATCGTGTTTAGATCTGAGGAAATATTTCGGGTTTGGTCATAAAGTGGGTTTCAAAAGTGTAAGGAGTGCGATGGTGATGACAGTATTAGCCTGTATTTACGGCCTGCTCAGACGTGATAGGGGCTCTGTAAGGTCTGGTGGGGGGAGGTGGACGATGCCTATTTGCAGTTTTCAGTATATTGCAAATTCCAAAAATTGAGGGGGGGGGGGGGGAGTATTTGGCGGAAGAGATTGTAAATGGAGGTAAGTACTATAATAAGAATCTGAAAGTATTATATATGTAAATAAATGAGGGGGGGGGGGGGGAAATTTTGGGTGTGGTTATATGGGGATTATTATAATAAAGTATATATATATATATACCGAAACTGTTGTCAGAATTCGTCTATCTCCCACCGTTTTCGAGTTACAGATTATTTTCCCACGGGTCTGTAGAGGTTCTCACGGGTCTTAAAGAGTTCCCACGGCTTGTCAGAAAAACCTTTATTAAAAATCCGAAACGAAGAGGGGGACGTTAGGTTGCGAAAATTTTGGAGAAGCCAAAACCGCTGTTTAAAAATTTTTCTGTCGCGCCGTTCCCAAGATACAGGTGATTCTTTAGCAGCGTAATATTCCCACGGTCCTATGATAATTCCCACGCTTATGCGCTTAGGCGCCACATTGGTATGTCGTGTTCTATTTTTAGAATTGTAAACAAATGAGCACCGATCTTTGCTTTTTTGCTTGTATCTCAGTGACCTTACGTCGGAAAAATCTGATTTTTGGCAGAGGCGTTGCTGTTGGACTGTTTTAGACAATATAGTTTGAAAATTTTGAAAAATGTTTATGAAATAGAAGATTTTTAGATTACAAATTTAAAATGGTGCTTTATGCCGTTTGTGGTATTTAAATTAGTTTGAATATCTCAGCAACGCTTTAACCAAAAATTTTTCTTTTTATATATTTAAATAAAGCGTAAGTTTAGTGACCAGCACTGAAATTTTCAGGATGGGTTGTCGCTGAAAATTTAGAGAAATTTTTGGTTTTCTGCAATGTTAGTGCTTTAAAATATACAAGAGGTTATCCTACGTTTGTTTTCTAATATTTTTCAGTTTCAGGAGCGGCTCCCGGCTGCTTCCCTCTTCCTCCGTCTGGTGTGTGATCGGTGTTCCCCGCTAGGGTCTGGATCGCCGATCACGTGGCACGTGGTTTTGGAGATTTTCAGGGATTTCTCCGCGAGGGAGCTCCCTAAAAATCCGGAAGTGGTGCGAGGTGGTGCAGCTCCCGAAGAGCCTTCTCAAGGCCCGATAAAAATTGTAGGTCGTCGATCTCGTTTTGGCGTCGTTTCACTTTTTGTGGTTTTATAACTCACAATTTTTCACTTTTTGCACTATAACTTTCTGGAAAAATTTCCAAACTGAAAACGGTTTTTACAGTCGTGTGCACCGTTGAAATGCGCGTCTCCTGACACGTCTCACGAGGTTGGGGGTTCACTCCTCGATTTTTGGCGAATTTTTTAAAAAGAAACGCGCGCACAAAAATATTATTTAAAAAAAAATGCCTGTGAGGCAACTCGTCTGTTTAAAACCGCTTGGGACTCGACCGCTCGCAACCAGGGTTGGGATGCCTCTGGGTTAGGTTAGGTTAGGTTCCCCCCCGAATGAGTTCCCGCCTTGCCGTGGCGGGGGGGCTCAGCGGTCGCAACAGTTGCGGCGGCCGCTGCTAAGAGGAACTCGAGGGGCCTTCTCCGCGCGCCCCAGAGCTTGTATCTGGAGCGCGCGTAGAAGGCGGTCCGGGATCTCGCATGTGCCTCTCCTCGGAGAGGCTCTTTTCGAGAGGCCTGGACGAGGGGGCCATCCTCGGACGGATGGGAGGCTCGACCGGCGCCCTGGACAGTCCGGGAAGCGGCGGTGCGAGCCTAGGCGGCCTTGACTGGCTGCGGTACTCGGTCGGCGTCTCGGCCTTATGCTGAGTAGCGGCGATCCGAGGGGCTGGCCTTGCAAAAGGCAGCCTGAAGGAGCCCTCGCTTGTGCCTCTCGCTAGAGAGGTTCTTGCTGACGGGCTCGAGGTGGGCCTTCTACGTGCACTTCAGAGCTTGTATCTGGAGCGAACGTAGAAGGCGTTCGTGAGGGGCTCGGCTCTGCTGAGCGAAGGGCTCGCATAGGCGAGCGAGGAGGAGTGCTCTGTGCGGCGGTGCTCCGTGGGCGGCCTTTGCACTTTTTGGTGTAAGGGTGACGTTGAGGGCCTGCGGGGCGCCGCCGTACAGGGCAAACCAAGTCTCAAGGTTCGGGGGTTGCCGAGGAGAGTGTCCGGATTGGGAGTCCGGAGCTGCGTCGTATTAACGCGGCGCAGCTCCGGGCTCGCACCCCGGGCATGGTCAACGGGAAGTTGGCCGCGAGACCCCCACTGGGGAGCTTTACCCACAAATGAAGCCAAACAAAAAAATGGAACACAGCGATTTGGAAAAAATTACCCAGGCCGGTCTCCGAAAGGAGGAATCCCGCCGTGCTTCGGCACGCTGCCCCGCGTACTCTGGGGGGGGCGCAAATCGCCAGATAGATGTAAACAACGACCCACGCAAGAAAATGGACACCGATGAAGAGAGAGGTAGGGGGCACGGCCCTGAGAATTTAGAGGAGGCGCCTAGGCGCGAGTCAGGTGAGCGGGCTTGCTCGGTCGACTTGGTCAGAATGCCGAGTGACGAAGACCTTTCTGGGTCCAAGTCACTCGACCTATCAGAGGACTCCGATGCCAGTTCGGTGGCAGTGACGTCTCAGGGTACTGAGAAGTCACTGCCGCAAAGATGGCGAAAACGCCAGCGAGAGGGGGAGGACGAGGCTACCGTGGGAGAGGATGTGACCTCGCCCAAAGTAGCCTCGTCCCGGCGAGGACGAGGTCGTCCGCCCACAACGGGGCAGTACGTTGGCCTTGCTAAGGCAAAGGCCGACCTCAACGCCGCCAAGGCCGAAGCACTTCGGCTGGAGGCTGAGGCGGACCTGGCCTGGGAGGCGAGGAGGAAGAGAGAGACGGCAGCTGCTGTTCTCCAAAACTCACCGAAGAGGACAGAGGCTGGACGGAGCGAGGCGCCCGAGGACTCTCCAGACCTGCACAGACTCGTGCAGGATTCTCTGGAGACCATCGAGAAGGTCGCCAAATCCTCCGGCAACCTGAAGGGCACATTTGTGAAGGCCCTGAAGGACGCGGCGAAGACGGTCCGGGACGCGGTGGAGGAAATGCGGGCTCGCACGGTGCCGGAGGAGCTGATCCGCATGGAGGCGGCCAACGCGAGGCTCACGCGTGAGCTAGGCGAAATGCGCAAGGAGCTGGCGGAGCTCCGGGCCACGCGTGAGCAAGCGGCTCTGACTGCCTCTCCAGCCGCACCTACGGAGGAGCTCGTGCGGGCGGTCATGGTGCAAGTGGGCACCATGATAAACGCCCGCTTTGAGGGCATGGCGGACCGGCTGCTCCCCGAGAAAAGGCTGAGACCCCCGCTAGCTGCCGACAGCCGCAAACAGAAGGCGGCGGCTAGCACCAGCCGGGAAGTAGCTCCTCGCCCTGAGCCTGAGCAGGTCCCTCGCCCGGAGCCCAAGCCCAGTAAAGGTAAGGGCACCGGGAAGAAGACCAAAGCCCCTCATGCCGGACGTGAGGAGATGGTACTCGACGCTCCACCGCCGCCACCCCTGACAGAGCCCTGGACGGAGGTGGTGAAGAGAGGGAGACGGCCTCGCGCTCGAGTGTCGCGGCCTGCGACAACGGCGCAGCCGGAGCGGCCTCAGGCGAGGCAACCGGCCCCACCTGCGCCAAAGAAGAAGGACAGGAAGGTCAAGCTTCGCCCCCAGCGCACAGCAGCCGTGGTAATCACGCTGCTGCCGGGGGCGCAGGAGAAAGGCTTGACCTACTCCAAGGTCCTGAGCGAGGCTAGGGGCCGGATTGATCTGGCGAGCTTCCCGCCGCTTAAAATGCGAGTGGCTGCTACAGGGGGTCGAGTCCTGGAAGTGCCTGGCACGGAGAGGACGGAGAAGGCCGACTCCCTGGCCCACAAGCTGCAGGAAGTGTTCCAGGGTGCCGAGGGGGACATCCGGGTCTCAAGGCCGGTCACCACCGCTGATTTGCGAGTGAGCGGCCTTGACGACTCAGTAGGCCTGGCGGAGCTGCAAGCGAGCCTCGCCAGGGCCGGAGAGTGCGGCGCCCAGGACCTGAAGGTCGGGGAGATAAGGAGGGGTGCAGCGGGCATGGGCACTGCTTTTGTCCGGTGCCCTGCCACTGCCGCCAAAAAGATCGCGGCAGGCGGTGGCCGGCTCCTGGTGGGCTGGGTGGCGGCTCGGGTCCAGGTGCTAGACGCCCGGCCCCGCCGCTGCTTCCGCTGCCTTGCCCTGGGACACGTGAGGGCCCAGTGCACGTCCGAGGTTGACCGCAGCGATGATTGCTATCGCTGCGGTCAAGCAGGCCACAAGGCCAGCGGTTGCTCCGCCGCCCCACATTGCACTCTGTGTGCAGCAGCGGGGAAGCCGGCGGACCATCTCTCCGGGGGCAAGGCATGTGCCAAGCCCCCGTCGAAAGTAGATGCGCGACGAGGAACGGCAGCGACTAAGGCCAAGGCCAAGTCGCAGCCGACTCGCCCCCATGCGGAGCAGGCGACCAACATGGAGGAAAGTTAATGGCAGACGGCCTAACTTTCCTCCAGGCAAACGCCAACCACTCTGCCAGGGCTCAGGATGTCTTTCTCCAGAGCCTGGCAGAGCGGTCGATTCAGGTGGCCGTGATCGCCGAGCCGTACCGGGTCCCGCCCAGAGCTGACTGGGTCGGAGATCTGGACGGCTTAGTGGCGATCACAACCCAGTCGCCAGCCCGGTCCCCTCCCTTTGAGGGTGTGGTAAAGGGTAGGGGACACGTCACGGCCCGTATTGGCGGGATGGTGGTCGTGGGGGTGTACTTCTCCCCCAACAGGGCCCTTGCCGATTTTGAGACGTTTCTCGGTGAGGTAGGGGCCCTGGTCGGCCAGAACCTTCCCCGACCGGTCATCGTCCTTGGAGACCTCAACGCCAAATCCACGGCGTGGGGGTCTCCAAGGACAGATGCCAGAGGCGAGGCCGTAAACGAATGGCTGGTGGAGACGGGACTGTGCGTCCTCAACCGTGGGGATACGCACACGTGCGTGCGGCATACGGGTGGGTCGGTGGTGGACATCACCTTTGCCACCCCCGAGCTCGCGGCGCGGGTCCGGGATTGGGAGGTGCTGGTGGACGAGGAGACGCTGTCTGACCATCGGTATATCCGATTTAGCGTCTCCTCGTCAACGTCTTCAGCGGGACCGGGCGCGAGATTGGCACCTGCGGTTGGTCCGCGGTGGGCGTTGACCCGCCTGGACGTGGGGGTGCTGCAGGAGGCAGCCATAGTCCAGGCGTGGAATGCGCCTCCCGAGGAGTCAGTAGACCTGGACGTGCAGGCCAATGGGCTGTGTGAGGCCATGGCACGCGTGTGCGACGCCGCCATGCCACGCGCGAGGCCTCCGCAGTCCAAACGCCAGGTCTACTGGTGGAACGAGGAGATCGCCGAGCTCCGCCGAGAATGCCTGGCGATGCGGCGCCGCTACCAGCACTACCGAAGGAGGAGGCAGCGGGACGCGGCGGAATTGGACGTCCGCTACTCCACCTATCGGGAGGCGTGCAGGGCCTTGCGGCTGAGCATCAGCCAGGCCAAGGCGCAGGCATGGCAGGAGCTCCTGAGCTCGATCGAGCGGGATCCCTGGGGGCGACCGTACCAGTGGGCCAGGCGGAAGCTTCGCCCCTGGGCCCCCCCGGTCACCACCACCCTCGAGCCGGTGATCCTCCAGCGGGTGGTTGAGGGACTGTTCCCCGGTAGTCCGGGGACCGAGTTCGTCCCTCCCACCGCGCCGGTTCCTGCTGCGGAGGTCGAGGAGGAGGTGCCCGAGATCTCGCAGGGCGAGCTGGGTGCGGCCGTTCTCCGGATGAGGGCCAGGAACACGGCGCCGGGTCCTGATGGGATCCCTGGCCGCGCGTGGGCCCTCGTTCAGGAGGAGCTGGAGGAGCGAATGAGGACGGTCTTCGACCGCTGCCTGCGCCAAGGGCGATTCCCCAGGCGGTGGAAGAAGGGCCGACTCGTCCTCCTGCGTAAGGAGGGGCGCCCTGCTGATGAACCGGCGGGCTACCGCCCTATAGTCCTCCTTGACGAGGCGGGCAAGCTGCTGGAGCGCGTGGTGGTTGCCCGCCTCGTCAGGCACCTCGAGGATGTCGGCCCGGACTTGGCCGACACCCAGTTCGGGTTCCGGAGAGGTCGCTCGACAGTGGATGCCATATCCCACGTCCGCGACCTCTCCGAGAGGGCGTGCTCCGGCGGTGGGGTGATGTTGGCGGTGTCGTTAGACATCGCCAACGCTTTCAACACCTTGCCGTGGGGCGCAATATTGGGGGCGCTGGGGTACCACAGGGTCCCCCAGTACCTCCAGTGTCTCGTCGGGGACTACCTCTCGCATAGAGAGGTAGTGTACCCGACGAAAGATGGGGAAGGCTGCAGCCCTATGACCCGCGGTGTTCCGCAGGGGTCCGTACTGGGCCCGACCCTGTGGAACATAGGGTACGACTGGGTGCTGCGAGGCGCTAACCTTCGTGGCGTCGACGTAGTTTGCTACGCCGACGACACGTTGGTTACCGCCCGGGGAGGGACATACAGGGAGGCATCCGTCCTGGCTACAGCCGGAGTTGCGGCTGTGGTAGCCAGGATTCGGCGGTTGGGCCTGGAGGTGGCGCTCCACAAGTCCGAGGCCATATGTTTTCATGGTTCTCGGAGGGCGCCACCTGCAGGCTCATCGATTGTTGTGGGTGGAACCTCCATTGCTGTTGGGTCGACGCTGAAATATCTCGGCGTCGTACTTGACAGCAGGTGGAGGTTCGAAGCCCACATACAGAGGCTGGTCCCGAGGCTCGTGGGGACGGCGGCTGCGCTAAGCCGCCTCCTTCCGAACCTCGGTGGGGCTGGTGGGAGCTGCCGCCGCCTATACATGGCGGTGGTGCGCTCCATGGCCCTCTATGGGGCCCCAATATGGGCCGGCTCCCTGGACTCCAGGGGGATCGCTCGGCTCTGCGGGGCCCAGAGGGTCATGGCGGTGAGAGTGTGCAGGGGCTACCGCACACTCTCACATGAGGTGGCCTGCGTCATCGCTGGCTCCCTCCCGTGGGACTTGGAGGCTGAGGTCCTGTACGACGTGTTTTGGCGCAGGGCGCGGGCACGAGAGCAGGACCTACGGCCTGCCCCACGAGAGGTGGAGCAGTGGAGGCGAGACTCCAGGGATGCTGCCCTGGAGTCCTGGAGCAGGCGGCTCGCGGTGGACCGGAGGAGGGGGGCCGGAGCCGTCCGATTTCTGGAGGCGGTCCGGCCCGTACTTAGGGAATGGGTCCACCGTGAACATGGGGGTCTCTCCTTCCGGCTGACCCAGGTACTCTCGGGGCATGGATGCCTCGGGAGATACCTGTTCAGCGTAGCACGGAGGGAAGAGACCCCGGTGTGCCACCAGTGCGGCTGCGCGGAGGAGACGGCGCAGCACGTGCTGGAGGTATGCCCGGGGGCGGCGGAGCCACGACTGGGGTTGGTCGCGGCTGTAGGGACGGACCTCTCGCTGCCGACCATCCTATCTAGGATGGTCGCCGACGAGGGGTCCTGGAGGGCTATGGTCTCTTTCTGCGAGGAGGTGATGTCGCAGAGAGAGACCGAGGAGCGGGAGAGAGAAAGGGACCCTCTTTCCCTCCCGCTCCGGAGGGCGCGGACACGGAGGCGAGCCAGCAGGGCTCGCACACCGTCTCCGCTAGGAGGCCCAGGGGCGCCGGACACGGGGGTGTCTGGTGCTCCCAATTAAGGAGGGTCTCCTGAGGAGTCGATGCCTTGGTGTCCAGGGCATCGCTTCGGAGCTGGGGAGGGGGACGAGCCCCCTCCTGAGGTGGGTCCGGCTGCGGACAGCGGCGTGGTGGGGTTACGGAGATTCTGAGAGAGGCCCCGTGACCCCGCCACTGCCGACGAGGATGGACACCGTGGGGGTTTAGTCGGTAGGGGTGCCCTTCTGGCATCGAGTCCGACATACCCCGCTGCGCCTCCCCCGGGGCGTAGCGGGGATGTGTAAGCGCATTCCCCCACGAAAAAAAAAAAAAAATAGGTTAGGTTAGGTTCCCCCCCGAATGAGTTCCCGCCTTGCCGTGGCGGGGGGGCTCAGCGGTCGCAACAGTTGCGGCGGCCGCTGCTAAGAGGAACTCGAGGGGCCTTCTCCGCGCGCCCCAGAGCTTGTATCTGGAGCGCGCGTAGAAGGCGGTCCGGGATCTCGCATGTGCCTCTCCTCGGAGAGGCTCTTTTCGAGAGGCCTGGACGAGGGGGCCATCCTCGGACGGATGGGAGGCTCGACCGGCGCCCTGGACAGTCCGGGAAGCGGCGGTGCGAGCCTAGGCGGCCTTGAATGGCTGCGGTACTCGGTCGGCGTCTCGGCCTTATGCTGAGTAGCGGCGATCCGAGGGGCTGGCCTTGCAAAAGGCAGCCTGAAGGAGCCCTCGCTTGTGCCTCTCGTGAGAGGTTCTTGCTGACGGGCTCGAGGTGGGCCTTCTACGTGCGCCTCAGAGCTTGTATCTGGAGCGAACGTAGAAGGCGGTCGTGAGGGGCTCGGCTCTGCTGAGGGAAGGGCTCGCATAGGCCTGGACGAGGGGGCCATCCTCGGACGGATGGGAGGCTCGACCGGCGCCCTGGACAGTCCGGGAAGCGGCGGTGCGTGCCTAGGCGGCCTTGACTGGCTGCGGTACTCGGTCGGCGTCTCGGCCTTATGCTGAGTAGCGGCGATCCGAGGGGCTGGCCTTGCAAAAGGCAGCCTGAAGGAGCCCTCGCTTGTGCCTCTCGCTAGAGAAGTTCTTGCTGACGGGCTCGAGGTGGGCCTTCTACGTGCGCTTCAGAGCTTGTATCTGGAGCGAACGTAGAAGGCGTTCGTGAGGGGCTCGGCTCTGCTGAGCGAAGGGCTCGCATAGGCGAGCGAGGAGGAGTGCTCTGTGCGGCGGTGCTCCGTGGGCGGCCTTTGCACTTTTTGGTGTAAAGGTGACGTTGAAGGCCTGCGGGGCGCCGCCGTACAGAGCAAACCAAGTCTCAAGGTTCGGGGGTTGCCGAGGAGAGTGTCCGGATTGCGAGTCCGGAGCTGCGTCGTATTAACGCGGCGCAGCTCCGGGCTCGCACCCCGGGCATGGTCAACGGGAAGTTGGCCGCGAGACCCCCACTGGGGAGCTTTACCCACAGAATTAAGCTAAACAAAAAAAATGAACAACAGCGATTTAGAAGGAACTACCCAGGCCGGTCTCCGAAAGGAGGAATCCCGCCGTGCTTCGGCACGCTGCCCCACGTACTCTGGGGGGGGCGCAAATCGCCAGATTGATGTCAACAACGACCCACGCATGAATAAGGACACCGATGAGGAGAGAAGCAGGGGGCATGGCCCTGAGGAATTAGACGAGGCGCCTAGGCGCGAGTCAAGTGAGCGAGCTCGCTCGGTCGACGTAGTGAGGATGTCGAGTGACGAAGACCTTTCTGGGTCCAAGTCACTCGACCTATCAGAGGACTCCGATGCCAGTCTCGCGGCGGTGACTTCCCAGGGTTCTGGGAAGTCACTGTCGCAAAGATGGCGGAAACGTCAGCGAGAGGGGGAGGACGAGGCTACCGTGGGCGAGGATGTGACCTCGCCTAAAGTAGCCTCGTCCCGGCGAGGACGAGGTCGTCCGCCTACAACGGGCCAGTACGTTGGCCTTGCCAAGGCAAAGGCCGACCTGAACGCCGCCAAGGCCGAAGCTCTTCGGCTGGAGGCTGAGGCGGACCTGGCCTGGGAGGCGAGGAGAAAAAGGGAGGCGGCAGCTGCTGTTCTCCAGAACACGCCCAGGACGACGACAGCGGCTGGACAGAGCGAGATGCCCGAGGACTCTCCAGACCTGCAAAGACTCGTGCAGGATTCCCTGGAGACCATCGAGAAGGTCGCCAGGACCTCCGGCAACCTGAAGGGCACGTTTGTGAAGGCCCTGAAGGACGCCGCGAAGACGGTCCGGGACTCGGTGGAGGAGATGCGGGCTCGCACGGTGCCGGAGGAGCTGATCCGTATGGAGGCGGCCAACGCGAAGCTCACGCGTGAGCTAAGCGAAATGCGTAAGGAGCTGGCGGAGCTCCGGGCCACGCGTGAGCAGACGGCTCCGACTGCCTCTCCAGCCGCACATACGGAGGAGCTCGTGCGGGCGATCATGGTGCAAGTGGGCACCATGATAAACGCCCGCTTTGAGAGTATGGCGGACCGGCTGCTCCCCGAAAAGAGGCTGAGACCTCCGCTAGCTGCCGACAGCCGCAAACAAAAGGCGGTGGCTAGCACCAGCCGGGAAGTGGCTCCTTGCCCTGAGCCAGCGCAGGTCCCTCGCCCAAAGCCCAAGCCCGTTAAGGGTAAGGGTACTGGGAAGAAGACCCCAGCCCCTGAAGCCGGACGCGAGGAGATGGACCTAGACGCTCCACCACCGCCACCCCTGACAGAGCCCTGGACGGAGGTGGTGAAGAGAGGGAGACGGCCTCGGGCCCGAGTGTCGCGACCTGCGACAACGGCGCAGCCAGAGCGGCCTCAGGCGAGGCAACCGGCCCCACCAGTGCCGAAGAAGAAAGACCGGAAGGTCAAGCTTCGCCCCCAGCGCACAGCAGCCGTGGTAATCACGCTGCTGCCGGGGGCGCAGGAGAAAGGCTTGACCTACTCCAAGGTCTTGAGCGAGGCTAGGGGCCGGATTGACCTGGCAAGCTTCCCGCCGCTGAAAATGCGAGTGGCCGCTACAGGGGGTCGAGTCCTGGAAGTGCCTGGCACGGAGAGGACGGAGAAGGCCGACTCCCTAGCCCAAAAGCTGCGGGAAGTTTTCCAGGGTGCTGAGGGGGACATCCGGGTCTCAAGGCCGGTCACCACCGCTGATATGCGAGTGAGCGGCCTTGACGACTCGGTAGACCTGGCGCAGCTGCAAGCTAGCCTCGTCAGGGCCGGAGAGTGCGTCGCCCAGGACCTGAAGGTCGGGGAGATAAGGAGGGGTGCAGCGGGCATGGGCACTGCTTTTGTCCGGTGCCCTGCCACTGCCGCCAAAAAGATCGCGGCAGGCGGTGGCCGGCTCCTGGTGGGCTGGGTGGCGGCTCGGGTCCAGGTGCTAGACGCCCGGCCCCGCCGCTGCTTCCGCTGCCTTGCCCTGGGACATGTGAGGGCCCAGTGCACGTCCGAGGTTGACCGCAGCGATGATTGCTATCGCTGCGGTCAAGCAGGCCACAAGGCCAGCGGTTGCTCCGCTGCCCCACATTGCACTCTGTGTGCAGCAGCGGGGAAGCCGGCGGACCATCTCTCCGGGGGCAAGGCATGTGCCAAGCCCCCGTCAAAAGCAGATGCGCGACGAGGAACGGCAGCGACTAAGGCCAAGGCCAAGTCGCAGCCGACTCGCCCCCATGCGGAGCAGGCGGCCAGTATGGAGGAAAGCTAATGGCAGAAGGCCTTACTTTCCTCCAGGCAAACGGCAACCACTCTGCCAGGGCTCAGGATGTTTTTCTCCAGAGCCTGGCAGAGCGGTCGATCCAGGTGGCCGTGATCGCCGAGCCGTACCGGGTCCCGCCCAGAGCTGACTGGGTCGGAGACCTGGACGGCTTGGTGGCGATCACAACCCAGTCGCCTGCCCGGTCCCCTCCCTTTGAGGGTGTGGTGAAGGGTAGGGGATATGTTGCGGCCCGTATTGGCGGAATGGTGGTCGTGGGGGTGTACTTCTCCCCCAACAGGGCCCTTGCCGATTTTGAGACGTTTCTCGGTGAGGTAGGGGCCCTGGTCGGCCAGAACCTTCCCCGACCGGTCATCGTCCTTGGAGACCTCAACGCCAAATCCACGGCGTGGGGGTCTCCAAGGACAAGTGCCAGAGGCGAAGCCGTTGAAGAGTGGCTGGTGGAGGCGGGACTGTGCGTCCTCAACCGCGGGGACACGCACACGTGCGTGCGGCATACGGGTGGGTCGGTGGTGGACATCACTTTTGCCACCACCGAGCTCGCGGCGCGGGTCCGGGATTGGGAGGTGCTGGTGGACGAGGAGACGCTGTCTGACCATCGGTACATCCGATTTAGCGTCTCCTCGTCAACGTCTTCAGCGGGACCGGGCGCGAGATTGTCACCTGCGGTTGGTCCGCGGTGGGCGTTGAACCGCCTGGACGTGGAAGTGCTGCAGGAGGCAGCCATAGTCCAGGCGTGGAATGCGCCCCCCTCGGAGTCAGTAGACCTGGACGTGCAGGCCAATGGGCTGTGTGAGGCCATGGCGCGCGTGTGCGACGCCGCCATGCCACGCGCGAGGCCTCCGCAGTCCAAACGCCAGGTCTACTGGTGGAGTGAGGGGATCGCCGAGCTCCGGCGCGAATGCCTGGCGATGCGACGCCGCTACCAGCGTTACCGAAGGAGGAGGCAGCGGGATGCGGCGGAACTGGACGCCCGCTACTCCACCTATCGGGAGGCGTGCAGGGCTCTGCGAGTGAGCATCAGCCAGGCAAAGGCGCAGGCCTGGCAGGAGCTCCTGAGCTCGATCGAGCGGGATCCCTGGGGGCGGCCGTACCAGTGGGCCAGGCGGAAGCTTCGCCCCTGGGCCCCCCCGGTCACCACGACTCTCGAGCCGGTGGTCCTCCAGCGGGTGGTTGAGGGACTGTTCCCCGGTAGCCCGGGGACCGAGTTCGTCCCTCCCACCGCGGCGGTGCCTGCTTCGGAGATCGAGGAGGAGGTGCCCGAGATCTCGCAGGGCGAGCTGGGCGCGGCCGTCCTCCGCATGAGGGCCAAGAACACGGCGCCAGGTCCAGATGGAATTCCTGGCCGCGCGTGGGCCCTCGTGCAAGAGGAGCTGGAGGGGCGGGTGAGGGCGGTTTTCGACCGCTGCCTGCGAGAAGGGCGATTCCCCAGGCGGTGGAAGAAGGGCCGGCTCGTCCTCCTGCGTAAGGAGGGGCGTCCAGCGGACGAACCGGCGGGTTACCGCCCTATAGTCCTCCTTGACGAGGCGGGCAAGCTGCTGGAGCGCGTGGTGGTTGCCCGCCTCGTGAGACACCTCGAGGATGTCGGCCCGGACTTGGCCGACACCCAGTTCGGGTTCCGGAGAGGTCGCTCGACGGTGGATGCCATATCCCACGTCCGCGACCTCTCCGAGAGGGCGTGCTCCGGCGGCGGGGTGATGTTGGCGGTGTCGTTAGACATCGCCAACGCTTTTAACACCCTGCCGTGGGGCGCAATATTGGGGGCGCTGGGGTACCACAGGGTCCCTCAGTACCTCAGGTGCCTCATCGGGGACTACCTCTCGCATAGAGAGGTAGTCTACCCGACGAAAGACGGGGAGGGCTGCAGCCCCATGACCCGCGGTGTTCCACAGGGGTCCGTACTGGGCCCCACCCTGTGGAACATAGGGTATGATTGGGTGCTGCGAGGCGCTAACCTTCGTGGCGTCGACGTAGTTTGCTACGCCGACGACACGTTGGTTACCGCCCGGGGACGGACGTATAGGGAGGCGTCCGTCCTGGCTACAGCCGGAGTTGCGGCTGTGGTAGCCAGGATTCGGCGGTTGGGTCTGGAGGTGGCGCTCCACAAGTCCGAGGCCATATGTTTTCACGGTTCTCGGAGGGCGCCACCTGCAGACTCATCGATTGTTGTGGGTGGAACCTCCATTGCTGTCGGGTCGACGCTGAAGTATCTCGGCGTCGTACTTGACAGCAAGTGGGGGTTCGGAGCCCACATACAGAGGCTGGCCCCGAGGCTCGTGGGGACGGCGGCTGCGCTAAGCCGCCTCCTTCCGAACCTCGGTGGGGGTGGTGGGACCTGCCGCCGCCTATACATGGCGGTGGTGCGCTCCATGGCCCTCTACGGGGCCCCAATATGGGCCGGCTCCCTGGACTCCAGGGGGATCGCTCGGCTCTGCGGGGCCCAGAGGGTCATGGCGGTGAGAGTGTGCAGGGGCTACCGCACACTCTCACACGAGGTGGCCTGCGCCATTGCGGGCTCCCTCCCGTGGGACTTGGAGGCTGAGGTCCTGTCAGACGTGTTTTGGCGCAGGGCGCGGGCACGTGAGCAGGACCTACGGCCTGCCCCACGAGAGGTGGAGCAGTGGAGGCGAGACTCCAGGGACATTGCCCTGGAGTCCTGGAGCAGGCGGCTCGCGGTGGACCGGAGGAGGGGGGCCGGGGCCGTCCGATTTCTGGAGGCGGTCCGGCCCGTACTTAGGGAATGGGTCCACCGTGAGCATGGGGGTCTCTCCTTCCGGCTGACCCAGGTACTCTCGGGGCATGGATGCCTCGGGAGATACCTGTTCAGCGTAGCACGGAGGGAAGAGACCCCGGTGTGCCACCAGTGCGGCTGCGCGGAGGAGACGGCGCAGCACGTGCTGGAGGTATGCCCGGGGGCGGCGGAGCCACGACTGGCGTTGGTCGCGGCTGTAGGGGCGGACCTCTCGCTGCCGACCATCCTATCTAGGATGGTCGCCGACGAGGGGTCATGGAGGGCTATGGTCTCTTTCTGCGAGGAGGTGATGTCGCAGAGAGAGACCGAGGAGCGGGAGAGAGAAAGGGACCCTCTTTCTCTCCCGCTCCGGAGGGCGCGGACACGGAGGCGAGCCAGCAGGGCTCGCACACCGTCTCCGCTAGGAGGCCCAGGGGCGCCGGACACGGGGGTGTCTGGTGCTCCCAATTAAGGAGGGTCTCCTGAGGAGTCGATGCCTTGGTGTCCAGGGCATCGCTTCGGAGCTGGGGAGGGGGACGAGCCCCCTCCTGAGGTGGGTCCGGCTGCGGACAGCGGCGTGGTGGGGTTACGGAGATTCTGAGAGAGGCCCCGTGACCCAGCCACTGCCGACGAGGATGGACACCGTGGGGGTTTAGTCGGTAGGGGTGCCCTTCTGGCATCGAGTCCGACATACCCCGCTGCGCCTCCCCCGGGGCGTAGCGGGGATGTGTAAGCGCATTCCCCCACGAAAAAAAAAAAAAAAAAAAAAAAAAAAAAAAAAAAAAGGTTAGGTTAGGTTAGGTTAGGTTAGGTTTTTTTTTTTTTTTTTTTTTTTTTTTTTTTTTTTATCCGGGCGCAGTGTGGCCCGGCCCGCGAGCTATCCTACCTCTGACGGGTAAGCGTCAGAGACCTTATCTTTTCTGTCCTGTCATTCTGTTCTCACTGCCATTCTTCATACTATATCTTTCTTGCATTCATCATCTTCTTGCACACTCTTGTTGGTGGGATTCCAACGCTGATTTTACTTCTGTTCTTAAGACTAATTTTTCTATATTAATACAATGGGAAGTTTGGAAATTAGGGTGTAAATACATTTTTATCTTTTGTCTATATACAGGGCACTTACGTGTATATTTCAAATATACAGTAGTGCATCCTCTTATTATCTACTTATTTTTATTTGCTACTCTTATTATTATTTCTTTACAGTAATTTAAAAACTTATCTCTAATGTATTTGCTTTCCAGTATTTTATGCAAATTTTCCTTATTTATGTCAACATTTAATTCGTTCTCTATATCAAACTTACGTCTGCCATAGATCGGACAATCTGTGATGATGTGAATGACGCTTTCCTCGACTCCGGGATCACAGTCGCACGCCGGACTCTCCTTGAGCTTAAAACGATGTAAATACGAGGAGAATCCGCCGTGCCCTGTTAGCAACTGAGTAATTGTGGGCGTCAGTTTGATTTTCCTAATCAGGTTGTGCGCCTGGATTGCATCCGGAAAGAACACTTTAGTAGTAGAGGCCGTCTCTCCGTCACGATAGCGCCGGTTCCATTCCTCAAGCGACTCCTTTCGGATTTGTCGCTTGACGAATGAAATCGGGCACTTCTCATAGTTCGGCTTTGTTTTTAAAAGCAATGCTGCGCTCTTCGCTAGTTCATCCGCCCTTTCGTTACCCTCCAGACCTGCGTGTGCCTTGATCCAAAATAATCTCAGTATTTTGTTTCTAGCATTGAGTTTGTGGATGTTGTCTCTTGCTTTCACGGCCAGGGGGTGGAGGGAAGACGGGTTTGTCACGGTTTCCAGGGCGGATCTTGAGTCGCAGTAAATGTTGCAACTAGGTCTCAAAATCTTGAGTGCTCTTTCCGTCGCTTCCACGAGGGCTAGTAGTTCCGCCTGGTATACGGAGCAGCACTCTGGTAGCCTTAACTTCTTGGTACTAATCTCCGCGGCACCTATTCTAATGGATAGCGCTGCGCCGACTTTCCCTTCGATTTTACTTCCATCGGTAAAAATGTTCAAATCATCGTCATGATAATGCTGTCCTAATGCTGCTCCGTCCACCAGGTGTTCGAACCCCAGCTCTATCCAACGTGCTGGGTGTGGCATCGCTGTAAAGGACGTCGGCGTCTCTATATCCCGGTCTCCTATTATTTGCTGGGAGTAGCCTTTCTTTATTTCATAAAGAGAGGCTGCTTCCCGGACTCTGATGTCCAGAGGAAGCAGCCCGGCCAATAATAGTGCCGCGTTTAGAGACACCGTTTTGTGCGATTTTGTGATCTTTTGCGCAAAGCCCCGCTGTACTGCATTGAATAGATTTTTAATCCCTACTTTGTGTGTCGCCGGCGCCCATGCACTTGCAGCGTATAAAATTGTGGGTTCCACTACGGCCCTGTAGATGGTTCTTATGGTTTCCGGTTGTAATCCCCAATGAACTTTTGCGGCCCTCGACAGCTGCTTGTAGAAGTTTAGCGCTTTTCTGCAGACGTTTGCAGCGTGAGCGTTAAATGTTAGTTTTTCGTCAATCGTAAGGCCCAGGAGCTTAATCTCTTTGGACATGCCAATGCCGACGCCGCCCATGTTCAGGTGTGGGGTGTCGTGCTTCAGCTTTTTTGTAATCAGCATAGCCATGGTCTTGTGTGCTGCGAATTTTAGTTTGTTTTTGACTCCCCAAGCCCGAACGCGCTCAAGCGTGGCATTGGCACGTTCCTGAATCTCCTGTGCCGTTTCTCCGTCAAAAACTAGGACAACGTCATCTGCAAACGCCTGCACATAATCGCCTCCTCCTTCCAAATCCTTCAAAAGTGGGTCCAAGAGCACATTCCACAGGATCGGGCCTCCGATTGATCCTTGTACACACCCCTTCTCAGTTTCTCTTATGTACTCCTCCCCCGCGTATCTCACTCTTACTTTTCGGTTTGTCAGATAGCTGTCAAGCACCTTTCTCAGGTTTTTAGGACACTGTTCCTCAGCCAGTCGGACTCGGATGGCAGGCCACCATGCGCTATCGAAGGCCCCCTCTATATCCAATGATACTAAAGTGACTATTTTCTTCTGTCTAATTTTCTTATGTATGTATTGCATTAGGGTATAGAGGGAGTCTTCGGTGCACTTCTGGGGCATGAATCCATACTGGCGAGTACTCATTTTCGGCAGTAGATGGAACTTGATTCGGGTGACCAGCATCTTCTCAAAAATTTTTCCCAGCACTGGGAGGAGTCCAATAGGTCTGTACGATTTAGGGGCGGTATATGTCTCCTTCCCTGGTTTTCGCAACACGATCACTGTGGCTTGCTTCCACTGATTGGGAAAGTGGTGGTACTCCAGGCACTTATTGAGTATCTTCAAAAACAACTCCGGGTCATTTTTTATCGCCTCCTGACAGATGTCCGCTGTAAAACCGTCTGTCCCAGGTGCCTTCTTTGGGTTGAAGGTGTTCATCGCAGTTTTCAGCTCAGTCTGCGTGAATGGTGGATCACATAGTCCATCTTGTTGTCCAGCATTCACTCTTTCCGCTTCCTCTCTAATTCTGCGATGTTCAGCGTTGTCACATTCTCGTAAGTCTTGCGGGTAGAAGGTTTCGGCTAAGACTTTCACTGAACCTTTTGTGTCAAACACTGTACCTCCAACTTCCAGTGGCAAGTCCTCTTCCCTTGTTTTAGTTCTTCCTATAACTCTATAAATTCCATCCCAAACACTCTCCCTGTCCTGCTTCTCACAGAATTCTTTCCAACTTTTTATTTTGGCTTTCTTTGTTTCTAATTCATACTCGTTTTTCTTTTTCAGGTACTCTTCGACTACTCTCTGTCTACGTATTGGCGCGGCGCATCGGATTCTTCTCTTCCTGGTGGTGACCTCCTTTTTCAACTTTGCGAGTTCTTCGGACCACCACGGCATGGTAAGTATTTGTTTGTTTTTCTTTTTAGGTATTGTGTATGTGCATGTTTGTGTTATTGTTCTTGTGTACTTGTGTACAAAATCGTTTTCCGTGTCCGTACCCTAAGCAGCGAGAACACTGTATTAGGGGGGACTGGTCCGCGACTCTTATCCTCTGCATGTCGATGTGTACAGTCCCTGCGTCGGTTAGACACTTCCAGATGCGTGGCGATACTCGCGCCACTATGTGTGAGGTGAGTGGGTTCCTTGCTTTCCTTCTGTAGCGTATCTCTATTCTGTCATCTTCCCCGATCACTCCTTTCAGTAGGTGCCTGTTCTGAGTCCGAATGGCTTTTTCAATGTCCTCATTTGTGTTGCTATGGAGGACTCCGTATAGGATTATAAGAGGGTCTTTGTTTTTTATTTCCTCTACGTTCAGCTGCACATCTTTTTCTCTTATCCTGTCCCTGACTTTCCTGATTTCTTCCTGGTTTCTGCAACCGACTATAACCTTTCTGTCCTTCGCCTTCCTAATCCTGTCTATTCTTACTCCTTCCTCTTTCGCGTTCACCACCCTTCTAATTTTTTCGAAGACCTGCTCTCCCGTCTCATTTTCATCGTTTGACGTGATTATGATAGAGTGCATAGCAGTCGGCTCTGGAGCTTTCCTCCCCGGCGAGCTGGCTGCAACACTTGCGTACGTACTTTTCGTGTCGTACAGTTCTTGTTGCTTTTTTAAAATTTCCGTTAATCTTTCCATTTCTTCCTTGTTTTCCTTAAGCATCTTACTGTGTTCTTCTATCCGCTTCAGCATGTTCACATCTTGTGTTGGTTCCACCTCTTGCCGGTTTCCTGTGTGTTGTTCTTCTTTATCCTTTCCTTTTTTTGGTGATGCTTTCCCTTCATCCTTCCTTTCTTCTTCCGACTCCTTGACTAGCCTGTAGAGTCTTTCTGCGGCTTCTAGTACTTCGGCCTTTATCTCTCCTTTTATGTTGCGACTGTTTCCTAGGTGCAGTTTCGTTTTGAGGAGGCAGGCTTTCGCCTCAGAAGTCCGGTTTTTATATTTAGGGGGTGGTTTTGGGAGTCCCTCGGGGTCAGTCGTCAACGCCGCCACCTTCCCCTTCAGTGGTCCGAGTTTGTTTTCGGGAACACCCGAAGTCGTTTTGGCTTTTTGTTTTCCCTCTTGCTGACTCAGGGACCTCTGCTGGAGAGGCGGCGAGGCCGCCGTCCGAGTTCCAGCCTCCCCAAAACTACGTCGAGCGTTCGGAACTATTCCGTCGTTTTCTGTCGAGGGGCCGGCCCTCTCCGTCCTTACTCTACTTACTTCCGCTTTTGGCGACTTTTCGGTCTCTTTCATGCTCGCGTCTTTAAGCGGGGTTCTAAAACCGAACATAGTTTGGCTTTATGCCGGACAGGAAAACGTCAAACTTGATTTCACGTGTAAAGGGCGTCAAATCACTAAACTTAAACGTGTCAAATAAATATTGTCGTAATAAAATTAAAGTATAAAATATCCGCCTAAAATAATGGAAAGCAAATACTAGTTTACCTAGTCAACTATACCTTTCACAAAAACGAAAGGTTGTCTTAATTACTATCTTAATATTTAATACTTAGGTCTACTTAATTTATTTATGTTTTCAGGTTTTATATAGTACAAAGACTATGTTACGCTTTTAACATTCAGTGGTTACTTTGAACCAAAACAATTAAATCGTGTGGCCAATAAGCCCAGTCGTAAACAAGTATTGCGAAGGAACACAAACTAAACTTAAAATAACTTAAAATAACACCTGTGTGTTCATAGAAAATTTTAACAATTTTTATTGTCAGTTTCAGATGGAGCCGAGCGGTCAACTGGTGGTCAGGACGTCGACGGATGCTGAGGGAACAACGCTGTGTAAGTATAATTTAATATTTATTGATAGTTATTTAAATAATCAATTTATTCCACAGATGCTCCACTGCGTAGCTCCGTAGGCGCCCGAAACTAGGTCAACGGGGCGCGGCCGAGAGCGGGCTGCGTGCTACGCGGCGCCGCTACGCGCGAGAACTTCGGAGCCGGTCCGCCTCACCTCGGTCTCGCTCCGCGCTCCGCGACGGGAGGACGCCGCTCGGCTGTACAATTTTATTTCGTAGCGTTGTGCCGCGGACAATAGATCGCGACCAGTTTTGAAATCCGCTTTTTTGGCTTTGAGTTTTTCCGAAATATTTTGCTTGGGTCCTTTTTAGGGGCCCAAAATATGGATCGTACCGTGCTTGGATGTTTTAAAATATTTCGGATGTGGCCGTAAAGCGGGTTTCAAAACTGTAAACAGAGCTACGAAAATTAAGCGGAATTTTAGGCTGCGTTTTAAAGTTCTGCTTACACGTGTGGTCCCAGTACTGTTTTGTCTCTATAATGTTATGATACTTATCAATTGAATTAAATATTTGGGGGGGGGGGGTGTCGCGAATGGGGGTCAGTACTGTGTTTGGGTTTTAAAATATACGTAAATAAATAAATAAATACTTTATTTAAATGAGGGGGGGGGGGGTTAAAAGTGTTTGGGGGGGGGGGGGGGTAGTTGAGTGGGTGTTATGTATACCGTATCTGCAATTAAAATGTTTCTATCTTCTACCGTTCCCAAGTTACAGGTGTTTCTTTATTAATTCCCACGAGTCAACAATTTTTCCCACGCTCTTGAACGTAGGCGCCACTACACAGAATATAATTTATTTGAATCAGGGTGTTGCACACTGATCACAATTTAAATTAGCCTTATAATAAAAAATAATTATAATAAAATAATAATAATAATAAATAAATAAATAAGGGGGGTGATGGCAAAAAAAGGGGGGGGGGGTTTGGTAAGGAATGGCTTTTTAGACACCCAAACCGTATTCAAAAAAAAAAAAAAAAAAAAAAATAATAATAATAATAAATAAATAAGTAAATTTCCGTCTCGAGCCGTTTTCGAGATACAGGCAGTTCTCACGGGTCTTAAAAAGTTCCCACGGCTTATGAGAGAAAATCTTTATGAGAAATCCGAAAAGAGGGGGGGGACGTTGGGTAGCGCGGTTAGGTTAGGTTAGGTTAGGTTAGGTTAGGTTAGGTTAGGTTAGGTTAGGTTAGGTTAGGTTAGGTTAGGTTAGGTTAGGTTAGGTTAGGTTAGGTTAGGTTAGGTTAGGTTAGGTTAGGTTAGGTTAGGTTAGGTTAGGTTAGGTTAGGTTAGGTTAGGTTAGGTTAGGTTAGGTTAGGTTAGGTTAGGTTAGGTTTTTTTTTTTTTTTTTTTTTTTTTTTTTCCCGACCTCCTCCACATGTTTCCCCGGAACTTTCCCCGGGACCTTTTTTAGGTATGTTGTATTATTATATTGATATTTTGTTAGTTAGTACTTAAGGTACTTCCAATGTACTGTACTTTGTCATTTACTTTTCATTATTGTATTTATTTTTCTTCCGAATGTTTCTAGATTTATATTTTAATTTATAATCCCCTCCCCTTTTCTACGCAAAGTATGTATTTAATCACGGTTCGAGAGAGCCATACGTTGAACTTATATTTTTTCTTGAATGATTTGTTGCTATTTAGTTAATTTTTATTGTATCTTGAGTCATAGGTGTTATAGTTTTTATCTTTTTTAATGCTTATTGATATGACTATATCTTAATAATATAGCAATTCAATATTAATTTATCTATCTGTTTATTTGTTTCTATTTATTACTTTTGTTACAATTTTAACACAATATTCCAAAAATATATTTCTTGTTTTATTTCTTTTCATTAATTCCCTAAAATTTCCTACGCTTATATTTATATTTATTATTTGCTCTACTTCAAACCGTTCGGGGCCAAAAACGGGACATTCCGCAATAATGTGTGGGATTGTTTCATCCTTGCTGGGATCACAGATGCACGATGGGTTCTCCTTGCACTTGAAACGGTGTAAGTACTCGGAGAACCCACCGTGCCCTGTCAGGATCTGCGTTACAGTGCTAGAGATTTCCAATTTTTTCATTATTTTAAAGGCCGAGACGACATTAGGCAGGAACAACTTCGTAGTCGTAGCTGTATTCTCCGATTCATATCTCCGATTCCATTTGTCGAGCGTGTCCATGCGAATCTGCCGCTTGACAAATGAAATCGGACATCGATCGTAGTGTGGCCTAACCTTTGTTTTTAGAGCTGCGTCCTTAGCCAGCTGATCCGCTCTCTCATTCCCCTCAATCCCAGCATGCGCCTTAATCCAGTAGAGTTCAACCCGCTTGTTCCGTTTGCTGCACTCTACTAGATTACTGCGCACTCTGAATGCGAGGGGATTAAGACAGCGGTTATTTACCACTGCTTCCAAGGACGATCTGGAGTCGCTAAATATGCCGAAACTCGTCTGGGGTCCGTTAAGCGCCTCCTCGGTAGCTTTCCATATGGCCAGCAATTCCGCCTGGTAGACCGTGCAGTAGGACGACAACTTAAGTTTTCTACTTTTGGTTTCGGCGGCATCACTCCAAAGAGACAGTGCCGCACCAACCTTGCCCTCGATCTTGCTGCCGTCCGTAAATATCTGTACTGCTTGACCCATGTTCCTATCAACGTCATGTTGGTCTGCCAGGCACATGAATTGTAGACTCATATGTTCCGCCGGGTGAGGAGTGTCGGTAAACGCTGCGCGTCGCTCGGTCTCACCTTCTCCTGGTACTGTCTGGGACTCTCCCCTCTTGGCCTCGTACAGGGCGGCTGCCTCCTGTATCCTAAGGTCGAGAGGTAGCATCCCAGCCAGCACCAGTGCCGAGTTAAGGGAGACCGTGCGGTAGGCCTTGCACAGTTTCTGTGCAAAGCCTCTTTGGACAGCGTTTAACTGCCTTTGGATGCCTAATTTTTTCGTAGCAGGACCCCAAACACTTGCTGCGTACATGACTACCGGCTCTACAACTGCGGTGTATATTGCCCGAATGACTTCTGGGTGGAGACCCCAGCTTACCCTGGCCGCTGTGGACAGCTGTTTGTAAATGTTTGCGGCTTTTCTACAGGTGTTTGCGACATGGCTGTTCCAGGTTAACTTCTCGTCTATCGTTATCCCGAGAAGTTTTATTTCAGGAGACATGCCAATGTCGACCCCGCCCATCTTCAGAAGTGGGGTGTCATACTTTAGCTTTCGCGTGATAAGCATTGCTTTGGTCTTGTGCGGCGCGAATTTCAATTTATTTTTGACACCCCACTCCTGAACATACTCGAGAGCGGCATTGGCCTGTCTCTGAACCTCTAGTGCAGTGTCGCCGTCAAACACCAGGACCACGTCGTCGGCGAACGCTTGGGCGTAGTCCCCTCTACGGTCGAGGCCTTTCAAGAGGGGGTCCAGGAGAAGGTTCCACAGTATAGGTCCTCCTATGGAACCCTGGACACACCCCTTGTTTGTGACCTTTGAGTACGCTTCGCCCGCGTATCTCACGCTGACTCTGCGGTCCCGCAGGTAGCTGTCCATCAGCCTTCTGATATTTATCGGACACCTTTCCTCAGCCAGTCGTACTTTAATGGCAGGCCACCAAGCGCTGTCGAAGGCTCCCTCTATGTCTAGCGACACCATAGTGAGCATTTTCTTTTCTCTCAGCTTGCCGTGTATGTGCTGCATTAAGTCATAGAGGGAGTCTTCAGTGCTTCTTTGGGGCAGAAAGCCGTACTGGCGGGTACTCATCCCCTTTATCAGGTGCCATTTTAGCCTTGCCACTACCATTTTTTCCAGTATCTTTCCCATCACCGGAAGGAGTCCAATAGGTCTATAGGATTTCGGATTGGTATAATCCTCCTTTCCGGGCTTCCGGAGGACTACTACTGTGGCCTCCTTCCAGATGATGGGAAAGTGACCGAGCTCAAGGCTTTTGTTGGCTATCGCCAGGAACAAATGGGGGTCTTTCATGATAGCGTGGCTGCAGATGTCAGCGGTGAGACCATCCGCCCCCGGGGCTTTTTTGGGATTAAAGCTTTCCACCGACTCTTTCAATTCTTCCAGAGTAAACAGCGGGTCAAGTTGTTCATCATGACTGCTGTTTACTTGGGCAGCCAAGTTTCTGATTTGTCGGTGGTCTGCGTTGTCCTCGCTTTCCAAGTCCTCCGGGTAGAAGGTCTCCGCTAGTACCCTGACTGACTCTTTTGCGTCCATCGTCTTCCCGTCCTTAACGAGTGGCAAGTCTTCGTGCCGCTTTGCGGTTCTTCCTATCACCCTGTAGATCCCCTCCCATAATCCCTCCCGATCTTGCTTCCCACAAAACTCCTTCCAGCTCCGTATCTGTGCCATTTTTGCCTCTGTCTCATATTTAACTTTTGCTTGCAGGTACTCAGCGACGACTTTCTCTCTGCGGATCGGCGCTGCGCAACGAATTCTGCGTTTCCTGGTAGCAACCTCTTTCTTCAGCTTGGCGAGCTCGTCGGACCACCAAGGTAAGTTCACGACATCTTTTGATTTTAATTTTGGTACTGTTTCATTACATGCCTCTACTATTAAATTTATGTATGATTGTGTTTTATTTTCTAATTCTACTACGTTCATTAATTTATCAATTTCCTTACTATTTATGTTGTTTTCATTTAGCAGCTGGGTCACTTTCTCATGAAAGTGGCTCCAGTTAGCTTTTTTACTATTGAAGATTCGTGTTGTCCTATTTATGCTAATTCCTTTTGCCCTAATTTGCCGAATGTTAAAAATGATTGTGTTGTGGTCCGAGCTCGTCATGCCTTCATCAAGGTGCCAGTCTTCTACCAGGTTCAACAGTTCCGGTGTGCAGGCCGTCACATCTACGAAGCTGCTGTACGTCTTTCCACCCCTGACAGTAAAGAAAGTAGGGGTGGTATGGTCGTTGTTGAGTATCTGCAAGCCCCAGTCCTCAAGTGCTCCGGCCAGGTCCTCTCCCCTGTCATTTGTAAGTGGGCTGCCCCACCAAGGGTTCTTGGCATTCGAGTCCCCTCCCATGAGCACGTTTCGTCTGAAGTGTGTTCTAATCCTGTCCAGCTGCTCCAAGTATGGCTCTATCGGTTCCGGGTATGGTTCGAAATAAAAAGACACTACGAGGATCTCCCACGCACTAGTCCTGATCTTTACCACTATGATGTTGGGTGTAGTAAAATCAGGGTACTGAATGACGTCCAAGTGGGGGTCGAAGACAGCTATAGCTGCTTTGATTGGTCCGTCACCAGGTTTTGTGCTTTGGAATATCCTCGCGCCTCTATAGTTTTTTACTCGACCTATCCCTCCGACATAGGGCTCCTGGAGCAGAGCGAAGGCCAGCTTCCTGTTGTGGGCCTCAAGCATTAGTTCGTCTGTTGCGTGTGCCTTTCTTTGCATGTTAGCTTGGGCTACCACGTATGGCCTCACGTTTGCTTGGACAGGATTTCCGCCGAGGGCCACCTTAGCAATATGCCACCGCTGCTCTAGCCAGTGCGTCCCACTTCCGCCTGATCGCGCACTCCGAGCTGAAAGCATTGTGCTCTGCCCTTTCAAGCCCGGCGTGCGAACAGTTACAGCAGGAAGGCGTCGCACCGGCGAGCCAATCCGCACACTGCGCCTTTAGATGAGGACCTCCGCAGTGGCTGCACTTTTCCAGTGTTTCTTTGCAGAAACGCCGGCCATGCCCGTAGCCGAGGCAAAGCGAGCACTGGATCAGCGGCGACTGGTCCGCGACTCGCACTCGCTGCAGATCTATATGCACTGCCTCAGCCTGGGTTAAGTGCTGCCACAATTTAGGGGAGACCCTCACCACTATATGGCTAGTGTGCGGATTTCTGGTGCGCCTTTTAAAAGCAATTTCCGCTCTATCGTCGTCTTTCCCGATGTCTCGGAAAATTCCCTTATTCTGCGTCCTGAGGGCTTTCAATATGTCCTCATCGCTATTGTGTATGAGGACATCTTTCAGGATGACGAGAGGGTCCTTGTTTTTTATATCCTCAACGTTTAATCCCTTGGCCCGGTCCAGTCTCTCCTTAACTTTCCTTCTTCCCTCTTCCGTCCGACACCCTACTATTACTTTCCTATCTTTCGCTTTTCTTATCCTCTCGACTTCAATTCCACCCTCTTTGGCATTAACCGCCTTTCTAATTCTTTCCAGCACATCCTCACCTGTTTCCGTCTCATTCTTGGCGGTGACGACCACCGAGTGCAGCGCCATGTGTGGCGGAGGTTGGACTCGGGTGGTCGAAGCCGTCACGTTTGCGTATGTCCTTCTCTCCAGACTTTCTTTAAGGCTCTCCATATTTTGGTTGTTTTCCTTAATTAACTCTGCATGTCTATCCAACAGTGTTTCCAGGTTAATCAGGCCGACACTTGAGGGATACTGTGCAGAGTCACATTCCTTTGTAACTTCTTCCAACTCCCGGGTCTGCTGCTGTATGTCCGAGGTCTGGCTCTTTACTGAGACAGCCTCCTTCACAAGCTGGAACAGACGATCAACTGCTTCTGTGACTGCTTGTTTTATGTCTGCTCTGAGATTCCGGGAGTTGGAGAGGTTTACCTTCGCCTTTAGGAGGCACGCTTTGGCTTCCGATATCCTGTCGTGGCTTTTCCCCTTGGAATGTTTAGGTGGGCTGTGTGCTGCTTCCACCGACAGTTTTCGAACAGCTGCTGACTTTGGCCTTTCTAGACACAACATCGCGGTTGTCTTGGGGGAGGTCTTTGGAGGTGTAGTGCTTTTGCGTTCTGGTCTGCCGCACTCCCACTCCCCGATACTCTTTCGGACGCTCGGGGCTGCGGGGCCAACGTGTTTGGTGACGGTTGAGGGACCTGCCTTCGTCGTCTCAGTGCACTCCTCCGTGGCTTTTGCTGGCGTTCTGAACATATTTATATGTTCGGTCGTTGCGTATCAAAATTTTAAAAGAAGATGTAAAATTGTAAAATTGTCAAATGAAAGTAAAGTCAACGTTAAAAGCAAATATATATATATATAACAAGGGTATATAAGTTCAAATATTCAAAAGAATACAGTCTAACTGTCATGTATGTCGAAGTGTTAAACTTAACACACTAGTCAATTCTACTTAAAAATATAATAACAAATGTCTGTCAACCAATTACCCGAACCTAAAATGAGGTATTCTTCATACCCAATGACACAAATGGGTGGGTGGGCGGGCGAAAATTTTGAAAAAAGGTGCAAATTTCGATGTTTAAAGGGTGGGGCGCGATGCGCTATCACCCTCTGAACTCTGTAAAAATAATGAAAAAATTCTAGTATGCCAAATATGAAAGTTATACAACTCCAAAGGTGTGGGTTATGTTATGTTAGTGAAATTTAGAATGTTTTTCAGTTTTTCTCTAAGGTGCTGCGTTAATTTCAGTTTTTTGTTTCAGATCCTGGTGCAGTTCGTCGAGCCGAATCCAGCGACGTGTCACACGGTAAGATAAGTAAAGTTTTTAAACACTCTAAAAATCGAATGTATGAGAAATGATCACCCCTAAGGTAAACTCGGTTTGAAAAATTTTGAAAAAAGGTGCAAATTTCGATGTTTAAAGGGTGGGGCGCGATGCGCTATCACCCTCTGAACTCTGTAAAAATAATGAAAAAATTCTAGTATGCCAAATATGAAAGTTATACAACTCCAAAGGTGTGGGTTATGTTATGTTAGTGAAATTTAGAATGTTTTTCAGTTTTTCTCTAAGGTGCTGCGTTAATTTCAGTTTTTTGTTTCAGATCCTGGTGCAGTTCGTCGAGCCGAATCCAGCGACGTGTCACACGGTAAGATAAGTAAAGTTTTTAAACACTCTAAAAATCGAATGTATGAGAAATGATCACCCCTAAGGTAAACTCGGTTTGAAAAATTTTGAAAAAAGGTGCAAATTTCGATGTTTAAAGGGTGGGGCGCGATGCGCTATCACCCTCTGAACTCTGTAAAAATAATGAAAAAATTCTAGTATGCCAAATATGAAAGTTATACAACTCCAAAGGTGTGGGTTATGTTATGTTAGTGAAATTTAGAATGTTTTTCAGTTTTTCTCTAAGGTGCTGCGTTAATTTCAGTTTTTTGTTTCAGATCCTGGTGCAGTTCGTCGAGCCGAATCCAGCGACGTGTCACACGGTAAGATAAGTAAAGTTTTTAAACACTCTAAAAATCGAATGTATGAGAAATGATCACCCCTAAGGTAAACTCGGTTTGAAAAATTTTGAAAAAAGGTGCAAATTTCGATGTTTAAAGGGTGGGGCGCGATGCGCTATCACCCTCTGAACTCTGTAAAAATAATGAAAAAATTCTAGTATGCCAAATATGAAAGTTATACAACTCCAAAGGTGTGGGTTATGTTATGTTAGTGAAATTTAGAATGTTTTTCAGTTTTTCTCTAAGGTGCTGCGTTAATTTCAGTTTTTTGTTTCAGATCCTGGTGCAGTTCGTCGAGCCGAATCCAGCGACGTGTCACACGGTAAGATAAGTAAAGTTTTTAAACACTCTAAAAATCGAATGTATGAGAAATGATCACCCCTAAGGTAAACTCGGTTTGAAAAATTTTGAAAAAAGGTGCAAATTTCGATGTTTAAAGGGTGGGGCGCGATGCGCTATCACCCTCTGAACTCTGTAAAAATAATGAAAAAATTCTAGTATGCCAAATATGAAAGTTATACAACTCCAAAGGTGTGGGTTATGTTATGTTAGTGAAATTTAGAATGTTTTTCAGTTTTTCTCTAAGGTGCTGCGTTAATTTCAGTTTTTTGTTTCAGATCCTGGTGCAGTTCGTCGAGCCGAATCCAGCGACGTGTCACACGGTAAGATAAGTAAAGTTTTTAAACACTCTAAAAATCGAATGTATGAGAAATGATCACCCCTAAGGTAAACTCGGTTTGAAAAATTTTGAAAAAAGGTGCAAATTTCGATGTTTAAAGGGTGGGGCGCGATGCGCTATCACCCTCTGAACTCTGTAAAAATAATGAAAAAATTCTAGTATGCCAAATATGAAAGTTATACAACTCCAAAGGTGT
>OU452167.1:19221833-19225773 GCA_911728515.1 Peribatodes rhomboidaria
TTTCCGGAGGAGTGGTGTTTATGATACCCTTAAGGATGAGCATTGGTTTAAGTTTAGTGATTGCTTTTGCGGTGACGAGGCTGTCGGGTTTATTGGCCTTGTTGAGGGCAGTCTCGATTTGATTTGTGTTATCGAAGGTGACTTTGAGTTTGTTCTTGCCAGTAAACCTCGTCTCCGCAGGTGCAAAATTGGTGTCCTTAAAGCTAACCGATTTCTGCCATGCGTTCATAGTTTCGGCAGGGTCTTCGGTCGCACTTTTGGAGGTTACGATGAGGGCAGGTCTGTATTTGGCAGGTGGTTTGCAGGTTGTTGAGCCATCCAATGTGGTCCTCGCTTCTCCTGTTGTAGAGGGGAGTGCGGTGGCAGTGTTGTATCGACGAAATTCCGCAGCTCGGTTAATAGTTTGAGCAATTTTGGAAGTTTCTTCACGTATAGTGACTCCGATTTGGTTCAAGATTTTGGTAGTTTCTTCTCGTATAGTGACTTCGATTTGGTTCATTAGGTCACTGAGGTCCGGTATCGAAGGAGGCTCTACATGGGTGTTCTCCAGGAGGTGGGAGTGGGTTTCCACTATGTTGTCGATTTCATTCATGAGTGTAATGATGGCTGTCTTGTTCTCCTTCTTAACACTTTTGCCTTCATTGATTAGGCTAACGACTTTTCCGGTTCGTTGTAGTATGGACGTCTCAAATTCTGAGTAAGTCTCGGGGGTGGTAGGATGTTCGTTGGTTGATTGTTCGGTGATTATTCTCAAGATTCTTTTCGTTCGTTGTAGTATGGCCAAGGACCTATCAAGGTCTGGGTAAGTCTCTGAGATGATGGGAGAAGACTGTTCGTTCTCTGATTCGTTGGTACTTGGAACGGGTTGTAGGATATTTGTAGGGCTCCCATCCCGCTTAGGTTTATGTTTAGGCTTGGGTGTTCTCGTCGTCATGTTGGTGCTAGAAGGCAGTGAAATGCGGCGGAGTGCGGCCAGTGGCCGATTGGGCGAGTGGTAGCCTGGTCGGCAAGTTAGCAAGTCCCCTGTGGACCGAGTCGGCCTGCTGGTAAGTTGCACAACCGAAGTCGGCAACTCAAGGTCCAGACGACCGGCAAGATGCCGAGTGAGCAGGTAAGTGGCAGTCCAATTCACCGGGGTGGCAATTTGTTTTGCATATTTGGCAGATTTTGGCCGCTTTGGCAACCTTTGGGAGCACCGAGCGCACGTCTGCTCTCGTTGGGGTTCTGGAGGCGACTCGGTTAGGTTAGGTTAGGTTAGGTTAGGTTAGGTTAGGTTAGGTTAGGTTAGGTTAGGTTAGGTTAGGTTAGGTTAGGTTAGGTTAGGTTAGGTTAGGTTAGGTTAGGTTAGGTTAGGTTAGGTTAGGTTAGGTTAGGTTAGGTTAGGTTAGGTTAGGTTAGGTTAGGTTAGGTTAGGTTAGGTTAGGTTAGGTTAGGTTAGGTTAGGTTAGGTTAGGTTAGGTTAGGTTAGGTTAGGTTAGGTTAGGTTAGGTTAGGTTAGGTTAGGTTAGGTTAGGTTAGGTTAGGTTAGGTTAGGTTAGGTTAGGTTAGGTTAGGTTAGGTTAGGTTAGGTTAGGTTAGGTTAGGTTAGGTTAGGTTTTTTTTTTTTTTTTTTTTTTTTTTTTTTTTTTTTTTTTTTTTTTAAAGGAAGTGTAAAGAGAAGAAGGAAAGGCGCTGGAGAGGACTGGTCCGGACTTGGCGACAACTCAGTTCGGCTTTCGAAGGGGTCGCTCTACGATCGACGCGATCGCCCACGTGCGGGACTTGTCGGAGGAAGCGTGCTCTACAGGCGGCGTGATGCTTGCAGTGTCTTTAGACATAGCAAACGCATTCAACACGCTGCCGTGGAGCACGATCTTGGAAGGACTGAGGTATCACCAAGTACCCAAATACCTCCAGAACATTGTTGGGGACTACCTCTCCGATAGGGAGGTAGTCTTCCCAACGATGCAGGGGGAGATGAGGAGCCCCATGACGCGCGGTGTTCCACAGGGGTCGGCACTGGGCCCTCTCCTGTGGAACATCGGTTATGACTGGGTCCTCCGAGGCGCTAGCCTCCGTGGCGTCGGCATCGTTTGTTATGCCGACGACACGCTGGTTACCGCCCGGGGTAAGGACTACCGAGAGGCGACAATACTCGCAACTGCAGCAGTTGCGGCAGTGGTGGGGAAGATTCGGAGGCTGGGCCTGGAGGTGGCGCTCCACAAGTCCGAAGCGATCTGTTTTCACGGACCGCGACGGGCGCCACCTGCAGGCTCAAAAATAGTGGTGGGAGGAGCCGACATCCCCGTCGGTACAACGCTGAAATATCTCGGTGTTGTACTCGACGGCAGATGGCGGTTCTCGGAACACCTCCGGAGGCTGTCCCCTAAGCTCCTTGGAGCATCCGGGGCACTGGGAAGGCTGTTGCCCAACCTAGGGGGAGGTGGAGCTACCTGCCGCCACCTATACATGGCGGTGGTACGCTCCATGGCCCTGTATGGGGCTCCTATCTGGGCGGATGGTTTATCCTCAAAAGAGGTGGCTTTGCTCCACAGATCTCAGAGGTCAATGGCCATTAGGGTCTGCAGGGGGTACCGGACCCTATCGCATGAGGTGGCGTGCGTCCTTGCCGGGTCGTTGCCGTGGGACCTCGAGGCCAAAATCCTGGCCCAGGTATACTGGCGGCGGGTGCGGGCGCGGGAACAAGACCTGCGCCCCCTGCCTGAAGAGGTCCTGCGGTGGAGGAGGAGTGCCAGAAGAGAGGCCATAACGACCTGGCAGGAGCGGCTCCTGACGGGGCCTGAGAAGCGCGGCATGGGTGCTACTCGGCTCCTTGAGGCGGTCCGACCAGTTCTGCGAGAGTGGGTGGAGCGAAAGCACGGGGTTCTCACCTTCCGGTTGACGCAGATCCTGACGGGGCACGGCTGCCTTGGCAGGTATCTTTGTAACGTCGCCGGAAGGGAACCAACACCAGAGTGCCACAGTTGCGGCTGTGCGGAAGAAACCGCACAGCACGTGCTGGAAACATGCCCTGGTGACAGTGGACTGCGTCAAACACTGGTTGCAGTAGTGGGGAGCGACCTCTCCTTACCGACCATCATCAGCAAGATGGTCGGCGATGAGAGGTCGTGGGACGCAGTAGCGTCTTTTTGTGAGGCTGCCATCCTGCGGCGAGAAGACGAGGAGCGGGAGCGGGAAATCGCCCCCCTTGCTCACCCGAGGCGTAAGAGACGGACACGGAGGCGAGCCAGTAGGGCTCGGACTCCGTCTCCGATTGGAGGCCATAGGGCGTCGGATGCGGGGGCATCCGACGCTTCCGATTAGGAAATTGGCCACGAGGAGATGATGCCTGGGTGTCCCTGGGCATCACTCGAGTGATAGGGAAGGGCAACTGCTCTCCGAGTATGGGTCCGGAAGCGGACAGCGGCGTGGGCCGGGTCGTGCGCGAATGCTGCAAGCGACCTCACGACCCGACCTATGCTGGCGACGAGGGACACCGTGGGGTTTTAGTCGGTATGGGTGCCCTTCTGGCATCGAGTCCGACATACCCCGCACCGCCTCCCCCCGGGGGTGGAGCGGGAATGCGTAAGTGCATTTCCCCACGAAAAAAAAAAAAAAAAAAAAAAAAAAAAAAAAGGTTAGGTTAGGTTAGGTTAGGTTAGGTTAGGTTAGGTTAGGTTAGGTTAGGTTAGGTTAGGTTAGGTTAGGTTAGGTTAGGTTAGGTTAGGTTAGGTTAGGTTAGGTTAGGTTAGGTTAGGTTAGGTTAGGTTAGGTTAGGTTAGGTTAGGTTAGGTTAGGTTAGGTTAGGTTAGGTTAGGTTAGGTTAGGTTAGGTTAGGTTAGGTTAGGTTAGGTTAGGTTAGGTTAGGTTAGGTTAGGTTAGGTTAGGTTAGGTTAGGTTAGGTTAGGTTAGGTTAGGTTAGGTTAGGTTAGGTTAGGTTAGGTTAGGTTAGGTTAGGTTA
>OU452168.1:0-5000 GCA_911728515.1 Peribatodes rhomboidaria
TAACCTAACCTAACCTAACCTAACCTAACCTAACCTAACCTAACCTAACCTATCCTAACCTAACCTAACCTAACCTAACCTAACCTAACCTAACCTAACCTAACCTAACCTAACCTAACCTAACCTAACCTAACCTAACCTAACCTAACCTAACCTAACCTAACCTAACCTAACCTAACCTAACCTAACCTAACCTAACCTAACCTAACCTAACCTAACCTAACCTAACCTAACCTAACCTAACCTAACCTAACCTAACCTAACCTAACCTAACCTAACCTAACCTAACCTAACCTAACCTAACCTAACCTAACCTAACCTAACCTAACCTAACCTAACCTAACCTAACCTAACCTAACCTAACCTAACCTAACCTAACCTAACCTAACCTAACCTAACCTAACCTAACCTAACCTAACCTAACCTAACCTAACCTAACCTAACCTAACCTAACCTAACCTAACCGCCCGCGCTGGGCCTCACAGCGTATGGGCAGCGTCCCCCGGGTGGCGGATGGGGGAATGGTCGGTAGTACAGCCTAGCTACGCTACCGGCTAGGTCCGATGGACCCGCTGACCAAAGTAGGAACACCCATCCACTCATTAATAACCCATCCTCTTACATCCCTCAACAACTTACATGCACACCTACCAAACCTCTCTAACCTCTTATTTCATACCAACCATACCTAACAATCACTCCTCCCAGGGGACCGGACTCTGCTCCATTCATGGCAAGACACCCCCAACAAACTCAAACTTCAACCCACTCACTCGGTCTTGCCATGAGTGGAACAAAGTCCAATACCTCACATAATACAACAAATATCACATACCCACTCATCCATCTCCATCCAACTTTTTGCCATCCAAATTGATATTATCCCCAATCTATTGATAAATCCTCATCCATACACTGCCACTCTTCCACTCTACCCCAATCCACTACAAACCAACTCACCATACTACCCTATCCACTCAATCAACATCCACACCACCATTCGGGAGGAAACTGTGTGAGTATCCTTTAGCCCCGGTTTCCTCCCTACAACAAACATAAAACCATAAAAAAAAAAAAACCTAACCTAACCTAACCTAACCTAACCTAACCTAACCTAACCTAACCTAACCTAACCAGCCCGCGCTGGGCCTCACAGCGTATGGGCAGCGTCCCCCGGGTGGCGGATGGGGGAATGGTCGGTAGTACAGCCTAGCTACGCTACCGGCTAGGTCCGATGGACCCGCTGACCAAAGTAGGAACACCCATCCACTCATTAATAACCCATCCTCTTACATCCCTCAACAACTTACATGCACACCTACCAAACCTCTCTAACCTCTTATTTCATACCAACCATACCTAACAATCACTCCTCCCAGGGGACCGGACTCTGCTCCATTCATGGCAAGACACCCCCAACAAACTCAAACTTCAACCCACTCACTCGGGCTGGAACAAAGTCCAATACCTCACATAATACAACAAATATCACATACCCACTCATCCATCTCCATCCAACTTTTTGCCATCCAAATTGATATTATCCCCAATCTATTGATAAATCCTCATCCATACACTGCCACTCTTCCACTCTACCCCAATCCACTACAAACCAACTCACCATACTACCCTATCCACTCAATCAACATCCACACCACCATTCGGGAGGAAACTGTGTGAGTATCCTTTAGCCCCGGTTTCCTCCCTACAACAAACATAAAACCATAAAAAAAAAAAAAAAAACCTAACCTAACCTAACCTAACCTAACCTAACCTAACCTAACCTAACCTAACCTAACCTAACCTAACCTAACCTAACCTAACCTAACCTAACCTAACCTAACCTAACCTAACCTAACCTAACCTAACCTAACCTAACCTAACCTAACCTAACCTAACCTAACCTAACCTAACCTAACCTAACCTAACCTAACCTAACCTAACCTAACCTAACCTAACCTAACCTAACCTAACCTAACCTAACCTAACCTAACCTAACCTAACCTAACCTAACCTAACCTAACCTAACCTAACCTAACCTAACCTAACCTAACCTAACCTAACCTAACCTAACCTAACCTAACCTAACCTAACCTAACCTAACCTAACCTAACCTAACCTAACCTAACCTAACCTAACCTAACCTAACCTAACCTAACCTAACCTAACCTAACCTAACCTAACCTAACCTAACCTAACCTAACCTAACCTAACCTAACCTAACCTAACCTAACCTAACCTAACCTAACCTAACCTAACCTAACCTAACCTAACCTAACCTAACCTAACCTAACCTAACCTAACCTAACCTAACCTAACCTAACCTAACCTAACCTAACCTAACCTAACCTAACCTAACCTAACCTAACCTAACCTAACCTAACCTAACCTAACCTAACCTAACCTAACCTAACCTAACCTAACCTAACCTAACCTAACCTAACCTAACCTAACCTAACCTAACCTAACCTAACCTAACCTAACCTAACCTAACCTAACCTAACCTAACCTAACCTAACCTAACCTAACCTAACCTAACCTAACCTAACCTAACCTAACCTAACCTAACCTAACCTAACCTAACCTAACCTAACCTAACCTAACCTAACCTAACCTAACCTAACCTAACCTAACCTAACCTAACCTAACCTAACCTAACCTAACCTAACCTAACCTAACCTAACCTAACCTAACCTAACCTAACCTAACCTAACCTAACCTAACCTAACCTAACCTAACCTAACCTAACCTAACCTAACCTAACCTAACCTAACCTAACCTAACCTAACCTAACCTAACCTAACCTAACCTAACCTAACCTAACCTAACCTAACCTAACCTAACCTAACCTAACCTAACCTAACCTAACCTAACCTAACCTAACCTAACCTAACCTAACCTAACCTAACCTAACCTAACCTAACCTAACCTAACCTAACCTAACCTAACCTAACCTAACCTAACCTAACCTAACCTAACCTAACCTAACCTAACCTAACCTAACCTAACCTAACCTAACCTAACCTAACCTAACCTAACCTAACCTAACCTAACCTAACCTAACCTAACCTAACCTAACCTAACCTAACCTAACCTAACCTAACCTAACCTAACCTAACCTAACCTAACCTAACCTAACCTAACCTAACCTAACCTAACCTAACCTAACCTAACCTAACCTAACCTAACCTAACCTAACCTAACCTAACCTAACCTAACCTAACCTAACCTAACCTAACCTAACCTAACCTAACCTAACCTAACCTAACCTAACCTAACCTAACCTAACCTAACCTAACCTAACCTAACCTAACCTAACCTAACCTAACCTAACCTAACCTAACCTAACCTAACCTAACCTAACCTAACCTAACCTAACCTAACCTAACCTAACCTAACCTAACCTAACCTAACCTAACCTAACCTAACCTAACCTAACCTAACCTAACCTAACCTAACCTAACCGGCCGCGCTGGGCCTCACAGCGTATGGGCAGCGTCCCCCGGGTGGCGGATGGGGGAATGGTCGGTAGTACAGCCTAGCTACGCTACCGGCTAGGTCCGATGGACCCGCTGACCAAAGTAGGAACACCCATCCACTCATTAATAACCCATCCTCTTACATCCCTCAACAACTTACATGCACACCTACCAAACCTCTCTAACCTCTTATTTCATACCAACCATACCTAACAATCACTCCTCCCAGGGGACCGGACTCTGCTCCATTCATGGCAAGACACCCCCAACAAACTCAAACTTCAACCCACTCACTCGGTCTTGCCATGAGTGGAACAAAGTCCAATACCTCACATAATACAACAAATATCACATACCCACTCATCCATCTCCATCCAACTTTTTGCCATCCAAATTGATATTATCCCCAATCTATTGATAAATCCTCATCCATACACTGCCACTCTTCCACTCTACCCCAATCCACTACAAACCAACTCACCATACTACCCTATCCACTCAATCAACATCCACACCACCATTCGGGAGGAAACTGTGTGAGTATCCTTTAGCCCCGGTTTCCTCCCTACAACAAACATAAAACCATAAAAAAAAAAAAAAAAAAAAAAAAACCTAACCTAACCTAACCTAACCTAACCTAACCTAACCTAACCTAACCTAACCTAACCTAACCTAACCTAACCTAACCTAACCTAAAAACCTAACCTAACCTAACCTAACCTAACCTAACCTAACCTAACCTAACCTAACCTAACCTAACCTAACCTAACCTAACCTAACCTAACCTAACCTAACCTAACCTAACCTAACCTAACCTAACCTAACCTAACCTAACCTAACCTAACCTAACCTAACCTAACCTAACCTAACCTAACCTAACCTAACCTAACCTAACCTAACCTAACCTAACCTAACCTAACCTAACCTAACCTAACCTAACCTAACCTAACCTAACCTAACCTAACCTAACCTAACCTAACCTAACCTAACCTAACCTAACCTAACCTAACCTAACCTAACCTAACCTAACCTAACCTAACCTAACCTAACCTAACCTAACCTAACCTAACCTAACCTAACCTAACCTAACCTAACCTAACCTAACCTAACCTAACCTAACCTAACCTAACCTAACCTAACCTAACCTAACCTAACCTAACCTAACCTAACCTAACCTAACCTAACCTAACCTAACCTAACCTAACCTAACCTAACCTAACCTAACCTAACCTAACCTAACCTAACCTAACCTAACCTAACCTAACCTAACCTAACCTAACCTAACCTAACCTAACCTAACCTAACCTAACCTAACCTAACCTAACCTAACCTAACCTAACCTAACCTAACCTAACCTAACCTAACCTAACCTAACCTAACCTAACCTAACCTAACCTAACCTAACCTAACCTAACCTAACCTAACCTAACCTAACCTAACCTAACCTAACCTAACCTAACCTAACCTAACCTAACCTAACCTAACCTAACCTAACCAGTCGCCTCCAGAACCCCAACGAGA